>JAEMON010000001.1:51037886-51050075 GCA_030264115.1 Lygus lineolaris | reverse complement strand
AAAAAAAAAAAAAAAAACAAGAACAAGCTCTTTTAATGTACGAATAGCCGTGGCCGTGGTCGTGGCTTTCGAACTCATCTTTTTCATGTTAAACATATATAATCGACCATTTGACACCGTTTAGGATATTTTTATACCGTTCCTAAGTTCATATATATCATCTGGAGTACCTAACCTATTCGTGTATTTACTCATATCGTTATATAGTTAGCATATATATGTGCCATAAAATTAATTCCCGTTGATAAAATTTCAAAAATTGTTTCATCACATTCGATGCGTCGGTCGCATTGCTATAATTTGATTTTATTCCACAATTCTCTGAGGAGGACGTAGGCTGTGGTACCAACACACAATTACTTGTAATTAGTGGTTGTAAGAGCCATTGTGTGCGTCTACTTTCTCCGGTTTATATGGATCTCTCTGTCCATGATATGGTATTCTTACATACTCAGCACCTTTCAAGTGACATCAAGTGACATCAAGTGTCTCTATTTATGCCCGAGAGAGAATAGAAATATCATCCATTAAGACAATTATCATTGACTTGCATACTTATGTATGGTGCAATAAAGCTTCACGAACGGAGAACGCTGGACTGTATAAGAATGGAAATACCATCCAATAAACCAAGATTATTATATATTAGATTATAATGGTCTATTATTGCAAACTGCCTTTCAGGGCATTCACTTTGTAATGGGATGTCCGCATAGTTTTTTTCTTTTCCCTTTTCCGAATGATAGATCTTAGCGAGAGATTTCCGAAATGGAACAACTCGGGTATAATATTAGCATACAAGGGAAAGTTAATAATGAGGACGTCACCGACCCCCCTCCCGCCTAGGGGGGGGGGGGGGGACCCTCAGTGCCCAAATAATTCTGACGTCACGTGCCTCTTTCCAGCTCTTTTCTGGCTCAACCAGACGGAATTTCCAGTTAAAAAGTGGCTCACGGGGTTTTTGAGAACGCTAAACCCGAGTTTGAGGTCAAAAATGTAAATTTTCGACCTATGCGCACACCCTATTGGCTCCAGCCTCAAGAAAGAAAAAAAATTGAAAAAAAAAACAGTCAAGAGGATGCCTTGAATTATCCGACGCAACCTCCGGTTCTATTGGACAAGGAAAAAAGAAAATGTGGTGTGCAGTTGGGAAGACCACAAAGGACTCCAAAACTGCTCAACCGATTTTGGTGACATTTTAGGGATCCTGCAGGTTAGCCCCCAGGCTGTCCCCTACGAATTTAATCACCATCGGACCAATAGTGTTTGTTCGTGTTGTTTCTTGAAACAACGGTTTCTAAGTACCTAATGGACCGATTTGTCTCAAATTCGTAGGGTGAATTGAGGATGAATTAGTCACTTTTAGTCACCTTTAGTGCCTATGATTTTAGATGAGGTATAGCTACTTGGCATGCGGCAACTTAAAATCTGTGTTAATTAACTCCGGAGGCATAACCCCGGAACTATTCTACCAATTTCGGAGAAATGTTCACTATAACCGATTGTATACGTCTATGTTACAGAAGTGATGAAGCTACACTGCCCACCCAACATGGCGGACGTTTTCAATGAATTCTTCAAAACTTAGATCCGGTTTGTGCCCCAATGACTGACGGGTCCCGCGGTCATAGGTGTAACACTAGCTAGCTCAGAACCCAAAATACGCCTGGTGCCTGGTATAGTTTCCTCATAAACTCACACATGACAGGAAAATGATTACGATTTTTCCCTATATCTACGAGAAAGTTCGCATAAACTCTGGGCAAGTTTCATACTTTATAGGACAATACACCATCGTATTATGTGCTATTCAGTTCTATTCATCGGCTCTATATATACGAGTTAATTGCAATGAGAGTGTCAAAGCTGTCAAGTTAAAAGTAGATCAACGGCGGAAGATGAGATGAGATATATGGAAGTTGTAATGTTAGTCTAACATTAAACAGATTGGTACTTAAGGGTTAATGGATCGGTGAAGGTTGAAGAGGGATGATATCAATCACATGCTCCTAGTGATAAATCAACACCATCCAAAGACGGGAAACACATTACAGTACGTACGCCTCACCTCGTTTACGAGCGTGCAATCATAAATCGGAAGCAAATAACCACCAGTACATCCCCCATGAATTTGACACCACCCATGCTGTGTCAAGATCAAATACACATTCAAATGAATTAGCTGAAAATGAGGAATTCCGGTGGGTCGGAATTTTGCATTTTCGACTTTAAATTTGGATTCATCACCGTTGGAAACCCCTCAGTTCTAATTTTCAGTTCAAAATATTCATTAGGTTGGCTGTAATACGGGTGAGAAGATCACGCGTGACGTCATCTGTTCTGAGGAGCGGAGGGTGCCCCCCAGGCGGGCGCGGGGATGGTGACGTCATCTGTATCTTTTTTACGGCACTCGTTTTCGTTCACTTCCAATCATCGGATACCCCACATATAGCACCTTTTTGGAAAGCTTTCACTGTAATCTTTCATATTACATGGTCACGTGATAAAATGCATATATATGTGAGATTTTACCCGTCACTGATTTTGTGTAAAGGGTGGTCCTTCTCGTTTTCCCCAAACCACTGAATTATAAAAATATGTTCGTCACCAATGATTTCTTATATAGATTAAAAATATCATGCTTGCTTTTTCAGGACAGAATTAGTTGGAATAACAAAATTAACATCACCACGTGAGAAACAGGTAGGCCAAAATCGACTATCTCAGTTGGCGCAGAAGTGTATACATACAAACAATTTGTCCTCCAATTTTTATGTTCCGATTTTGATGACATTTTCAGGGATTGTGGGGATTAGTCCCTAGGCGGTCCTCTTTTAATTACATTGCAATTCGACCTGTAGTAGTCGTTACGTTAATTTCCTGAAACTACAGTTTCTTAGTACCTATCTAATAGACTGGTTTCCCACAAATTTAGAGAGTGGTTGGGGGCCGCCTCCAAGACAATTAGCTAGGAATTTCATCACAATTAGGCCTGTATAATAATAATTTGATCAAGGTCTCACTTTTTAACACTAGCACAGTCTCCCCGCTCAGCGTAGAGAAGGAACTTCTTCTCGGTAGCCGTGAGCACCATCGGATCAGCATTGGTGGCCGCGAGTTCGCTTACCCGGTCTCCTGCCGGGTCTGGTCGTGCTCCCATGTTGCTTATGCCGTTCAGTTCTCCGCTTTTCATCTTCTTACCTTTTTTTCCCTTAATACCTGTTGAAACCATAATCATATTGAAAACCAACCACTTTTTTCATACAGATAAAAATGAGGTAGGTACTTTTCCTGAAACGTTGTTCAGCCCTTGAAGCTTGTATAGTTGTTCATCTGGGTTGAGGATTCTGAGCAGTTAGTTGCGGAAAACCACACATTTACTTTTCGTCAAAATTTTGGAAAGGATGCAAAGAGGTGAGATAGCCTTTGAAATTGATAACCTCTGGTAATGATGTCACTAACAGGTACACAATAACCAGTTATCAATCCAAGGTGAAATCCACCTCCACCTACATCAATCTGTATCACAGTTAGGTATAAACTTTGAAACGATGCTTTCAATTTGAGAACAGGGAATTTCTAGACAAAAATAAAAATTTGTATTCAACTACCTTCATTAGCCAATACCGTAATTTGTTATTATTCCTCCTATTTGCAAGACTAAATTCACATTCTAATGGAGAAAAACAGTAAATTCAAACTAGGGTCCATATGTTCTCTTAAATTGATTATCACATTGATATAATTTTCTACTGTTTAAAGAGTTTCGGATTTCCGGAGTTACGGTTGTTTCCTCTTTCAAGTTTTCAAATTTACAATCAACTCAAAAAGCCCAATCCAACCATGCATCCAAAATCCATTCGTGAGTGCTTATGCTTAGAGAACAGTATACATACCTGATACGTTAAAAATAAAATACATAAAATAATAATTCTTATGGAGAAAATGAATCGAATTGGATTTTTGATTGAATGATTTCAAAATTGCTATCAATATTGTGTGAGTAGATACTATCTTCCAATGAGTCACTCATGTCAGCTTAATTGTAGATATTAAATTATTGGTTAAAAAATGGAACGAAATAATAAATTACATTACGAAAAAATATCTGGAAGTAGCAATGATAACTCTTATTATAATTTCTTGTTATGCCGGGTTTGGCTGATGAAGGCAGAATGAGTGAGTAGTTTCCTGAAAAATTAATGGCCAGTTTTATTATCAAGTTAAGAAGTTTCATAATTCACTAAATGAAATACGGGTCTATCATCACGTACCAAGTCGAATAAGTTTCCAAATGAATGAGATTGAGAGGATGATGCACATCAATACCACGTTTTACCCCATGGCCGCCGCATGCTCCTAACACTACCATGAAACTGAGTACCTGAAACAGAACAAAACCAGTTTGAAGAGATAATAAAAAGTGATCGAGATGAATTTAATTCAGTAGGTTATGAACCGTTGGATTTCTAAAAATAATAGTGATTGTTTATAATGAATTTATCTGTGGTCATAATGAACGGACATAGAATATATGTACGTATATACTTGCAATTGTTTTCTATTTCTTCTTAGTTGAAACATCCGATAAATTTAGCATAATATTTATGAATGTGAGTGTGTATTTTGATCCCCGGGACAAATATAATAAATTCGATTACCAGCAGAGTCCGTTAGAGTCCATAAAGATCCCAGGTGTATGAGTTACGCTATAGAGAAATTTATTGCTGTTCTTTAATAGATTTTCCGAACGTCCATCTCAATTTAAGCTTATGAGATCATTAGTAGAGGGAAACACTGGCAATGCCATATTAAAGCATTTTCTGGCATTTTATTTGTGAAAAGGCTTGAAGCATTTTGATTAAATTCACACGATTTAGGTACTTTTCATTCAATGTTCGTAAAATGTCTATTAACAGTGATAAAAAAAGTAAATAATAATGGAAATCGACTGCTTTCATCACCAGATAAATACTTTGATGGCCGTGAGTAGCCGAAAAACGTATAACAATGGGGTGTGAATTCTGACGTCACTCGCCTCTTTTCAACTCTTTTCTGGCTCAACCAGACGGAATTTTCGTGTAAAAAGTGGCTCACGGGGGTGTTTAAGAACGTTGAACCCGAGTTTGAGGTCAAAAATTAGAATTCCCGACCTATGCGCACACCCTATTTCCCGCGTCTGTACAGTTAAGGAAAGTAACCAGTAGTAGGAAAGTCGTCTGCAATGGAATTTTCTCTCATTCCAGATTTCATCATATTGCATTCCGTAGTAGGTGATGCCGAAAAACCAGTGGTTGGTTAGGTCAGGGTGACAGAACCTATGTGTCAATACACGAGGTTAGAAAAAAGGGATCAGTTGCTAATACCCAAATCACAAAAAAGGCTTCCACACTTTATTGACTCCCTCTTTACTCTTCGCAGACTACCCGAAGCCATAGTTTTCACTCTCCAAATAATGCTGGGACACGCGCTCACATTCCGGTGGGTTTACATTTATGTATTGGCTAAGAAAAATTACGTAAACCCCAGGAGTAAATTGAACGTCACAATGTTGCTTCTATTGAAAGGATAGCCGTAGCGTTTACCACCAAAATGTAGGCAATACAGTTGACGCAATCCTCACAAGGGTCATGTGAGTGTGATTCCACTGAAACATCCGAAAATTTCTACCCTCGTGTGGTAGCTATACTTGAATACGTGTGTGCACCGCTCTCCGCGCACTAAATGTATTACATTCTAATTCTATCTTAAGTAAAGAGAATAATCATGAATACTCTTCGTTCCTGGTATATAGAAGAAGCAGAAGAAGAAGAAGAAAGAAGAAATACGTTTATTTTGGAAAATATTACAAATTAATCTATGTATAAATACATGAGTAAAATTAAAATATCCTCTGCATAAATACAATAAACATTACGGCATGGTTGGTGCAACCGTCTGCCGGAGATTCGGGTGTTATTCAAACCCATAATAATAATGAAAGGAGAGTGGAGTATATAATGAAAGGTGAGTGGAAGAAAAAGAGAGACAGTGAGAAAAAAAACAACGAAACAATCGACTTGAAAACAATTATTAATCTGTTTCAAAAATTAAACTGTTCTACCAAGAACTTCCTATACCGCCATGCGGCTTTACAATAACTTATAATACAGGACCAACCCAGCTCCCCATTTAGAACGGATATAGCCCTGTCTCGACTAATTGTAGCACACCCAAAAGCCGACCACCTAAATTCTCCGAGGACCGGGCATATACAGAGAACGTGGAAGACATCCTCACGTTCTCGGAGATTGCACAAGGAGCACTCCTCCCTAGAGCTGGAAGAGTATGGCCTCGCATTAACATTGAGGAGCTCGCAACGAAGTTTGAAGAGCCAACGGAGTTCATATAAACCCAAACCCTCCGTCGGCCTTAGGAAAGTAGCACACTTTACTTGGGGATCTAGCGCCCTATAAAGTGTATATGTATCCGACTCATTCGTTCTAGGTCTGAAACCTGTCCTCAACTCCTCACGATAGCCTGCAAGAATTTGACCTGCATTGACCTTCAGCTGCACTGCATCAAAGGTTCCCATTGGGTTGGGGAGATTGTACCTCATCGCCAAAGTCCCATAGTGCTCAGCCCAAAATATCCCTCTTCGACCAATCTCAAGAGCAATTATTTTTGGAAGACGAGTATCTGGCATCCTGGCGATCTTCGAAATGTAACCAAGGTGCAAACTGAGAGTGAACGAGGAAATTGTGTCCAACTCTGTTTCCAGATAAACCAAGTAGTTTGGCACACAAAGCGGCAAATGGAAGAGTTTTTTCAAGAATAGCAACTGGACTGCCTCCATGCATGCATACTCCAGATAGCCCCAAAGCTGTGCACCATATCCCAGCACAGCCCGCACTGTCGCATTGAACACCTCGAGTTTTGCCAGCATGGGAATATCTGGATTTCTGAATGCTTTCCCCCAGATGTAATTCATAGCATATTTTGCAGTACATGTATTACATTCTAATTCTATCTTAAGTAAAGAGAATAATCATGAATACTCTTCGTTCCTGGTATATAGTTCCTGCTATTATTGATATATCTATCTTTTTGATACTCAAAAATCTCTCGACCTAGGCATGAACTACAAAAAAAAACTTACGATTTGCAACATGGAACGTTAGAACCACGTTGTACGCAGGAAAAATGAAGGAGATATCCTTGAAGATACTCAATTGTAAACTTGATCTGATGGCCGTAGAGGACCAATGGCGGAATTGATACACAAGAGTATTCTATCCTCTACAGTGGACCTGAGGAGAGGACTGGACTGTAAGGAACAGGTGGACATGAGGGGAGGACAGGACTGAATAAACGGGTTTCCCCAACTCCAGCAATCTGAGGATCTGGGTATATAGGGTATATACTTGGCTTGTAGTTGTAACCAGTCAATGACCTTTTTTGAATTGGGGTTGAAAGGTGCAACTATTTTCCCGGTTTGAAGAAGCTATACAGATGAAGATAGGGATGAGTTTCATGACCATAAAGGTATGACCATAAGGTATGATATCATTTATCATACTGGGACTTCAATGCCAAGTAATGTAAGGAGGATTTCTTGTCCACCGTGGCAGGAAGGTACTCCCTGCACAATCAAACTAGCGCCACTGGGACTGTTCACTGTCGAGTTCTCAACTCATGAAATCCATCTATGGGAAGGCGTCTGGAAGTGGTGTGTTCACCCAAATAGATCATGATGTGATCATCACAAAGCGACATTCTTCATCTATTAATGTATAAAGCCAGACAGTGAAAAACTGCGTTTCTGACCATTAAACGGTACAAGTTCTCTTCGAGCAACCCTTGATGAACGTTTTTGAAAGGTATTAGAGTTCCAACCAACCGGAATTGGATTTTGGAAAGCTGAAAGATGATGTAGGGAGTTTTCGCCAACCACCTTTGCTGAGGTCGTGAAGGAGCATAGGACCTACGTACTGAGAAAATGCGATCTGCGCACGCGCCTCTTAGCTCGTCAACGGGTTTACTTAGGTCGTCAACGTGAAATCGTACTTGCCCACGTTCACGAGCTAACACCAACCAGTTTACGAGTTGAGAAACGTCACCTTCCGTGAAGAGAACCTCAAAAGAGCTCAATTCATCGATCCATCCTTTGAGTATGAATCCATCCTACTTCATTTATTGGTACGGGCGAACCCAATTACATAATTATAGAAATATGACAACATTAATTTGCAAAGCGATCATAAATTATTGAAGCAGGAGAGATACAAAATAGGACAGTTGCAAACAACAACAAAACATGAACAACTACAGACATGAATACGGATTGAGAACTGAAGTGACGGAGGTATTAAAAAAATCAAGTTCAGGGTGATTTTGGAGCAGAAGATTTGCCGTTCGAGGAAGCCTGGAAAATGAGCGCTGGAGTTGATAGTTAGTGGGGGAAAAATTAACAATGAAAAGAAACTGGGATCGAGTGTTGTGGCGTATTTTATACGATCAAATAACCACAATCAAGATGAGCTTCATAAAATCCTACGAAGAAGAAAATAAAGAAGAAATACACAAGAAATATGAACGAAGAAACAACAAGCCAAAACGGAATCAACAAGACCGCCGAGAACACGGCAGAAAGCTGCGATCGTCCACTGCACCACCCCCGGCGAACGAACGCCCACCGACGCGGGAAGGTGGAGCGGAATTTTAAATTCCGATAAATAGAAACAAAATGGACGACGATCGGAAGAAACAGCTTTTCTACAATCAACAACGAAGACAGGAAAAACACATCAAGAAGAAAATATAAATTCACATGCGATCGAGAAATCTCGCCAGCACAAGCCTAGAGAGAAGCAAAGGCCGGACGATGAAGGCAGCCCCCGCGGGCGGCAACTTCCTGCCCCCATGAGAAGGGCCGCATCGAACGGCTCAGCTTCTATGTGAATTTGTATCTCCGCGGAGGAAATACGAAACTCAATGAAACTTCGCAGGGACCTTCTAAATAATATTTCTCGAGGATACGAATACAAATCTCGGAATATGGATAACCTGTAGATCGCGTAGTGAGAATTACCCTACGCAGGCTTAATGAAGAAAGCTGTAATTATTGACAAAAGACGAATATCTACGGAACCACTCGACCGTTCTCAGCGAAATTTTGTACGCTTCACCTCGAGACAGATTCAGGAAGAAACAAAAGGGAAAGAAGTCAAAAGAAGCAATCGGAAGCAAATGCTTACGCGAGCCAATAGGAAGCTTCTTAGCGGCGAGTCTCCCGCCCCCACCGGGGGGCAGCGCTACCATCGACCGCCGCCTCGAACTTGTTCGACGCTGATTGGCTGCCCGAGTGTATAAATGTAGCTCGCTGAACGCTCCTCGGGCATTAGCTACCAGACCTTCAAAGACGCCTCTCCAGCTCTCTCGATCGACTACCTACAAGATTCTCCGCCTACTCGACCGTCCTGTCAACGTACGCTCGGAAAATCGCCCTGTTAATCAACCCTTCTATTTCAGCTCAAGGAAGAAGAAATAAACCTCGAGAAATTTCTCGGTTTATAATTTGGAGCAAACCTCGAGAAGATTCTCGGTTTGAATTTTGGAGTAAGCCTCGAGTGGAAATTTCTCGGCTGGGATACAAGGACTCGCCTCGAGCACAAACGCTCGGCTCGAGTACACCTCCACGCCTCGAGAAAGCATCTCGGCTTGTGATTTGGAGTAAGCCTCGAGTGGAAGTTTCTCGGCTAGGATATAAGGACTCGCCTAGAGCACAAACGCTCGGCTCGAGTACACCTCCGCGCCTCGAGAAGATATCTCGGCTTGTGTCTAATAAAGAAGAGAGTTCGCGACGCAGTACACCCCTAGGGACGAAACGAGTGTTTCGGCGGGGCTGTGGAATTTCTACCATAAATGTAATATTGTCAGAAGACGACATCGTGGAAGGAAAGACTGCAGTTTCACCTCTCATCCCAGCGGATTCCTCTGCGACTACCCTCAGGGAAGAAGAAAGTACCGTCATCGATATCTCCAGAGCTCCAGAGGAAGGTTCGAATCAGGAAACACGTAGAAACACTTACACAAATACACCTGCTAGGGACCCCATGTCAACTGGCTCGTTTCCGAGTCTATATCGGGACCACATGGTGGATGTTTCTCATACACTAGGTCAGCCTCCGGTCACTGGCTCTTTTAAGAGTCCCTGTTGGGGTACCGGAGGATTTCAGGATTTTCCTTTTCCTCCACATAGGTACTTTTCAGAACGATTCGAACCTCCTCATAATGCCTACCACTATGGGGCACCTCTACAGCCAGAACCGCCAAGATCAAGATTTCTACAATCTTTGAACGATCATTATGCAACGCCGCACGCTGAACCCGCAAGGACGAATCCTACAAGTGTCAACTTGGGGAACCTGAAATTTTATTTCCGACAGAAGGGACGCACAATCAAATTGGCCTCGCACCACTTTACTCAGAGTCACCACATCAGACATGGACCAACGCACCTCCAGTGGACTCAATCCACATCTTTCGAGCAGGTACGAGTAATCAATGTCGATAGACGGGATCTAAAGCTTAAAACCAAAATAACGCCGGAATGTATGTTGAACCCTCTCCAACTTTCTGATGTGAATAGCGTAGAATGGACTCCAAATAACAGCGGCATATTCTAAAACCGGCAAAACCAAGGCCTTATAAAGCTGGACAATGGCCGGAACAAAGTGAATTCTCTCGTATTCCTTTTGATAAACCCAAGAGACCTCATGGCTTTACTCGTGACAGAGTCAATGTGTTCAATGAACGTGAGTTGATGGTCAAAGCAGACCCCCAAATCATGAACCAACGGAACACGGTTCAGCAATTGACCATTCATCATATAATCATACGATATGCGGGTGGCTATGCGATGGAATGAGAGTACTGAGCATTTGCACACATTCAAGAATAGATTATCATCCACACACCAACCGCATAATGCGTCTATACAATACTGCAACTGGCCACAATCAACCAACGAATCCACCTCCTTGAAAATCTCGCAATCATCAGCAAACAACAAGCACCTAGCCCCCTTGAAAAGATCAGCCTCGCTATGAATCACAATTAGGAACAGCATAGGTCCAATGTGGACCTATATACTTTGATGCTACATAATTATACTTTATACATACTGATACTGACTTTATACATGCCTATATACATACTGATGCTATATACTTATACTTTGATGTGTTGTTGCCTTTACCTACCTATCCTTTTCGTAACATCAATGAGTTTTTTCAAATTTTGGGCTACCTATCTAGGGTGTTCAAATTCAATTATTTTTGTGTGATTATTTTTTCACGTTCAGTCCTTCAACTCTTCAAAGCAGCAACCCTCATGACTAAAGAAAAGGAAAGCAGGTTGGTGTGACTATCTCCACATAATAATATAAATTAGTAGGAACCGAAAAGTTAGGTAGTTAGCAGTAAGTAGGTATCCATATTCGAGTGTAACAAGTCCTACATAAGTATTTTAAAAAATTATTACATTTTAGAAATCGATTCAGAATGTTTGAAAAATGGATTTCAAAGTTGCAAAATCGTTTATTCCAAAATGACTGAACGCATTGCAATAGCCTAATTTTTACAGATAGGTCTTCCCGGGGATAGGTATTAACGTTTTATAAGGTGGCAACCCTGTGACCAATTGTGGTGTGAACTTATGAGTTCCAAAGACGAATAGAAGCATGGAGGCTCAGGTAAGTCGTTAAACAATCCAACTATCGTCTGTTTACTAATTTTCAATAAAATGGGAGCAGTAAGTTAAAAAAGTCGTTAAGCATGTTAGGCATCCATGGAAATGGGTAAATCATATACTATACTATCCCTCCACTTGGCAGGTAACTAATAAATCAAATACTATACTGTCCCTCCACATGGCAGGTAACTAATAAAATACCTACCTACACTATACTGCCCACCACAAAAGCAGCCAACACCTTGAGTAGGCATTATACAGCCCACCCCCCTGGCAAAGTGTTAGGTAAATAAAATACTATACTGTCCCTCCACTTTGCAGGTAAATAACAAAATATCTACTTATAATATACTGCCCACCATCCTGGCAGCCATCACCTTGAATTGACATTATACAGCCCATCACCCTGGCAAAGTGTTAAGCCGCGTACACACCAGTACGAGGCAGCGCACGAGG
>JAEMON010000001.1:51002398-51014901 GCA_030264115.1 Lygus lineolaris | reverse complement strand
TCTTCACCCTTGGGACGCAAGTGTGATATGGGCTTATCTGTACCTTAGTGTTCCGCTGGTACTGTTCCTCCACGGCTGCTTAGTTACGGTTATGGTGCGACAACGTCTGGCTAGTCCCTCGGGAAGGCGTTTCGACACAAGCACAAAGTGTTCAGACGATCCTCGACCGTTCCACTGACACTGATACGGGGTGAGCGCGTTACTTCACTGGGTTCCAGGTCTCTCAGGCGGTCCCTACCAATGCAAGTCAACGTCTGGCTGGTTCTGCTCCGCCGCGGCCCTGAGCTGGTGCGCATTCCCTCTCTTATCCCCTCCTACGGTGGTCCGCCCTTCCTCGCGTCGCTCTCCCCCTCGATGTCGGGTGGGGCGATGGCGCTCTCACCGGTGTGAGTCGTCGACGCTTGGCCTGAGCCTGGGGGCTTACACTAACTACCTAGAACTGCCTAAAATTGATAACAATGAGCATGAAATCACAGTGTAATGTATATGGAAATATATACAGAAAACGTCTGGTGAGAGGCTTCACTCTAATTTCCTCACCCGTAGGAACCTGAATCTAATCAACTAGGAAATAACAAGTTATTGTTAACAATGTCAGCACATGGACAAAAAATGGTGGCTCAAACTCAATGAAAAGAAATCTACACACAACAAACTCACACACTTCACAAACATCATCATCATCTTCATCTACAAACTTTACAAACAAAAACGTAACAAAAATACCAGTTATGTTGAATGGGCGTGAGATCCCTTACGCCAATACAGCAAAGTATTTAGGAATGACTCTTGATGCAAAACTGAGATGGAAGGAGCATGTTATTTAAAAAAGAGATTAAACATCAAGTTCAAAAAAATGTACTGGCTGCTCGGCAGGTACTCCGATCTATTCCCACACAACAAATTGCTTATCTACAAGCAAATTCTAAGGCCCGCTTGGACGTATGGCATCCAGCTCTGGGGCTGCACGAAAAAGTCAAACATCAAGATCATACAAACACTTCAGACCAAGGTACTATGGAGTATTGTCAAAGCTCCCTGGTACATACGAAATGATGACCTCCATCGGGATCTCAAGAACAGTTAGCGAAGTGGTTGAGGACTTGAGACAATTAAACACGAACAGCGGCTTCATGAACACATGAACCCAGAAGTTCTTCGTCTACTAGACAACAGCAACGTCATCCGGTGTCTTGACAGAACGAAACCTCTCGACCTTGTAACGTGATGTGACAAGTCTTGTGAGAAAGTGATCCTATAGACTAGTTGCCATTGGACTATATGAACTCTACACAATGTCGAATATAGTATTAAAGTAAACTAACTTGATGGGCCAAGCTCAGTTGTCATTTGTCATGTTATGTTTCTAATAAAGAAATTTTGGAAGAAAAAAAATCTGGTACACAACTTTCCTAACACGTAAGAAAAACCTGAAAATGGCCATTTGGGAGCAGTTTAGGAGAAAAGCTATAAATGGGCTAAAAACGACGTTTTTTACCTATTTGGAATATTTTCTCCCCCTAATGATTGACCTGGAGGGATGAAATTCCTAGGGTCTCATCCTCAGACAGTAGAAACCAATCCTCGAAATCGGAATTTTTAAAATAATTTTCGTAGAGGTCGCAATCGTGTTCATACACATACATACACACATACATACCTACACGAAATCTACCGCTATAACCTCGCTTTTGGACATTTGGTATTTCGTGATCCACCGAAGGGTATAATTAAATTCAACCTCTATAATGAATCTCATGCGAACACAATCTCCTCGAGCAATGAAAATCATGGAGCTGGGAAAGAATAAACTTTTAATTGCTTTACCTTCCACATCTTCAGCTACATGTATTATTTGATTCTCAAACATTCCTCGAGTGAAATCGCTAATGAATCTTCAAGTGCATTTGAGTTGTTGAATGGTTTCACCTAATTAGTGATATCGCTCTCCATTTAACCCTTCGCTTGCTGCTGTATGTATTACCAACGTACCTTGCATTCGGTTTCGTTGTAATTTGAAGTGCCTCACTTGACGCTGTAATAGATTAGGAATTTAAATTAGGAAATGTGAATTAGGAAATTTCGGATATTTTTCTCTGGAAGATTTTTCTCTTTCCAAATCAATATTGAACGTGGTAGAATTAGTCTGCTACATAGTATAAAGACTTCCACACTTACATCCTTTATTCTTCACGGCGTTTCGGGGAAAATTTAAGTGTGGAAGTCTATATCTCTGGCTGAATCTCAAATATTATAATCAACTATAAACATATCAATATTAGGTATAGGTCTATACCTACAATCAAGTTTTTGTGATCCAATGGTTGGCCCCTCGTTTGGCTTCTACGACTCAATTTACCTCTTCGTCTCGATAGGTATGTGTAATAGGTTTTTTGATATGATCAAATTTAAATGAAAAGGCAAGTCGATAAAGGTGATATGTCACATTTTTCAAAATGTCCAGAAAAAGCAAACTTCATCAAGAAAAAAACTTTGACAGCTTTTTCTGGACATTTTGAAAAATGTGACATATCACCTTTATTGACGTGCCCCTTCAAATTAATTGTTGTGAACACAAATTTCCAAAAGTTGTTTTGAGTTCTCAGGTTATTATCTAGATAAGAAGGGTCAGTACCGCATAATAGAGGTTAATAATAAGAGGTCTCATCAATTCAATATAATTTATAGGTACCTATTGACTTATTTATAATGGGATTACTGCGATATAACATATGAAATGGAAGGTCCAGTAGTGTAGCATGACTTAATGAGCGAATTTTTGGAGAACTAATCACCTCTTATATTTTTTTCAAACTTGAACCAATTTCAAGAGATGATAGACCTTCAGAACCTGAGGGAAGTTTACACATATTAGTAAACCTAAAATTGCGAAAATGAGTGATTTTTTACTCTACACATTCAAAATTTGACCTCTTTCACAGCTGGCCAACGAACTGACAGATATCTACTTTCTTTTGATATTTTTTGACATCGTGGAAAAAATTACTATCAGAAAGAGAAAATCCTAACGAATCGATTGGGAAACTAGTAACTTAATAGGCACTTTATGAAAATTGCTAACTGGTGCAGATCCAGACTAACAATAATGATTCGTTTCTCGTGTTATTTTTGTTGAGTTTTTATAGTTACCTACAGATTCTATTATCGCATTGTTCTTCGCATTTTGTTGTTCACCGTTTTTAAATTCTTTCATATGAAATACCTATTGTGCTCTATTTGTAGTTCTGAATCAAATCAAACGTAGCACACTATGGATTATTCCATAATATAATTTATACATATCTTCGGTTCAAAGGTAAAAGTGACAGACTGCATTATGCTAATTTTTCAGTATGGCCCCTCAAAGTTTTTGGGTTAGGCCGTTTCCTTCAAAATACTTCCCGTGTACTACCTATTTCTTACTTAGGATTCAACTTTTTGGTCGTTGTGGATAAAGGACATTCCTTTCCCATAGTATCAATAATCGAAAGAGAGGGTTTTTCGTTGAAATAGCAAAATTTTCAAAAGAAAACCATACCTAGTTGGCTAGTTTTACATTAAAAAAATGGAATAGATTCAGCAGATGGTTGTTTTATTAAAACTAGAAAATTTATTATTCAAAGTACCTATTTGATGTCATAATTTCGTTATTAAAATCCAAAGAAAAATAGTCTTGGTTGATATTGTAACCATTCGTAATTTGAATGAAATTACGACTCAGGAATCCTTTTAGAATGATATGAAACTGATTTCTATTGAGATAACTTTCAAAAATTTGCATTACTAACATTTTGAAACCATTAAAATGGCTACAATTTCTTTAGAAATTCGCACAAAAAAAGGAAAATTACAAAATGGTCTTCCAAATACCTAATAAAAGTATCTACGAGTGCAAAAGAATCATTACGTACTGAGATGGAACTTTATTCCATCCATGATAATGTTTCGGTACGCGCAGTACAGTGTTGCCACCGCCTGCTTGTAATTCTTTCCGTTCTGTCCCATCATCTGGTTTTCCCGTTTGGTCTGCTGGAGGGGGAATCTTCGTTGATGAGGGGGACAGCCATTTCGTCGGGAATGGATTCCTTGGTCTTCCTGGTGTGTGGATCGTCTCGCATCTCTCAAGTGATTTTCCTTTTTCCCAGTTTCGTTGCTCAGAAGGTGTGCTACACCCTGAAAGATATACCTACTTGTAATTGAAGTTCTCTCTTTTCTTCCTCCGTGGTGCCGCTTGAATACAGATTCACAATAACTAGTATTTTTCCCATTGGATACGGAAGGAACTCATAAAATAATTCGTACATCCCCACGTTTTTTTTTTTTTTTTTTTTTCAATAGTTTCGCTGGATTGGATTTTTCCGGCTGAATATGCGGATCTACGTCGCTTACCTGGAATATTCCCCACGAGGACGCTTGAGCCCCGGCTTTTGTTCTCCCTACAACTTAACAAAGTGATCAACCCCCCGAAGGGGGTAAGTAACGAAATGAAATCACATCACCCTATTCAGCCTCTACTGGGGTTTGTGATTGAAAGGGGGTGGAAGCCGAGTCAACATGTTTCCACAATATTCTTTTTTCCCCACAGTTCAATTTTGGATTGGTTTTTGGCTGCTCCTCTTCTCTTCGCTGGATCATCCCTTATTAGTTCTGCGGCGGTGGCGGACTGCATGAAGTAGTGGAATCGTTAAAGTTAATTATAACTACTCTTAAGGGCATACTACGTACTTACAGATCGCCCGATAGGTAGGAGGACAATTTGATGAAAGAATACTACAAACATTCAAATGAAAATCTTTATTTTCGTAACTTGTATCTGTTCGCTCACTCACTCCCTGGTCAAGTGACGCCTGTCCATGGATACTTGAATATCAGTATCCCCTCTCTAGTAAGAAACATATTTATTCTTGAACTTCGAACAAATAGGAAAAACAAAAATACCTTCACAGTACTGAGATTTTGACTAAGCCATTCCATTAGTTAGGGCGGGATTTATAGACGGTCCTCGAGTTTCAAAGAGACCTTGAGATGGTCTCCTTGAAATTTCTAACACGTATTTTGCTTAAGGAATCCTCGAAGACCATCTCAAGGTCTCGATGAAATTCGAGGACCGTCTATAAATCCCACCCTTTATCTTGCAAATAGCAGGTTTTTATGAAAATTTGGGAGTTTGATCAATGCTAACACAAAATCAAAATAATGATAGAAAATCATGATCATGATGAATAGGTAATGATAAAAATAATGGTTCCTCTGGCTCTTTCCACAACCAAACACAATCTTCACTATCTGTCTTTTTGTAAATAGTGAAATTTCAAGAATGATCAGGCCGTAGATGGTTAGCGTACGAGTTTCCATATAATATGCTCTTCACAGATTTCCACTTTTTGCCACCTAAATTTACCCCTTTTCTCCGATCAAACTTTACCTCATGATTCCCCTTGCCGAAAATTAGGCATGTACTCGTAAAAGGATCTAAACTTGTTCATCCATGCATAATCTGCAGTGGGTTTGAAATGAGATAGGTGGGCGAATTTGAAGTTATTGCAATGCTTCAAAATTGTTGGTATTTAAAATGTTTTCTACATGGAAATCTATGTCTAAAAAAAATTCCTGAAGTTTAACACTTCTTCATACAATATATTAGTATACATAATATAATTTACATGGCACGCTGGACGATATCTGCCCTTGAATTGATATACAAATCCAAGAAATCTAAAAGTCAATAATTTTAAAATCTTCGTTCACGAATCTGCTGGGTTCACAAATAAAAAATCGTCACTTAAGAAGCAACACGCCCTATGAACCAAATCCCAATTATTCAGGAGGAGGAAAAATTTGAATTCAGTTTTTGATCACCTGTCCTTTTGTTTCCCGTTATTCAATCACTTCTTGCCTTCCGGTTGTCGTCAATTCGTCAATACTGAAAAATAGTATTATTTAAAGAAAATATGAAATTTTGGTTGATACGGGGTGTTGTCCGAATAGGTAATTCGGGTCGATGGGGGTGTTATGTTATTCGAGTCCATGCGTGGGCTCGAATCAATCGGGATTTTAAAGTCCGAAGAGTTATTTATCAAGAAAAGAATAATATGCTCATTTGCATTTTATTGACGGTATGTTTACTCAATACCTACGTCATATTTACTTATTGTACCTACTCATTCGTCAGATAAGTACACACACACATTGGTACGCATTCACTATGTGGGAACAATACCTACACCGCAGAACATCATCAAATTTTAAAAATACGTAGGTAAGTAGATAAGTACCTATTTTTATGGATAGCTTCTTACCCACCCATAATGTAACGAGAAACATATAACTTACGTCTTCATACAATGAACCTCTGTAATGTTCCCACTAACTGTATTTGGTTCCAACCTACCTATGTAGGTATGTATCTGACGAAATTTGTGCAATTATAAGACTGATTTGTGTGGAAATCTAATCTCAAGAATATTTTTTTGCTAGACTCGGACATTGGGCTAGTTGTGCCGGAATTTCGAAATTCGCGTTGAGGGGGAGGAGAAATTCGCTGAAAAATATGTGGATTTCAACTAGAATACGTAAATTCTTTTATTCGAACTATCGATTGATACACAGAAAGGGATAATATATAAGTCTGAAATGATCTAGGGCAATAACCATAGGGGTACCTACCTTCCAGAGACAATCTTGCTTAGGTACCCACTTATACTCTGCAAATTTTAGTGGAATCGGATGAGTGGTCAATCAGTTTTTGTAGGATTTAACGTTTGAGCATGCGCATGGACTAAATAGATACACGAGGTAGAGTTGGTCGAGTTGATTCCTAGATGAATATACAGTCAGGGTTCAGCCACAACGAAGTAGGTAAGGAGTCGGTAAGTATAGTAAGGTGTAAAGTTATTTGAATCCTTATCTACTTCATTGTGGCTGAACCCTGACTATATATTCATCTATTGGCTAAGTAGATAGGTATCCACTAATAATCCGAGCGTTAAAATGTATGTGGAACCATGTACCTAGGCAGAAAAACCTGGAAATTCCATCAAAATCAGTCGAATAGTTCCAGACACGGAACAATTCCTGGGACAAGGAATTTACCTCAAAACGTTGCTAACTTCACTGGAGTATGACGAGAACGGAAAGGAGTTGGTTCTTAAAGTTTTAAAACTTAAAATGCGAGTGAAAATGTCAATTGCGATGAGAATTTATTAATACTGAAATCAACGTCTCTATTTCATTTTGCTTACGAGTTGGCAAGGCAGCGAAAGCTTTGTTTTCATTTTCGAAATGAGAAATTGTTTGCGCTCTAAAATCAAAAGCACTAAATCCATTTAGCGTTTCAGGGCCAAGACAAATTTGGTTTCGTGTCTCTCTGTCCGTCTGTCTGTTTGGCCGTCTGTCTGTCCGTTTGTCAATGCACATTTCCTTACCACATCCATAACTTCCATAATTTTGATCTGATTTCAATCAAATTTTCAGGAATTGGTTGGGTCCCCTATCAGTTTCATCATGATCGAATCAACGGTAGCCTCTGCACAGGCGATAGGTAACGAAATTGTCTTGCCACGGTCATAACTCCATCAATTTTGAGGGGGTTTGGTCAGATTTTCAGGGATGATGCGGGTAAGGTCCCTTGAAGTCCCATGCGACATTCATCATGATAGAATTTTTGCTTTTGATTGGATTTTTGCGATTGATTTTTTTAAAGTTTTTAATTTTTGGTTGATTCATGAGCATAGCTAACCGGTCATTTATAGTTTTCTGAAAATTTAATGGTGACATACTGTGAAGGTAACGAGGAAGCTTCTGTGCCATGTCCTTGACAGTGTATTTCTTATTGTAGGTATAATTACAAAGGAAGATGAATTAAAGTGAAAGAACACAGTAGTATGACGGTACGTCACTGAGCTCTCGAAAGATAGCGCCTGGATCGCTTGCGGCCAGTTCCCGCTACGTTCTTGTTACGGCTGATTAGAAGCTTCTCTGAGATGGTGTGTCCATTCAAGAGCTGTCAACTGATCTGGCCAATAATTACACAATGGCTGGACCGGGTTGACATATGATATGACGTACCGTCATCTACCTTTCTTGCAGCAAGGGGGAGGGGGAAATTACAATGTTACATACCATCAATAATTTCGCCCCTCTCTACCTTGACATGGTAGCAGAGCGTGGTTCAGTACTGAGCTGATTAATTTCACCTGTACTGAATCCACTCTTATATTTAACATCTCTCCTCAAAAGAGGACTGCGGTGTGGAGCTTTCCCAGAAGGGACTCCGAGATCCTCTGGATCTGTAGGTACCCTTCGCTTACAAGTTGGCTTATTAGTTTAATTTTAAATTCTATTTTCACATATGCCTTTGAGCTTTTATTCACTTTTCCTTATGCCTTTGAGCTTATTCTTGGGTTTCGATTCCATCAAAATTAATTCAATTAAATGGGTATTTATCCCCTATATTTTAATGGTTGAAATTCCTAAATATCAGAAATCCCCTAGTTGGGTTATTTAAATTATTAATTTAACTCATAAGCAATAATATGCTTAACTCAAGCAATAATATGCTTAACTCAAGCAATAATATGCTTAACTCAAGCATAATATGCTTAACTCAAGCATAATATGCTTGTGTAGTTCCATCATTGAATGAAGGAGTGAAATAACTCCTAGAGGTTTTCCAGATGAATCTCCTTTATTGGAACCTCTGACTACCTATAAAAATCTTTCCTTTATTTTTCTGCCAATCTTGTAGGAGCATAGTTCTCCACAAGTAGAAACTTTGCAATAGTGCCATTACGATGTAGGTTTTCTTACCTTGAGGTTTTCCAGATGCCCTTTTCCTGGATCTGAGCCTCACACTATTTTAAGGACCACCATTCCATTTTTTAGAAGGGGAGTATGACGGTACGTCACTGAGCTCTCAAAAGATAGCGCCTGGATCGCTTGCGCCCAGTTCCCGCTATGTTCTTGTTACGGCTGATTAGAGGCTTCTCTGAGATGGTGTGTCCATTTAAGAGCTGTCACCTGATCTGGCCAATAATTACACAATGAGTGGACCGGGTTGACATATGACGTATCTACCGCCATCTATCTTTCTTGCAGCAAGGGGGAGGGGGAACTTTTCTTGCAGAAGAAACCGCAGCGTCACATCACTGTTCTGAGCAGGATTAAGTGCCGTGGTGGCCGCGTGAACTCCTGTGCTCACTGACTGTTCTTCGAGATCCCATAGAGAATTTATAGAAAGCATTTAGGATTATGGGCCAAGGGATTGATGTAATTCGTTATTCCGTTATACGTTGTGACGCAGCCACGGTTGCTCCTTCAAAGAACAGCTCTTGGTAGCAGTCTATTGAAGGACCAACCCACGGACCCCACTCTCATTCTCGTATCTTCCTGGTAGCCAAAGATTTAATTTCTTCTCGATTCTATTCTAAATACGTTCGCTTACCCTCTTGGTTCAAATCCAGAAAATAGGAACTTCATACATAATCTTCATCTCCCCTTCAGAATCCAGAGCCTCCTATTTACAGAATAATATACGCCGACTCATTCTACATACCTAAAATCTCGGTGGAATATCGTATCTCTACCAGTGAATCCCAGAGGATCACATCAAAACGAATTTCATTGCAATGTGCGGGAGAATTGGAAGGCATTAATACCGAAAGATTCCCAATTTTCATGTCTGGTGTTAGAAGCTTACTTGCTCATTGCAAAACTCTGGCCAACATTTTTTAACAGCATTATATTTTTGTGGGTGGGGGAAGTCGTCTGGGTCGATTTTACGGCCTCGTTTTCACTCCCTTCCAATCATCGGATACCCCACATATAACGCCTTTTTAGAAAGCTCTCATTGAAATATTTCAGTTTAACGAACAGCGTGGAATAGCCGGAGTTGCCCATTGTCGATAAACTACGAATGTACTGGTAGGTTTTCTCGCCCCGCAGAGCTGAACATGTGATTGCAGAAAGCCTTCAGTTCTGCAGACATCCATATTCGCTTGGAACCCTTTGGACTGCTGCGGGAGGATGGAAAGAGACCTGATGGGGTAACGCTCATTCCATGGGCCCGAGGTAAGAACCTGGTTTGGGACGTGACGTGTGCGGACTCTCTTGCGCCAAGCTACATTACCTAATATGGCACCCCTGGATACGCAGCAGAGCTATTGGCCAAAAAGAAGCATTTGAAGTGCCAGGCCATGAAGCGTGCCAATGATTTTGTAGCCTTTGCCGTCGAGTCGTTGGGTTCTTGGGCAAAGGAGGCGAGGGATTTGTTGGATGCTCTACTCTCAAGATTGGTGGACAAGACGGGAGACCGAAGGACGAAGCGGTACCTTGTCCAGCGCTTATCACTGGCCATCCAGCGAGGCAATTCCACGAGTGTCCTGGGGACACTGCCCGCATCCTTGTCCCTAGAAGAAATATTCTATCTTTAAATTCCTGTATACCCTCTTTACATCATTACTAACGCAGCCCCCCCCCCCCCCCCCCCCCCCCCCCCCCCCCCCCCCCCACATGTCCAGTCATCATTGTGCTCTTGGCCATTGTACTACTAATAAAAATTTATATTTCAATAAATAGATTGTATCTCCCATTATATTTCAAATAATAAATTGCTGGAGTGCACTGACTTACCTCAGTAATTTTCTATGGTTGAACGATATTCACTCGCCAGCCTTAAATGCCTCGATTATATTCATTTCTTTTTAAGGCGTGTATAAAACCTGTGGTCGCAATTGTGATCTTAATGTTTTATAATTAATGCGGGAAATGAAAACGATTTTCTTTGAGTACAATTAAACAAGTTACAACACGATAGATCGTATCAACAATTTATAATAACATAATATATGACAAGTACAAGTCGTCCATCCTCTGGATTCAACAAATTTTGGTTGGTTTGTGAGCAATAAAGCTTCAATAAGTAATAATGAGGATAAGATATTGAAGGATGTATTTTTCCTTAAATTATGCAAAAATTATATTACCTAACTATCAGCATGCATCGATTGGAAAATGGTTATCCTCCGGTTATATAGATGTATATACATAGGAGTGTATTATCAATAGGAACAAATATCAGAACAAACTTGCGGATTCGATCTGTGACACCATCACCGAATGCCATTCACAATCAGTTGATTTTCAGTTCAATTTACACCTTCAAAAATAATGGCGAACTTCAATGGCGCTGAAGAACATGATGAAGACAAATGGGAAAGAAAATAATATACCTACCTACGCATATATTTGCGTACCTAATATTAACCATTCCCTTGGTTGTTGAGGTCGGTTATTGAATTAGGCCTCATTTCCCCTATGTTTCGGCCTTTTGTTCAGCCATACAGAAGATGATAAAATATAATATTATACATGTATAATAAACAAGAAATTCGATAGGTACATACCTTCATAAACGCACATAGTGTCATTTGTTGGTCAGGGCGTAACATAAACAACATTATTTATGGAGGTAGGCCGTTTCATATTATTCGATAAGAAGCTGAGTCTTTTTCGTATTATTCGACGAAAAACAAAGATGCCACACATCTACGAGGAGGTACATATTTGTTTGAAGCCTGGTGCATAACTTTAAAAAATCATCTTTCTATGTGACGAAAATACTTCAATAATTTTTGTCCTCAATCCATAGATTTGGTTAGTACACTCGGACAACGGTTTTATGGTATGTATATTAGAATCTTTGTACGAAAACAAATCAGAAAAGTGGAAGTGTCCGAATTTATTGCATACTACACTAACTCGCAGGCAGATTACAATAGTTTGTTTCAATAAGATCGATAGATGTTAAACAAAGATTGAGAAAGAGGGGCACTGTGATGGAGATGTGAATGTGGGAAGCTCTATCCAAGACGAATGAAACTGTTGGCTCTTTTATCATAGCTGTTCGTAGATTTCTAGATTACTTGGAATGTTTGCGTCCACGGGAATCAACTGCACATCAAAACAAGGTTTGTAAGGATGATGTGCATAAATGTTGTCACTCGTTGTCGATTGTACGGGTTTGGGTTCCTCCATCTCTGCTATCAAAGGATCATTCTCGACTTTTTCGCCTCTTACCATCTTCTGGCGATTGTCATTGGAGACCTCATCTAATTCTTTTTCCTTGCCCTTTCTAAGCCAATTGATCAGATCCGATTCGTGATAATTCCCAATTATTTTAGATGGAACCGTCACAGTATAAGATCGACTGCGACCAAATCTAATGAACTTCTTCGTATTGCGACTGATCTGCCCACCTTGAGGGGGAGAATCAGAAACATTTTGATCACCGAATCTGACCATAAATGAGTCTTCGTTTGGTTTTGATCTTCCAACCTGAGTCATGCTGTTGCTGTACAAGTCTCCTCCTGCAAGCATATAGGATACAGATAGTACGTTCATTTGGTCCGGAATATGATCATGAGTAAGGCCCGCCAAATTGAACCCAGCACACGCCCAGCCCTCTCCCAACCCACGACCATGGGCTGGGTCGGGTACCGCATATT
>JAEMON010000001.1:50975588-50990738 GCA_030264115.1 Lygus lineolaris | reverse complement strand
TTACATTCAACAACCTGTTCAACCTGGTGCACCTACTTAACTGTAAACTGTTCAATGTTAAGAGTAAATCATTGCCTTCCCTTATACACGTTATAGGTACCTATTTTTTACAATGGCAGAGTTCTCCGTTCCTCTCATACAAGAGCTGTGTGGTTTATCAACAGGCAAATTGAAAATAATCACTTTAGCTGAAAATCGAGTAATAAGGTCGTGGTAAATGAAATAACATTTTTGTCTCCTTACTGAGAAAAGTAGGAGTGCCTCAAGCTCAACAGGGTGCGGACCGTCGCAAGCAAGAAAGTCATAGCATGTTGTAAGCTATTCTAAGAATAAGTGATTGAGACTACCTTGTGCATAAATCAGTGACCTGATGCTCGCATCTTCTAGGAAGAACAACATACCCCAATCAAGCCATTAGTAAACGCAGTATAGATCACACAACAGAGAGGAATGAAATGAAAATTGTTGGAACAAAGTAGGTGGTTGACACGGGAAAAAGCTACAAATTATTACACAACAGATTATTATTTTCTGTGTAGATCGCCCATCTACAAAGATCCTACTGGTATATGAAAAATACGTACCCACCTTAGATAAATCGCAAGGTTCACAAACATTTCTTGGGGAAAATGAGTAGGTACCTACTTGTAATTATTATTATTCGAGAGTTGTTACATTCATTCATAACGAAATTCAATAACTAAGGAAGCTTCTCAAAGCAAACAAGAACCTTGGTCCGGTGAAAAAAAAAAAAAAAAGTGGCATTTGATCTGCTGATCTTTTCTGATTTTTTTCTTCTTCTCTTCTTTTATTTTTTCTTGGTCGATTCCAAAGGTTCATATGCGGAAATAATGAACCAAAAGATAGCAGGAACAAAAAATCGAACTGAAAAACGGAATTAGAAAAGTCGAACGAAAAAAACTTTCACCGGGTACCTACCTCCCACACTGTATTCCAAGGCCTTATCCTGTTATCCACTACACCAAGGCGATAATACTGGGCGATAATGTTGCTATGCGTTATAAACCTCTGTATTGGTATGGATACCATACTAGCCTCGCTCAAGATGCTCCTGACCCCTTCATATCTTGATGCGAGACACTTGAGACACTACTTGAAGAGGCCCATGAGACACAAGGTTGGGGTAAATGATAAAACATTCATGACTTCTAAGGAAAATAACGGGGCATTCAAAAACGTGATAAGAGAATCCGGTGTGTACATAAATATAATGGTCTCACCTATGGGACCGGATTTTGTGCATCTTACAGTCCCAGCAACTCTTTTCCAAAAATAAGCATGAAAATATTCCAACCTACATCTGTGTTCTTATTTGGGAGCGGGTCCAAGGCCTCCCAATAAAAAGGTTCAAGACTCAAAAATATGGTGTGATAGAGCGTGATTCTTTGTTAGAAGAATGGGAACGTGACTCCGGCACCGGGATGCGTGGGAAAGGAAGTGGCGGTTAACTACTACGAGACGAGTCCCATAAGGGATGAACATTATATTGTTACGTTTCAAGACCATACATTGTACATTGTACAGTGTTCGTTTCTCGATATAGGTACACGCAAACTTGGAGTAATTCTGTACTGCGTACAGGAAAGCATTTTCGCCTGATTGAGACAGGCTACGTCGTCGCCTGCTCTCGCATTGTGTCAATTAATGTCAGGCCCCTAGGCTATTGGGGGAACATCCCACTCACACATCCTCACATCCCACGTTCTAAAACTTCGTTCATCAAACGTGGACAGGCGTCGGTGCTGAAACAGACTGACGACGTAGCTGTTGAAATTTCCTCCCTCACGACGTTAAGTATGTCCTAAACCGGTTACCTTAAACGTTTTAACCCTTTCGGAATCCGGGGGAATGGCACAGTAATAATGGTAGACTTGTGGTACAAATCCCCTCAATGAGGAGTGGCTTGTCAAAGAGAAAACAAAACCACCTCTTCATCCAAAGGGGCTCGCCACAACCAATTAAATGGCCAAACAACACTGTCAGACCCAAACTACAACTATACCGCGAGTTAATTATTCGAAAGGGACTCGGAATTGGATTTATTTAACAATCACTGTCTAGCACAGGTGAAGTAGGTATACTTATCGACCCTCCCACACTCATACATACATGCCCCAACACTTTCCTCGAAGCCTCTGGCATCAAATGAGCCCTAAATTGGCCATCTCCTCCTTACATTTGTCCGTTGACAGCCACATTTTTGCATCTGCTATACGTTCTTGATCCTATTGTATTTAGCCCTCTCTAGAACTTCCTGGGAGATTGTTTATCTTTTTGCTTCCGAGTCTGCAAGGAAGTATGATCCAAAATCAAAATTTCCACTCGCATTTTGCGTTTCAGGACCTCCTGAATAAATTTGTTTTCGTGTCTGTCTGTCCGTCTATCCGTCTGTACGTCTGTATGTCTGTCCGTTTGTCCACATTTCCATGCTACCGCCATAACTTCCACAATTTTGATCTGAATTCAATAAAATTTTCAGGGATTGTGCAGGTTAGCCCCGTGATGGTCCCTATGAATTTCATCGCCATCGGACTATGGGTAGCGTGAGCGCATGTGCAAACGTGAATTTCCTGAAACTACGATTTCTCAGTTCCTAACTTTAGCTCAAATTCTGTGTATAGTTAAGGGCTGCCATCACCTTCTAATTTCGACACGATTTTATCAGTAATGAGTACTGCGAATGCGCAATTTTGAAATGTGTTTCATGGCCATAAATCTGGAACTACTCGACTAATTGCGGTAAAAGTTTCAGAGATTGTACGAGGTAGGTTCTCGATAACTTCTAGCCTTTCCATCTCGCTTTATTATCCCAAAGGGGTAATAAAAAGAATCAGTGAATACTAGCGTATATCGCAGTTGCATTTCCAACCGTAAACCAATACCTAACTTCCAAATCATCACAGATCTGACATTTATCAACAGAATATTATTTAATTGAGTCAAGTACATTGTCCTTCATGTGAAAGGCATGCCTTTTGGGGATGGGAGGAAGAATTTTCCGTTTTGAAATAAGACTGTCTTCAAACTCAGCTCCTCCTAATTCATTCTGTGGGGATCATCCAAGTCATTAAGGTACCTACAGTCTGGGTTGTAGGAAATGTCAGGCCTATTGCCTGCTGATCTTCTTCAATTGACGGACAATGACATAACTAACTTTATTCTGTTCACTCTTTCACAATAGGCTGATTATAAGACTACTGCGAGGCAACTCCTGTTACGAAGAAGACTTTTCATAATAAGTTCTCAAGTCATGTCTCAAGCTACAACAGTCGGTGCTCTTGACCAATCTTCAAACTATGAATTTCCTCATCATTCATTCTTAATGAGTTTCAATCACTAAGGAGGTTCTGTATCTCAAAAACTCGGGCTACACGAACTTATTCATGGTGATTATCAAATTCAACGCGTTCAAACACCATACATTTATCTATGATTTGGAGTCCGGAAAATTTGCAATGTTGAGCTGTATTATTATGAGAAGATTCTCAACTGCAGGAAAGTACCAAAGTACGTGGAAGGTACGAAATAAATAGAGCATGAATTATACGAAGATTCCTCAGCTACAGAACGTGGAAGGTATGAAAGTTGGCGGAATGGTGTAACATACTTATACAGAAACGCCAATGTAACTGCTAGGTTGAGGTTCAATGTTACGTTTCTCTCAACCCCATAAAATCAACATTTTACTGTGCTGCATATTATACCTATGTTATGAAGTGAAAAAAGGAAAATTACATGGAAAAAATCGGGAAACAGCCATTTAAAATTTTCCTGCCTACCCGGCGACTAATTAGACAATTCGTGAATCCATACTGTATAAATTCAGTAGTTCATTTATAGGTTGGAATATCGTCAAAGATTTCCTATACCTATTTACTGAATTACAGAGAACTCATTTCAGAAGAAAATTCTGCACTTGATTAGAACAAATTATAGTTACTTACATCGGAACTAATTATGGAACATTTATGGTAACCCATATAGTTCTGAGTCTAATCTCCAATCGGTAAGATGACACACTACAACTTAATATAAAAAACGTCTGAAAAGTTGGGTGGGCAGTATAGCTTCCTCACTTTTGTAACATGGACGTATATAGAGTCATTTAGAGAACATTTCAACGAAATTGGTAGAATAGTTTCGGAGCACACTTAATCCAATCACTTATCCCATTGTGGCGAAATTCATAGGTAATTGTCTTGGAGTCAGTCCAAAACTACCCGGCGAATTTGAGCGAAATAGGTCAATTAGGGACTGAGAAATCGTAATTTCAGGAGATTTACGTTAGCGCATGCGCACACGCTACTAATGTTCCTATGGCTATTAAATTAATAGGGAAATGAGAAGGGGCAACCTCCGACAATCTCTGAAAATTTCACCAGAATTGGTTGAGTAGTTCCGGAGTTATGGCTATGAAACTCATTTCGAAATTGCGCATGCGCAGCAGATATTACTGATAGAATCGTGTTTCAATTCGAAGATAATTATCAACCTCCGAATACCCTCTTATCTTGTAGTCAGTCCAAAACTACCCTGCAAATTGGAGAGAAATGGGTCTGTTAGGAACTGAGATACAGGGGTTTCAGGAAATTCACGTTTGCGCTCACGCTAATAGTGGTCCAATGGCGATGAACTTTATAGGGGACCGTCACGGAACTAACCCGCACAATCCCTGAAAATTTTATCAAAGTTGGACTACATCTTCATATAGTTTTGCCTGGGACAAGGAATTGAACACAGACCGACAGACCGAAAGACCGACAGACAGACAGTCAGACACGGAACCAAAATTGTTCAGAAAGCTCTGAAACGTAAAAAGCAAGCGGAAATTTTGATTTTGGAGGACAACAAAAATTTTTTTCTTGCACGAATAGGTACATAGCTTCCTACCTTCGGTAGTGAGGAAGCAATAGTTTATAATACGCAGTCGAACATAATGGTCATGATTATTAATCTTTCCATGATTCACATTATGTTCTTGTAGTAGAATACAGATGCAGGTTTGTTGAAGTGTTTGATGATAGAGCAGTTGAGAGGCCTGACCCATTTCTAAATTACCGCACTTTCTCATGATACCCTCTCAGAGTTAGTGTTCCATTACATTGTCTCCAGTCCCAAGTGGGATGAGGATGTTGTGCTGACCCTAGCACCCCAACCTGTTACAGATTTATATATCTTTCACATCTGCGAGCCACCCAGAGATGAGGTTCGAATACACAGTGCAGTATTATTATTAACAAACCCGCCTTACACACTTATTAGGTATTTACTCACATTACCTATTCAGGAGGGCCATTTAGGGGGTGGGGGCCTCACCAATCAACTCATCGCAGTACTACTTTCTGAATCACCCCACATCAACTCATCGGTTTGAATTTTGGACCCCCTGAGTTGGACATATATCACTATAACGCTAACTTTCGTTTATCAACGTGAATCGCTTCGTCAGTATTGCACTGAATCAAGTCAAAAGGTTGTTACGTTTTTCTATCCTATTTCCTACGCCACTTGTCAACTACAATCTCACGAAGAATGTTGTAACGCTATACAACCCAAATCGCGTTGCTGGACTTTACTTAAAAACCATTCTATATGGCCCCATATGCTAAAAGTTTATAAGCACGTTTGTCCTACCTACCTGACAATAGAATATTAGATGTCTCGATCCATCCCTCCTATTTATTAGGTCAGCTGTATTTATCTTCCCCTTTACCTCCCATATACCTACCGATTTCCCGTATTTCCCATTTCTCACTGTTGGTAGGTGCTCTGTATAATCATGCCAAAATTGAGAAAATCTCGGCCTTTAGAGATAAGCTCTTGTTTTCAAAGTTCAAATAGGTACTGGAGAACATCTGCTAAGATTCGTGGTGATTCGCCGAATGCTGCGCGGTTAATTCATCGTGAACTAGAACCGGTTTGGATAGTTATTTTATGCGACCATAGTGAGGAGGAAGGCCGTTGAGAGTTGACTTATTTATAAACCATAAACCTGCCTGCTCCCAATTGAAAAACATCCCAGTGGACTCTCCTTGCAATTCCAAGTCATCGATATTTTCCACCTCGCGAATAATTTAGTTCATTCGGCTCAAAGGTGACTTTTTCAAAGTCTGTGCCGTCCCTGCGGCACGAATTTAAGCCACTAATCCATTGGAAGTTATTCGACCTAAGCGGTCGTATACACGTTCACTACAAAGGAAAATGCTGACCACCGCCTCGCTGTGCTCCTCTCCACGATAAGGTGGAAATAGAGATGGAATATAATAATCATAATAGACACATATCGATATACCTACTTATACTATATGTATAATGTAAAAATATATATATGTAAAAATATAATATATATCGATATAGTTTTAAAATATCAGTTGAAATAGATTGAAGTCGAAATCATTGGTTAAAAAAAAGCTAAACTAGCCTTCAACTTGTGAATAAATACTCTTTGGTCAAATTCTCATGTTATTCTGTTTCTGTGGAGTATAAACATCACAACGTCCTACCCGTCAGTTATGTTACTTTGTGGTGCTAGGGAACTACTAAACACAATTGCAATGGCTTCAAAATTTTAGGGATGCACATTTTTGAAAATCGTCTTCATCGAAATTCGTTTCAGACCATTCTAAAACGATACCTGAATTTTAACATTTTTTTCTTATTTATGTGTCATTCCAGACGATATCTCATACTGGGTACGCTCTAAAAAATTTAAGAGAATTTAAAATGTAAAAAAAATATATAAAGAAAGGATAAGTTCGTTGGCCAGCATTTTTTGAGTACTCGGAATGGGTTAAATTTTGAAAATGAAGGATACAATAACGCGTTTTTAGTGGTTTTTGGTGTGAATTACTGTTTTGAACATAATTGTAGGGAATTTAGTTTCGCCTATCATTTTACTTTCCCCCTTTTGCTAGGGACATTGGCCTACGCGCTAATATTTAAAATTTCTCTTGAGAAGATTATCAAGTTTCTTGCAATCTGTGTTGGATACCTACCTCTACCTCACCCCCCTATCTATGGGAGGTAGAGTAGAGGTCGTATAGGGTTGCTGACCAGCGGCTTTGGGTTTTTCCCGGGCAATGGCCTGGCCCCAACGTTTATTACAGACGAGTATTCTGATAAGTTTTGGTGTTTTTTGAGGTTTTTGGTGTGAGTTACCATCCTACAAAGGAACGTAATATGGTATAATTCGGAATCAGCGTGAAATTTCCACCAAATTGGTTAAAATTATTCTTTGAAAATTCGCTCATCAACTCAAGTTGCATGCATGGAACTTTTTATTTTACATAATTTTCTTTTTAAGGTTTTTCAACCTCGTTGTTACCTTACCTACTTACTGATTGAAATCAAGAAATAGATATAGGTACTAACTACCTGCACTAGGTAGTCGGCTGCATAGCTGTCTATATGTAAGAAAATTGTTGGGATTAGGCCAATGGTGAAGAACTTCAAACTGCTTTCATTTGTTTATTACGACGTTTCGGGTTAAAACTGCAAGCCATCTTCAGGTACCATCTTCAGTAGAAACGCAGGTATCAAACACTGGGAAGATGTCAAACCAAAAAGTAACAAGTCCAGGAAAGACCAACAGGTACCTCTTGTCCTGCAGAAAAACACCCTAGTAAGCGAAAAAACTAGTGAAAGAGAACTCTCAACCAACAGCCCACTGGCCAAACAACATGATGGAATGAAAAGGACAATTCCAACAAAACATGTATAAATCACTGAAAGCACTGTGAATTCAAATTAAATTTGATTTTCTAATCCAACAACAAAAAAAGCACAGTAGGTAGATGCTAAGTGAACATGACAGAAAATTTGATGAACAATGAATCTGATGAGAGAATCTGATCTTGATCATCGTATACTCTGTACTCACAAAGTACGAGTAGGTAACTGACCTTCGTTAAAAATTTAACCCCTTCATGTCTGGAGGGGGTAAGTTCGTAAAAATAACGACATAGATATGAATATATATATAAACCGATGAATATCTATATATTTTGAAAGATATATAGGCCCCTTCGATATATTTGTAACGATATATCGTTTGCTTGATATTTCGATATGTTGGGGAAGGACATTGGCAACTCACTGTTGCAAACTCAGCTGTTCATCTATGGGCAACAAAAGATCGACGAACGCTAACGGGAAATGGACAGTATTGTGAATTGGCCTCATTCTAATATTTCAAGTCGGAGAGGTTTTCTCTTCGTAGTAGGTAGGTATATAACTAGCCAGGTACCCGTGCGGTCCCACTACGGTTGATTTAAAAGATCACAAATGCTCGCTTCGCTCGCGTGACAGTGGGACAGAGCCCTTAGCCCTTTGCCCTTTTGAAACATTTTCTATTATAAAAACCTTCTCCTGAACATTAACGAAGGTTAGGTTATTGCCTGACATAGGGAAATAGGGATTCATTTTTATGTATCATATTAAAAAAATGTAAAAAAAAAAAAATTAATTTTTTAATTAAAAAACTAAATCATTAGAGGGGGGGAGAGAGTACTCTCTCGACGGCCTGATGATGATGTCCTCACATCGAAAGCGCTCGCCACCTGTACTCGACTTGCTAGTTACGACGGATTCTCCAGTAAGGTACGTAAACAATTATTTTCTTGTTGTGTTCGTTAATGTCAGGAGGAGTCTAGTTAACCAACTCGGCAACCCTCCGGAATATTCGGTCCCGGAACATCCGAACATCGGAACATTTTTCTTTTCGGAGTCATTTTTCTGTATTTCTCAATTTTCAGCCCTTAGAAAGGGGTTTTCGGCATGAAAGAAGGAGATAAGCTTCCATGGTTTTCGGCCAAGACCACTCGTACTCTTTTAAAGGCGAAAAAATTTCCTACAATTTGAGACCAAAACGGCTTCTATAGACCAACTTGTTGCCAAGACACAGACGTTCAAAAAATCGCAAGTCTTTCATATATTACCATATTTTGCATATTTTAAGTTTTTCATATTTTGGTTTTTGTCTCCACCAGTGGTCTTGGCCGAAAACTCAGTCCTTGGGGCTCAAAACTGAGAAACTCTAAAACAGTGGTTCTCAACCTTTCCTCGGCCATGCCCCTCCTAGCGCCATGACAATTTTTTGGCCCCCATCTAGGAAATATTTGGATAGAAATTTTACAAATCGGTCGAGGCAGGTTACAACCCCAGAGTTAGCATTAATTTGATTTCGGTCTCCTCAGTATCATCCTATTTTGAATACTGACCCCTCAAACTGCAAGAAGCACCTACTATTACGATTCTGTTTGATAACCGAAATTATTATCGCCTACCATTAAGGGGCAAAATGGGCACCCATTAACGTAGCAAGCGAACGGAGGACAATGGTTTAACGAGTTGATTGAAACATTTGCAAGTTTAGAACCTATCTCATACAGGTGAACATTATGAACCGTACATAGGCTAACTTTTTGTTCCTTCTCTACCAAAGGTATAGGGAAACCGCATGTTCATCAATAAGCCAAAAAATGCCGCCAAAAAGAATTTCCACATACTTTTTACGATCACCTGACAAATCACTTTTTCATATTCCTTCTTCTTTCCTACATTACATCCTAGATTTTTGTTTCTTACTTTATACTTTACATTTTTCTTTCTTACAATAAGTATATTCTACATTCTTATTTCTCCTTCTTTCTTACATTACATTCTTCCCGTTCTTTCCGGTTCTACATACTCGGCAGAATCTGATGCTTTTTTAGCTTACTTTACTTCATTGGATTTGAGCTGATTGTGTCGGTATCCATGTTGTATGTGAGATGAGTCGAGTTTACTTGGATACTTTTGTGTGATCACATGTTGAGTTTAAAAAATCAGATTTTGAAGATTGAATGAATCTGCAATGATCCCATTGGTATACATTCGTCATAGTAAACTATTAGCCCAATACATTTTCCGGTTATTGAGATTAATTACTTTATGTCAAGTACCTAACGTAATTATATCACGAGATTTACAATCACAATTTCTTTTGTACAATGAATCCCTTCCTGCGATTAGTACATCTATATATAGATATACAGATATATAGATATATCTGAAAACGAAATTTCCTTCATAACTAACTTCAGTAACTAAGGGGGCATATACCTACAAGTCAACTTGAAACTCGACTTGGTGAAAACAAGGAAAAGTTGCATTTGATCCGCTTATCTTTGAATGGAGATTTGACCTACTAGAAAAGATTTGCGATTCACACTCGTGTTTCTGCTTCTTTTCCGTTCAACCCTCAAGTCCTTGTTGGGAGCGAACGGTTGGTCATGCAGTGCCGTGTCGTTTGACGCTAACAATTGTGATCTAATTAGAATCGATGGGTCTTTCATGAAACTGCACGCTCATCACCAATATACCATAGGACTCACCGAATGGAAAAAAAGGCGAGAAAGAATCCAAAAGAATCCTCGAAACCGGAAACATTCCGAAATGAACGTTTACCTGGTTGGAGAAAATAAATTGTGCATCGAATGATACATACCAGGACCTTCTAATTAGGTACCTACCTACTTTGTTTTGAATTTATGCCATTTACAATGTTTGGTGAATTTAGTACCTATACAATTAGTAGATCCCTCGATGGGAAAGAATCGAAAGAACGTAGTGGTCTCAATTCATTGAAATCCAAAATTTCAACAAGACAATATTTTTAAACAAAATATCACTTGGGCGATAATGGATCTTGACTAAATTCTTAATTCTAAAAAATGACTGAACAGATTTCTTAGGAATTTGTTTGCAGAGGCCACTCAGTAGTAGACCGATATACACACGTGCATCCACATAGGCATATGTCCAAAACGTGTAGGAAATTAGTCAGATGATCTGAGTTTAGGAAAATCAGGTTTCGGCCGATTACAATACTGGCAGCTAAGGTTAGTACGAATTACTCAATCCCAGGTATCCTGTATCATCTGACTCTTCGACCATAATAATGTTCATCGCCTACGGTCCGTCAGCCAATCACTCGTGTATGATTTGTAACCGGAAGGAAAGCTACGCAGCAGTCACGATTAAGGAGATTGTTACAAACTGCGGTCTGAAATTTCATAGGGGGATCGGGAACGTCATTCTCACCAGTAATGAGAAAGCGAGTAATTAATATGACAGAGAAGTAACTCTAACAGGTTCGGCGGGCACATAACAGCGAGCGAGCTTGGTAAACAGAGCGGTGGTCTCTTTCGCTTCGCCAACTCGATTACCCCACTTAGTTGGGTGTTGTTCTATCGAATTATTAGGTTCAAATTTGATTCCTTGACAGGACACTGCTCTGGATCGAGTGAATCACTGAGTGGCAGGGTCCTACAGCCTCTAACCCGATCAGGGTCGCATTCCCTACCGGTGAAACACAACAGCATAAATAACTCTCTCAAACAGCTTTGTTCGGTTGTCTGATTCGTGGTCGCTGGCTATTTACATGCGGAAACAACATGGACAACACTGTTAATTGTCATGGAAATTCCTCAGTTTCAATGAATTAAGTCCTGACGTTCAGCTCAAATGAAAAGCACGATATTTTTGAGTACATATTATGCTGCTTCAAGATTCAGACGACCGTTGGGAGTTGTTATGAGAAGTTCTATCATGGAGTAAAGCGAACTTTCCAAGAACTTTACAACATTGATTCGGAATGTCCACCAATTTCAGCAATTTTTGACCCAACAATTAATTTTCGTATATTTTTGGTTAGCAGTTTTTCGTCCCCATCTACCAAGTTAGATAATAGGTACCTGCAATTATAGGCACGTAATAGTAGCACATCGTAAGAACTTATATATCTTTCTTCACGTCCAGTTTATTTCGGTGGGGTAAGTATTTGCAATCGGCATAATGATAGTCATTTTGTGTAGTTGTGCCTATATTAATTTCTATGTTATGGATATTTGAGGGTAACATTTCAGAAACAGCGAATTCGTTTAGTAGCTTACGCTTTTACACAAATATCCTCTTCAGAATTTCAGTTTTGGTAGTGGGACGGTGGAAGCCTTCATAGCAGCTAAATAACTTATGTCCTCAATATTGATGGGCGTTATCATAACGTATAATAATGATATAATACTCGCATAATATATAATACGTAATTTTAATACTTGCATACTTAATGATAATATAATACGAAAGCATAATACTTGCAACTCAACATAACAACAACATAATTTTCTTGGCTATTAAACGCAATTAAACGAAGTTGCCGTTTTAGGAACTTCACCCTCGAATAACCCCACAACATAAGTATATAATGATAGTCTGTGTTGTGACATCGAAAATAAAGATTGGAATGAAACTGAGTGGGCTAGAAAAAAATGGGGAGGAGGATGGAGACAAACGAGGCATGAAATAAAGAGAGTAACCGTCGAGTAGATTATTGCTGGGCGATTTTTCCGCCATCATACTGTCACTAACGTCCTGTATCGGAAAGGATAGGTTGGGGATCCACCCATAACCAATGCGATGTTGAGCTGTATGGGAATACTTTCATACTTACTTTGCGCAACCATATCTTACTTATATTCAGTTGAAACCTGTGAATATTATAGGCTCATGTATTCATTGTTCAGTTGAATTGGTTCTTCAATTTGTTGCCCCTAACAGCCCCTAACTCTCGAACCACTTTCGAATCAAACATTTATTTATAAGTTCATTTAGAGTCCGAAGTCAACATTTGAAGAAAAACGTCTGCCAAGTTGGGTGGGCAATAGAGCTTCCTCACTTTTGTAACATAGTAACAGTTCTAGAGTTATACTTATTCAACAGATTTCAAGCTTGCGCATACGCACACACCATTTGTCCGACGGTGGCAAAATTAATAGGGGACCGTCTAGGATCTGTCGTGTTGAAGTCATCGAGAACCCAGCTCGAGGCCCTGGCGGTATCCCTTAAGAATATTATAAACATGAGCCAGATAATATTTTGATACTGTTGTTGGAATTAATCCAACAGGATAATGATCGAAAGGGATCCACCAAACTGTCTAGCTCTAGCCTGTGACGTGAGTCAATGTTTGCTCCTTCATGGAACGGCTCCCGATGAGCAATCTCATGCAGGAGCACACAATCATCCCTACTCTCCTCCTAGTGTCTTTCTGACTACCAAGGACGTAAGTAAGTGGTACTTACACTATTTTCTTCAGATTCTATTCACATATCTTTCCCTTATACCCTCGTGGTTCAAACCCTGAAGATAGGGACTTCCTACACAATCTTCATCCCCCCTTTAGAATCCAGAGCCTCCTAATTATAGGAAGAATATACGTCGAATCGATATCTACCTATTTCTTGTGTTACTCAACAATAATTCCTTCATCCCTTGACGTAGGCTCAGCCGGTGGGAATTGGAGTACCGATCCGATAGGCATTAGGTAAAGTGATCCCTTCCGAATTGACCTCAACACATACCTGGAATCTTCGTGAAATATCATATATCTCCAGTGTGTTCAACCGATCACTTTACAAGCCCAAGCTATTATATACCCCCATAGAAAGAAGTTATACACAGATACAGTGGAAAATGTGCGAGGGATTTCTTAATTCTCAAGATACTGGTTAGTATGGTAATGAGAAGGATGGTAAATTGGGCGGAAAAATACAACATTATAAATTAAGGTCAGGCAGGATTCAGGCACAACTACGCAACCGTGGACAGCATTTTCACTCTACTCTAATATTAGTCAATATCGTCAGTCGAAAAACGTCATAAACTTTATATTACTCCTTTCACATTGGTTTGTTTATCCATGGCGTTTGATGGAATTGATAGAAACTCACTATTCTCCAAACTACATCCGATATGAATTTCAACCTACATCATTGGTTTTTTCAGAGAGCTGTATTAAGAAGCCTGAGACGATAGTGATGCTTCACGGCTGCCTATCTGACTGGTGTCTCTCTCAGACAGGTCTGAGACAGGGTTGCCTGCGCTCTCCATACCTTTTTGACATTCTCCTCAATGATATGTGGAATGATCACGGTAGAGGAAACAAGAATAAAAATATTAGCCTTTGCGGACGATTGGATTCTGTACGCCCCGGACCCCAAAACCCATCAAGTAATGATTTGGAATTTCTCAAAGTAGTGCATGGAATCGAATTTTCAAATAAACCTACGAAAATCAAAAATTATGGTGTTCAGGAATGATGGAAGCGTTGGAAGAGAGGAGCGTTGAAGGCTGGATGGAGAGGGAGTCGAGGTGGTCAATCATTACGAATAATACTGTGGGGTTGATGTTCTCATCCGGACTCTCTATATGAGCAGGCATCTGGAAGAAAGGAGATAAACAGCAAATTGTGCAGAAAGTGGAGCAAGCCTTCAGATACTGATGACATTCCTATCAACAAAAAGTATCTCGTTTTCGACGCAGCGATCCGCACGATTTTAACTTATGCGGGGGAAACCGGGGGTTACCGAAAATTTGAGCAATAGGAAAGAATGCAGCATCATTACCTGAGAAGGCTCTTCGGTTTGCCTGAAGATACGCCACTGTACGTATCATACCCCGAAACGAGCAGAACCTCCATTCATTCAGTAACCCTGACCCTGAACATTATTATTTGACAAAAGTATTGTCACTACCAGATACACAGCTACCAAAACCCATGGCTGAATCGATAATCAAGAATAAAATTGCATGGTCTATACTGAACATGTAACGTTGATATAAATCTGGATACTTCTGATACAAAAAAAACATGAAAGAAAAATTAATAAGTATAAAACAGAAAATTGTGGGCGCTGAGGGGCAGGACTATATCTCAAGAGCCAAGGTTGGTTTCGGGACATCATCGCTCTACAGTGAATTATTTGTAGGGAACGGAAAAGTTGAGTATTTGTCAAACCAGAAAATGATTCACATACGCTGGTGTATCATCATGAGAGGTGGAGTTTTGTTCTTAAACCAGAACAGCCCGAAAACATGGAACCATGGAGACAGCGAACAGCACTCGATGTGCAACAGCGGAGAAGAGGAAGACCTCTTCCATTTCATGGCGAAGTGTTCTGTGCTCACCGATTGGAGACGAACATGGTTCGGACAAAGCCGACTGACCAGACAAGAATGTTTGGAACAGTTTAGGGGCAGGATTCATACCTAGAGATGGTCTCCTCGAAGTTAAGAATACGGATTCGGCTT
>JAEMON010000001.1:50962066-50974707 GCA_030264115.1 Lygus lineolaris | reverse complement strand
GATTTATTTCAGAGAATTTAAAAGGTAATACCCATGAAAAATGTTATACTGAATATTGTAACAAATGTACTTAATGTAGAATTGTAAATTTATCATTCAAGAGGAATGTGATCTATTAAATCAGGAGTAGTTACCTACTATCGAACAACTCCGTGCTGGGTCACAGTGTTACACTTTCCAGCACGGTCGTCGGAGCCTTAACTAGGAAAATAGCAACTAATAACTGGTATTGCATAATTATCTGTACATGTGATATTTATTCTGTATGATGTATGATGACAATAAACTCATTCATTCATTCATAAACTCATGAACAATACTGTAAAACTACCCTCGCAATCCCTTGGGAACAGAGATAAAGATGTTATTCGCTTCAGTTTCTACTCACGTAACTTATGGAATTTGAGATCTATATTTCTCATGATGTCAGACGGTAATCACGATGCCACGTCTTATTCGATGTGGAAATACGAGTAAGTATATTCTGTTTTTGACCGAATTGAAAAAAAGGAGGAAGGTCTCTCAATTTGGTATGTCATGGGACGACTTTTTTTTTTGTATTGTAGTGGGTGAAACGTCCATTCGTGAAGCGATGAAGCGGGCAGTGGAAGGGAATACAGCCGTTATAAGAAGTATAAGGAACATTTATTCCCCTATGGACGAAAAAAAATCTTTATTACGTCCATTGTGGACCGGGGTCATTGTGGCAAGGAGGTGTTACAATGGATATCATTTACCGAAGAGATCCGATGCGATGATGGGGCTAAGAGGGTCCGGGTGTATTATCAGGTGTACCACGTACCCACCCCATTCAGCGTCCAGCCGGCCTCGAGACACTTGCCTTATTAAAGGTATAACTCAAACTCTGGCTGTGGAATTATATTTTTCCAAGGGGCTCTGGATTAGCCGCACGGCGTGACCACACTGTGCAATGAGCCTGAGAGCTTCCTTACGACTAAATCATAGCCGAGGTAATTCAAGTGAGGGCGAGTAAATGTGTGAGAAGAAGAGAAAACATAAACTATGTGGTGGGTGAGGTGGCTGTCAAAGCTCGGTTTGGCCATTTGAATCAATTGAGTGATCTTAGTTTCAGGAAGTTTCAGGTTGGCACCTGAAGACTTGGTTCCAAAAGAACCTTTTTTGCTATCGAAAGTGAAATATATAATATGTGTCTGAATTTGATTGACAATCATTCATGGTGATCAGTGACTTCATTCCCTCTAAGGAAGCAATAACCTTTTTGGCAAATCTCCGTTTCATTTCGAATTTCATGGTAGTTTTTCTACTAAGAAACATCAAACCTCGTACAAACATTGTGGATGAGAGGGGAGGAGTTATTTTCCATTCCGTCAAGAAGAAAATGTTTAATAGAACGATCACGGTGAAAGGTCTCCAAAAACATGGGACATATCGACTTACACATAGACAAATCTTTTTCCGACATAGGACGAAGTAACTCACGCCCATCATATTTACGTGATCAACCTTTTTCTTTTTCCATTTTACCTTTTGTGTCAACGATCCATTCTTTGTTAGGCTCAATGTCCCCTGATAAGAAGTGTCCCAGCAAATCTCTATTTTTTACGACTCCAAAAATGAAACACTCTATTTTTCAGATCGAGATACTACGCGTAACACGAGACCGAACACTATAAAGAAAACGTTCTCTCCCCATTACATTCTGCCGATACCAGTAACCGGCTGCCCTGGGGCCTATAGGATAGGTAGATATAAGGCGCTTTCCACACAGAGCCTTCACCTTCAAATTTTCAATCAGTGACGGAATTACGATTGTATGTAATTCATAGTGTACCCACTATTTTTGAGTTGATTTAGAACTACAAAAGTAGAGCACAGTATTTTAGGTACAAGAATTGAAAAATAGTTACACCACAAAAATTCGAAGAATAACTCGATAATAGAAAGAGTAAGGTATCTATAGAACAAAAATAACCTTAGATCCGCATACCTCATCATAATTCATAATCATTACCATTAGTCTGGTTCTTCTCCGATTCACACTTTCCTTGAACTATTATAGCTCAAACGATTCATACCGGGCTGAATTTTGTGCTGATTCCAAACACATCTCATGTACCTACAAAACATAAAATTGCGAATATGAGCTATTTTTGGCTTTTCACTTTAAACATTTTACCTCTTTAAATGCTGGCCAACGAACTCATACCTACTTTCTTTTGATATTATTGACATTGTAGAAGATAAGACCTTCAGACAAGGGCGGTTTTGAAATTAATGACTCAAGTGAGCCTCAGACTCTCTCAATAGTAGAATTATCTGCAATACTTACTACCCCAGACTTCTATAAGTAACATAATAACTTCAAGAACAACAACGAATGCAGATTAAGATTTGTCCAAGTTTAATTTGTTGCTGTAGATTTATGATGGACTGTGGCTGCTGTTAGATGGGTAATGGCTCATTCAAGGTCTGGGTGCCTCTACACTGCGCAACCATGGATTCACTGTGACTGTGATATCTTTCTATTATTCATGGATTATGATTTCATGTAAAGATCCTCCTGTCGTTCAACTTGATTCTTCCAAAAGATGAGGAGTAACACTACCAATATTTGTGTGGAATTTTTATTTTCCTATAATTGGATGTTAGATAGATGTTAGTTATACTCGTCACAACCTGAAGTGGTTAGAGCCAGCCCCACCAAGAGGTTATACAAAAAAAATGTACTGTCATACCTGAAGGGCTTATACACTCAGGATTCGCACTTAGAGTACCTGGGGGAGTTTGTTTAGTTGTGGGTGTGTGGGTGCGTACCCGATTATATGCAGCTGGATTATATGAATTGTGCCTATTTAAATGTATATGTATATCTTTTTAGTTACTGAAAGTATCCTTTAGCTTATTAAGTGAAATCATTCAAGTAATTTCTGGGAATAAGAAAACACTCAGAAAGAAACAACAAAATGACCCAACCGGAGGAATGACCCAATTTTTCTTGTTCAGGAGTCCTTCAACCGCCTGGCAGCTTCCGGTGTCGTTGACCTTTTCATGGAGTCGCTGGGCACTCTCAAATTAAAAATTAGGTCAGATGAATGAGCCTGTTGTTGTTCTTCTTGAGTTTTTGTTTAGATTTTTAATACCCAGTTGTTACTAGTATGTTATTTTTGTTCTATTGTTCGTTATTTGGACCTCTGTTACCACTGCCCTGCCTACATTGTATTTTTATTGATTGAATATTGTTATATTATTTTTGCTTAATTATCTAGTACTTATAATTAATTACCTATTTACGATTATTTATAGCGTTTGCTTATATATATTTTTGTAATTGGGCGAAAGCCCGTATTATTAACAAATAAACAAATAAACAAATTGTAAAAAAAAAAAAAATGAATTATGTACCATCACTGTCATTATTTATGTGTCAAAATTATCATCATGGTTCGTTGCTGAAAATTATACTACAAGAACGTCAACTAGTCCCTGACGGGTCTATGACCTTAGGGACAGAAATGTAATTAGTGTAGTCATATATATTGTGGAATGTGCAATTTTAAATACGTATCCTGTATGATTTCCTCTGTATGAATAAACGAATTGAATTGAATTGAAGATCAATCTGCATCCGTGGCGGGTTTGATTACAGTCAACTCCTTCGAAAGACAGTCGTTCTAGGTTGGCTTTGTTGCTCTACTATCCTATTAACTGTTTTATCCTTTGTGAGTCGATGTAACAGAAATCCTTTAAACAGAAATTTTTAACCGATTCCAGCGATCTTTAAACGATCAACATTTAAATTAACCCATCAAATTAATAACTTATTCTTAGGAAATGAAATTCGCGCTGATTCCAAGTATACCTAATACCTACCATTCATTACTTAAGATGGTAATTTCAACAAAAAACGTCTGCCGCATTGGGTGGGCAGTACCTATAGCTTTCTCATTTGTGTACCTAACCATACATTTAGAGGAGGTTAGAAGTTGGAGAGGATAAAATCAGTTATTATATACAGATTATGTTTCACCCATATTGGGAGAATAGTGCCGGGGTGATCCCTATGACAACAAATTTCAAGTTTGCGCGTGCACAGTAGGTATGACTGACCCAAAAGTGACGAAACTCATAGGTGATTGTCTTGGAGTCAGTCCACAACTACTACTATTTGCGCGGAATCTGTTCATTTTGTAGGAACAGAGTAATTATAATTTCAGAAAATTCACGTTAGGTACCTACTTAGCTACTTAGGGGAGACTTGGGATTTTGGTCCATTGTCAATTACTGTGTTTACGGACCTTTTATCAACAAGATTGTACAACACTGGATGCCCCGTCAAAAGAGCTACAAATGGCGGAAGAAAGATGGACGTTGTTGAAAAACAAACAAATCAACAAATATTAAATTTGTTGATTTGTGTCTTGTTAATTTTTTGAATTTATTGATTTCTTTTGTAAAATTTGTTTGTTTTTTTTCTAAATTAAATTTTCCTAGTTTTCTCCGTCTTGGAGCAGAGCAATGAGCATGATGCGTTGCAACCTCGGACTGGGATCCTTGACCCAGCAGTATTAGGGATGTTTGACCCATTAATTTTTTAAGATAGTTTTCAAAAAATGGCCAAATTCAGCCGAATTTTAAACTATTAAAGTAATATTTTTGTCAGAAACATGATAATATACTTAATATATACTTTACTGATATTTACTGATATATATACTTTACTGGTAATATACTTTACTGATTCGTTTGTCTTCTTGGTAGAGTGATTATAAAGAAGCAGCGGGATGCCCCAAAAATATGGAAGAAATGAAGGAGCAACGCCTCAGGAACCATGAAGGCACAATGAAGGCAGGCTTTTCAAACATTTTATTCAGTAGCTGCAACAATTTCGTAGCAACCGCAATTTTTTTGACCGCTGCTAGTTTTTATATAAGCAAGTTACCCACCAGTGTAAATTGATCTCAAGTAGGACCTACGTTGGTATAAAACGTTTATAATGTTAGGAAAAATTAGTCAAGTACCTGCCTAAAACTTTGTGTGAGATCTAAAGAGAGTTGTGTGATATTAAGAAAATTGTGTGATACCTAAATTAAAGTTCCTCTTTAGAATAAAAAAGACTGATTTTTTCGTATGATTGATTCATTAGTTCACCCTTCTTCAGCAAATCGTCAAATCTACAGCACTTGGGATGTTTGACCCACCAACCGTCAATAGGGGGGTCAAACATCCCAAGGGTAGGGTCAAAGATCCCTAACGTTATTGATGTTTGGCCCTTTTACCATCGTTTGGGGAAAACGTTATCATCTTATCAAGTTTATGTTTTCCACACAATTTGTAAGCCCAATGTGTGTGTCAGTAACATGACTACTTAGCCTAACGCTTTTGGCGCACTCAAATCAACTCTTAAACTTAATAAAAACTGAAAAGTGGGTGAAGTATCCATAGTCTCCCCTGCATTACGAAAAACTTTCAGGGTTCTATTCGAAATACTCTAAAACGGATTTCCATGAATGTGGGACCCATTGCAATTTTCTTCGAAAATTCGCTAATTTTTATTTATTTATTTTTTCAAATGATTCATGAGGATTGTGTTGGAGTAGTATTTCTGCTGAATAATTATTGTTTCCAAGAATCATTATAACAACTATGAAGCTTTGATTGTTGTCTCAAATTATGTTCGGCGTACGAACTCGATACGCCAGTTTACCGTTTTGTTTTCATCGATGGACCACAAGGATTTGATAAATCACTAGTGGACTTGGGAGTCCACTAATTACGTCGAACGAACTGGAATGGTCGTTATGACGTGCACCGTTCCAATCACTTCATTCAATTTCGCGACGAAACAATTATTTTTCAGAACCATTAATTCAAGAAGGTTGAAAATTTAGGTTTACTTACGAATAGGAACGCGGCAAAAGTCGTTCAATAATCATTTGGACTAATTTATCTTCTTTGACGTACTATTTAGACTCCTTGTAGTGCCTAATTTTGGGTTTGGGCGATTCATGCACTACGCATCCGTGGGATAAAAATTATGAAGAATGCATGCAAATTTTCATATAATACACATGCAGTTCAGAAGTTAGAACTAATTTGCAAGTTATTTCCTATAGTATTTCGCAATGTAATGTATATTTTTAATCGAAGAGGTTCTTCTAGTTGAATTGATTATCAGGGCCTCTCTGATAAAGGCGGAAACATCGTTTTCTTAAATGAACTATTCAAACGGCTGTTAGTTCTGTGCCATCGTCATCACTATGGAGACTGTAATTTGCACAGTCTTTTTAGGACGTTCCTCTGTAGTATGTGACGTCCCTATGTTTTCGATCTGGGTGATAAGAGGACAACACAGAAAAGAACCGATCACAAATCCGGCACTATACTTAGCTTCCATGCACCAAAATTAATGACATTTTGTATATAGGCCTCATTTGGGGCATAATTGAACCCCGGTGCTAGGCGTCACCATAATTTAATTTGTCTCCAAAAGTTGGAAAATGAAAAGAGGATGGTATTTTCATGACGCCCTCAACAAATTTGGAAAGGAAGGTTTGGTTTTTTTCATTGATCTCAAATATATGACAATTTTTAGCTTTGAGTGGAGGATTCCAGTATAGTATCCGAGCCAAACGCACGTATTTTTAGCGAGCACAGCGATAAGTGATGAATAAAATCATCTTATTATCATATTATTATGTTATTATAAATATTATTATATTATTGTGATATTGTATTATTGTGTTATATTGTTATATTATTATAATCATTATATAATCATAATATTATATTATTATACTATGTTATTCATTTATCATTATATAGTTATTATATTATTATTATAATATTATTATTATTATCTTTATTTTCATTGGTTTCTACTCGAATTTCGACGTAATATTCGGTGTACAGGTGTGTATCCTAAAAATCGGTAGAACGGCGTGAAGTTTTTGTGCAACGTCTGAATTAATGTAAGTAGTAACGTGCATTATTGTATTCTTGAGCAGTATTGTTGTCTTCATAACGTTCCGAATGAGTAGTTATGTATTTAAAATTTTGCGTAGAATCCTTTGTTGATGAGCGTTGCTCCGATTTGGCAAGGTCCGAAAAATTGCTTACAGAATAGTTGGGGGCAGAATTTAAGAAAATAGGAAACGTTTAGTGTTTTTAAAAACACGAAAGTAAGGAAATGCATTCATTAAAGGACATCCTGTGTAAGACGTATCTAAATTAAAATTAATTTGCACTAAGATTTGTGAATGATTCACAAAAAATGTGAACTACGAGTATTTACTAGGTAACATTTTTGTGAATTAAAAAAATTCAAGGAAACTGTGAGTTGAAATCAATTTACACGAAAAATTGTGAATTTTTGTGTATGTATCATTACAGGATGGTCATTATACGTAGAGAAGAAAGGTTGTTGAAGAGGACAATCTTTCTTCAACAACCTTACTAAAAGTGTGGTTATTATAGACAGTCTGTAATAATTATAGAGGGAATCATGGGGTCTGAGGAAAGGATAGTCAGGGTGAGAAAAGACAGAAGATGAATGTTGAAGGAAAATCGGGTTTCCTTCGAATTTCGCTTGCAAATACAAAATAATTCACAGATTTTCTGTGAATTTTGTTAATTGGATTGCAGGCGATTCCATTGGACGTTTGACAAGAAATGAGTGGTGCAAATCACGGGAAAGCTGATCAGTTGGTCATGTTCAACTAACAGCAAATAACTATCACTTTTAATGTACTCGATAAAGGGACTTATACACTGTGCTTATAGACGTATTAAGACTTAACAGTGTGGAAGCCGTGATTAGGACAAGGAAGTATTCTCGCAGGTCCTCGTGCCACAGAAGAACTCGACCCTTCTAGGAGAACTTTGGACTTGCTACTTCGAAAAACTCTAATCCTTAGTAACTGGTATTAGTCTTCTATATCTAAGTCTCTTAGTCTCTAATCGTTAGTAACTGGTATTAGACTTACCAGTTACTAAGTTAGTAATAGTTATAGTAGGTTACTATAGTTCTATATCGATGGGTAATACTTTCACTAACTTGAATTCTTCCTGAAGCGATATCAAACGTCTATGTTGATGGGTGAAAAGGGAAGCGCCTGATAGGTACTACCTCTTTAACAAACGTCGCGGACAAAAATGAGTGCGTTTACGTAAAAAGGAGTGATCAGATATCCATACAACTATAGACTGTGTAAAACACAGCCATACAGACGATCAATGGGATTAATTTGGTAGGAACAATGCATCGATACCACCTCCACTTCGCCTTTTACCTTTCTTCCTTATCTGCCTCACGCTTGCAGGGTTTTTACCCTACCTATCCATTCTTCCCGCCTACAATGGAACCAGACGTGGTTGATCAGAGTAATTACTTTCACAGTTATTAGAGGCTACCTCACGTACCCTCTTCCAAGTTATAATTATCCGTGGACGTAATTTATCTCATCTTACCTGAACTATTTCATAAGCTTGGTATTGTCTAGGTAAAGTTTTTGGAGGAGGGGTGGGGGAAAAGGTTTTTCGCCTTGGAAAAATTGCCCGAATTTGAAGTTGAGGAGGAGTTATGAGAGCGAAGGAGGAGTGGGGGAAATTTAGGTGTTGACAATTATCTATGCCCTCAAAGAACTGAATGAAGAACATGTTTACTAACAATAAAAATGGCATTGACAGATACAAATACAAACATGAAACGCTTTGGTCAAGAGACAATCGTTTCCTTCGGCCAAGCTAGCAAGCCAATAAATCTTTTAGTATGATTACCCTAGAGTACCTACTCCATCGAACTCATCCTTTATACTGTTATTAATGAGAAAATACCAAGAATGATTTGAATGTGTTTTCTCACGCTGAATAACGTGGTGATATTAATGTTTTAATTTATCAAAATAAATGGAACACCCCAGAAATTTCATGAAAATGTGAAATTATGGAAGTTGAATCGAAAAATTAACATTACCATGTTATTTAGCATGAAAACCCCACATCGAAAACCATGTATCATAAATGGTAGTTACTATGCCAAACAAAAGAATCGATTTCTTGCTTTTAGGGCAAATTTGGAGAGTATTGGCGCACGTTTTTGCGCACTCAAAATTTCGAGTGAGGGATATTTCATGGAATGTTGCTCAGAATCCAAACCTGCAATAAAAATGTTCTCATTGGAAGAAAACTACTTTTCTAGTCTATTATTTAAAATTCTCATGAAATTTTGATTTTGGATTTGGGATCTACGTTAAAAAACAAGGAGATGTATCATTAGAAATTTTGTGTCTAACTCACTTCCTAAGGAAAATATTGGGGGGGGGGGGGGGGGGGGGGGGGGGGGGGGGGGGGGGGGAGACGGGAGTCTCGTGGAATCAGAAAGACACCCCTCCTGAGTGGAAATATAGATACCAGTAATAATTATTAGTCATTCGGACTGCAAGCGCTTCTCACATTATTATATTGAGACTGGCGGTGCCTTCACCCAATCGAGTTCAATATATTCCCTCTTCCCTCTTTCCCTCTTACTACACCGTAGTTTAGAAGGGGGGTCATGACCTTTTTCAAGGAATATTCCGACGCAATTAGGCAAGAAGTGAAATTAGTTCTCCAAAAAAGGGATCTTAACTAAAGGCGGGGTTAACTCCATGCCGTCCTTTTATCTTTACAGATTCTCCTTCGACCATCATCGTTTTTCTTCTGAGTCATCAACTTGGCATTTATTGTACCATCCTTTCTTCCCATTAGATCCAAAAACCAACTGAACGAATACAAGTATATATCTATGAGCAATTTTCACTTTCCTCGGCCAACTTGGAAGATGAAAGGAAAGTATTGCAAACGGCAGAAAATCCAATTCATGGAACACCTCCTTAGGATGGTTATGATCAACTTCCTTCACGTTTTGGACATAAATTTCTGAGAAGGTGAATGAGTATGAAGCCTCGCACCAGATTTGTAGAGTAAAAATTATATTCCGAAGGTGGATGACCAATCTAGACTTGATGGTTTTCTTTAACTTTTTTATTCAGCCATTTTTTATTCATTATTCACCCAACTTTAGTTTCTTTATTCTTCCATTGTGATCATCACCACCTCACCCGACCACTGTGATAAGTAGTGATTACATCTGCAACTCTGGCCTCTGCTATATGCCACGTTTTGTTTTTTAAGTGGTTTTTGCAATTATAAATTTGTGAAAGTTTTATGTTTAATAACATGAAACTTTGATCATCGTACTATGTTGAAAAACTCCACTAATTGCTGAAACTCAGAATATTATGTAAGTTACTAATGATCATAATTGTTTTTTCAAGCCTTTAGATAATAAGTTATCAGATATCCACTGCTTGTCAATTAATTATCACATACTTTCTTCATCATTTTGTGGATAAGACGCATGAATAGGACCCAGTCTCAGGGTAGAAACGTTGTTGAATAAAGAAGTTAAAGAAAACCATCAAGTCTAGATTGGTCACTCCACCTCTCTGAATTTCTTATTTGGACTAGACAAAACCAACAGTCAGTATAAACAGTATATTTACAAATGTTTCTACTGACCAGGGCCTCACGTTAAGTTTTAGTGTTGTTACAGAGTCACGGTTGTTCCTTCAAGGAACAGCTCTGTGGAGCTGTAACTTGAAGGAACAACCCACGAACCCCAAATTCAGCCAGTCCTTGCCTTCCAACCAGACAAGTAATTACCTGTAGATTCTATACATAATATCATTCTCCTTTGTACCCTTGTGGTACAAATCCTGAAGATAGGAATTTCCTACATAATCTTCGTTCCCCCTTTAGAATCCAGAGCCTCCTATTTGTAGGATAATATACGTCAAATAACTACCTATCTCTGTGTGTTACTTAACAATTCCTTCCTCCCTCGCCATAGGCTCAGTAGGTAGGAATTAGACCACACTCAGTAGGCAATAGGTATTGTGACCCCTTCTGGGTATAACTTTGTACATACCTAAAATCTCGGTGAAATATCGTATTTCCACCAGTGAATCCCAGTGGGCCACATTACAGTGTGTCATGAGCATTACAGTGTAGCTATCTTGAATGTGTCTTAATAATGGCTGCAGTTTTGATGTCGTGACAGTGAGTCGTGACAGCGGGTCTTGACTGAGTAACATGACATTCGGTCGTGACAGGCCCCCTAGAATTTTCTATATACCTATTCGAAGTTGGTGCTGAATGTCAAAACACAATGTCTTAACCCTTGCACTAGCATGAAAGTCGGCTCCAAGCACTCGAGTGAATCCTCGAAATTAAGAGTGACAAAAAAGCATCAACGGGTATTTTTTGGTACCTATTATACCTACTGTATAATACCATAACATTTTTGTTTATTTTGGTTATTTTTGGTTTTTTTTCTGATTATAACAACTTTCAGAGTATTTTCCTGGAAATGAGTATGGGAGTTTACTGGACCTGATAGACTAGTATTGGATATATTTCTTACCTATAGACAGAATAACATAATAGGAATTTCATACAAATCCCTTGAGCCATTATTAACCGGTAACCTCGGAGCTGCTCTCACCAGTTATTTTGCCTCAATATGCTAAATGACAGAATTTTACCAGAACAGAATTATCCTTTTGACAGAATTTCACCTCAACATGAGACATTTTATTTTACCTCGACATCCCGTGACAGAATCTCATCTTAGAAGGGTGTCTTGATGAGAAAGGAGGGTGCCATGTGTGTTTGAAGACAGACGGTTACACCATTCAAAATTGCAGCGCAGTGGTCCAGTGCATTATTATGTTCCGGTCGGCATTACAGTATTATCTGCCATAATTAGTGACAGGGTGTGCCGTCTGACAATAGGAATTACCGGGACCAACCCCCCTATTGCTAGGTGCCCATTGCTCTGAAGGGCAGCCAAGCTTCGTCCATTTTCTCCCACTTAATTTGTAGCATTCTCTGACCCGACTGTCATCTCTGTTTAAGTGATACTTTGCGTGATGGTGAATCAAGGGTCACTCACTCACTGCCTGGGGTTACCATTGGACACTTACGATCAAGGGTCGAATTCCTCACATTGATACAAGCTGTTGACTATCGAAGGGAATTCAGCCAAGAATGGCTTTATCTCTTATCCTTGTCCTGGCAACCAAGAGTGGAGACTATAATTATGGGACTATAATTATGTCATTGAGGAGTTGACGTTTGTGAAAAGTAACACCGAAGAGTTCCACTCGCTGACACAACTACAGCACAAGGAATAAAGACAACCTGTCATCAAACCTGCTCATGCTGGCCACGTCTCAGAAGAAAAAAAAACATCACCCAGAATGAAGCCCCCCCCCCCCCACCAGCATCCGAAAAATAATAGCTTTTTAATATGTCTTGACCAGCAATGTAAAAAAATATTCTAAATTGGATTTTTATTGGTGATACAAGTCCTCCCATAACTTCTAATGCTTGTTTATACAATTTTAAACTTGTACCAAAGTGTTCTTTGGTGTAGAAATACAAATTTTCCAATGGAGATCTCTTATGACCTTAACAATCCATACAGTTAGGGCCCAGGGGGCGGACAGGAAGGATGAATCTATCTTCCTCGACGAAACATATAATATAATTTATCAACGCCTCTACACATGTTTCTGTATTAAAATAATGTGTGTTACGTACATTTTTAAGAGCCCAAA
>JAEMON010000001.1:50946729-50961596 GCA_030264115.1 Lygus lineolaris | reverse complement strand
TTGTGCGGGTTAGCCCCGTGACGGCCCCCTATCAATTTCATCTCCATCGGGCCAGTAGTAGCGTGAGAGCATGCGCAAAAGTGAATTTCCTGAAACCCTGTATGTCAGTTCCTAATTGACCGATTTCGCTTAAATTTGGAGGTTAGTTGGGGGCTAACTCCAAGACAACCCTCCCCTATGAATTTTGTCGCGATTGGACCACTAGTAGTGTGTGAATGTGGCCACGTGTGACCACGTGAATTTCCTGAAAATACGATTTCACCGTTCCTAATAAGCTAGCCACACGACCGGGATTTCCGACGGTTTAGCGGTTTTTTGTGGAAACCTGCAGGTTTGGAATGTACGTTAGTGGAGGAAAAAACCTGCAGTCCAAAACTGGAAAACCTTCAGTTTAAATCTGTTAGTTATTGGTGGGGAAACCCCGCAGTCCAAAACTGACGGTGTACGTTCACCGGGTTTTTTTCGCTTATTTCTGTTAGAGGTGGGGCTGATGCCACGGTTCAGAACCTTGACGACCACACTGAGCGTACACTAACTCCAAAACCGCCAGGTCTGGACTCTGCACTGTCCAACATGCTGGACAGTCCAAATCTGCCGGTTTCCCGCCAGAAACAAAATGACCCTTCTCCACTAACGAACGGTTTTAGGCGTAATAATTCCCCCAGTTTGGAAACGCAAGAAAACTCCACGTCAGTGGTGAACAACAGTTCAGGAACCCGTCTGTGCGATCAGAAAAACCCGTGGTTTTAAAACTCCGGATCTAGACTGAATTTAGACCATCTCCACTAACGGAAGGGTCAAATTTGTGATGAAATCCGCTCGTCTGTACCACCGGGAAAACCAACGGTTTTGGAACGACGGTCCAAAACCGCTAGTTCGTAATGTTCGTGTAATTCTAGCTAATGATCTATTTCGCTCGAATTCGGAAGGTGGTTGGAGGTTAACAATTACATTCGAATTTCGACCCGATTGTATCAGTAATACCTATTGCGAATGAACAATTTTGACATGTGTTTCATGGCCACAACTCCGGAACTACTCGAGCAATTTCGATGAAATTATCAGGGATTGTACAGGGTAGCCCCTATTCAGTCTCCTATTGATTTCATAGCCATCGGACCACTAATAGCGTGAATTTCTTCAAACTACGATTTCTCAGTTCCTGATGGACCGATTCAGCTCAAATTATGAATTGTTGGGGGCTGACTCCTGACACCTTTGAATTCCACCAAAATTGGATGCGTGATGGCTACTGCGCATGTGCAAACTTGAAATGTATTGTCATAGGCATAACTCCGGAACTATTCTATCAATTTCGCTGAAATGTTCACTAACTGATACGTCCATTCCACAGAAGCGAGGAAGCTATACTGCCGACCCAACTTGGCAGACGTTTTTTCGGACCGATGGAGATAGACAATAAACATAGTATTATAATAGGATATAATTAATAGTTTCAGTGTATTGTTATTAATGTACGTAATTGTTTTTGTATACTATGACGATATATAACCAGTTGGTGACATACAAATAATAATGATTGGTTGATTGATTGAGTGCCTGAGTTCACGGGTTCCAAAGTTAAGTGAAGCACTGTATTTCCCATCCAGTTAATTTATATCCCCTGAAGTAGTTTCCAAGCCAGGATTAAATGGAGACAATAGTGGCGAGACGTGGAATTATGGTTGAAAATAACTCTGGTGAGTACCTACAACGATCGCTCGCATTGCGATCAATAATTTTGGTTTCTCGACGCTTTTAGTTAACTTTACACAAATTTGTTGAAAGATGCTGTACGGTCTAAAAAAAAAAAAAAAAAAAAAAAGTCTAAGTGATTTCTGATTATGAGTCATAACTCACCTATAACCCTACCATCTTTGTGTTATAGGGGTGGGGATAGTATGGGAAAGGGTAAGGGTAGGTTTTTTTTATTATAAGAGTAGTATAAGGGTAGTTCTGACTTCACTACCCATCCATGCAACCTAGAAGATATATCGTGGACTGCCCCCTGGCCCCTTCGTCTAAATGAAGTGTTAACAAGAACTGCTGTAATACCGTAGGTACTGTTAATTGAATGCCCATTTGAAAATTACAGTTCAGCAATGTGGTAATCCCAACTCAAACATTTCAAGACGACCCAAGGCCCCCTTCGAGATGGCATCTTAATTCGCTTACTTGATTTCCGCAATTACCTAGCGGCGGCTTTTCGTTCGAGTAAGACATACTTAGAGGGGGCCATTTCCATGATCCATCCAGAAACACGAATAAAATATTACGAAGGATCAAAAATAGGTAGTTATCTAATGAGAAACGTGCCCATATAAATCATCAATCTACAGTTTATTTTTAATGTAGATACCTACTCGTAAGTCAGCCTACTACCTACTTGGGCTGAAGTGGCTCTTGTCTGTTCTGCGCTACCCGACACAATATTTACTTTTTTATCTTTTGGTTTATTATATCCAATAATCTTTTTTTTTTCAATCGTTTTCATCCTCTCTTAAAATGTGATGTTTTACGTTTCAAGGACCGCAGGATTCAACATCGAATTGAAAATTCCTTCCGTCCGCCGCGCTGAAAGTAGGCGTACCTATTAGCTCTAGCTTGAACACTGGCAATAAAGTGCCTATGGTTGTTAATAGCTATCGATTTTTAGTATGGCATGAGACCACCAGAAGCACTGTAGGCTCAACTGCTGGCTCCTCAAAGGAACGAATGGAATGAAGATGAAAACATGATTGCGAATAGCAAACTGAATTTATTTACGAAATGAGCCAAATCGCCGAATTATTGTACTTCCTTTGGTCAGTAACCTCGTGATAAATTGCTAGTTTTATAATTTCAATGTTATTGAGATCCGTAATAATCCCTTCATATTGGGTGGTTCACAGTCGCGTTTCTTTCGTATATCGAGTAGATGCGTTTAACGATACCTATCTTATCAATCTGCGACAGAAATTAGGTTCATCATACCGACCTTCAATAAGCATGAAAGGCATCAGAGGAACAAGAAACTAGATTGAACGATAAATTTGGAATGCCGACTACTTGACCTACTCTCGTAAATCCAACCCGATTTGGGTTGCGATTTACAAGCGTGTTATTTTATTATTTATATTATATATGTATATTATCATTAGAGCCTGGAAGTATTTTCAAAAAAATCGCCCCAAATATTCAACAAGAAGTGGAAATATATGCAAACGACCCCCAAATTTCTCAAAAATATGCAAATCTGTGGCATATGGGTAAGGTAGATGTAGCCAATCAAAGTAGGTACTGCACAAGTACTCAAGTCTTTATTATTCACATCTTTATTCAAAATAAGTCTAATCAAAATCAACTTCATTAAATTGAACAATCATGTGCTGCTCAAGATGCTCAGGTGTTAGAGCGTGTCATTTTTCTGAAAGGAGAGCCTTCAACGCTGAAAATGACCGTTCTACGTCGACTGAGATAGGCTCACGCTTTAAAAATGGGAACTTTTTGAGAAAAACCTGCCTTTTTTCTCATTTTCAATAATTTTTGGAAAAAATGCTTGTAATATGCACATTTCTTTAAAAAATGCAGATTTCCCGAAAAACTCCAAAATATGCATAATATGCAAATTTAAATTTGAAATTTTGAACCGGAGATGGGTGGAAATGATCCAGAACGTTGAATCCCAACGATATACCTACTAAAAAACAAATATGCAAAATTCCAGGCTCTAATTATCATATATAATACCTATATTTATCATTATATATATGTTTTTTTCCTGGGGTTGATTCAGGAAACGAATGATGGTAAAATAGTAACAAAATATCACTAAACCAAAAACTTATGGACACTCATATTATACATGAGCGTAACTACGAGTATACCGACCCACCTATATCTGAATGATGCATCCCTAAGTTCCACACATGCAGTATGAGCCGATGACCGAATTTTCAGAGAATCATTTTAGTCGATTTGGTGGATGATTCTCATAGGGAATTTTGCGCCTACGGTTAAGATGGTAATTTACAACAAAAAAACTCAAAAACCCTTTTTTACCCTTGATTTTCAAAATTTGACCCCTTAGAGTAGGTACTCCGAAAATTCTGGCCAATAATGAACTCATCCTTTTTTGTCATTACTGACATTTTGAAAATTTTTGGATATTTGAGATCAATTTTAGGGTCAGATATCTTCTGGAGTGACACCAAAGTCAAGGTAGAATTTTTATAAAGCTGGAGAGTGACACAAAACATTATTCGACGGTTTTAGGTATAAAACGACAAATCACTATTACTATCACTATTATTCTAGCTGAAATACGTATTTTTTGACGTTGTCTACTCAAGCAATGTGGGTTCTCAAAAATGGGTTCAGAAGAGTTGAGCCCTCTTACGTGAACAAGAAAGAAACAAATTAGAATAATACGCTCTTGCAGGACATTTCTGTAGCATTTCCCAGTCAAATTTATATATTTCCCATTCAAACTAATAGGTTACCTTTTTCGTTCAAACCTACTGTACTGGGAAAAGTGAATGAATAAGAAAAGGATAAGAAGTTTTGATCGATACTGAGAAAATCTTAATGCTAATGCGCGAGGTCGGACAAGAGCGCGAAACGGGCAAGTGCGCGAATCTGTTTTATCTTCTTCTAGGCTGCTCCAATACCTATTAATTAAGCAGTAGGTTCAAGTCCATTGCTATTTATTGTAGTATTTTACTTCACTGCTTTCCCCGTAGTAATCAGCTCGAAAGCCCTAAAGGCAGTGGAAGACATTCCCTTTAATAAATCGTTACACAATTCTGAAAGGAAGATTTTCATTGTGCCATCGGATAGAGCTTTTCAAGACGATTCCAACGATATAAAAAAGTCTGTATGTCTGTGTCTGTGTTGTGTGTCTACACTTGTTGCGTTTTAAATCATGCTGAACAAAAATTTGCCTGTCGTCTTCCATGTTAATTTCTCGCCCCGGGTAATTCTACATAAAATATTTGTCCCATTTTTATGGAATTTTCAGAAATTTTGTGACCTTATTTTTTACCATCTTACCTATACCCATCTATTACTACCCCACCGAATATTCGATTTCACTTAAAAAAAAAAGTTCCATTCATGCAGCATGATTTGGTGAGCGAATTTTCAAAGAATAATTTTAAACGATTGTATGGGTGATTCTTATAGAAAATTTCACGCTGATTCCGAATATACCATATGTTCCTATGTTTAGGATGGTATTTAACACGTTTTTTAGCGATTTTTGATACTACATTTTTAAAATTTGACCCCTTGGAGTACCTACTCCAAAAATTCTGGCCAACGAACTCATCCTTACTTTTGGTATTAATGACATTTTAAAATTTTTTTGGATATTGTATCTCTATCCCTTGGGCAGATATCGTCTGGAGTGACACATATATATAAATATATACATATGAAAAAGTCTTAAATTTCAGGAATCGTTTTAGAATGGTCTGAAACGGATTTCCATGAAAAAAATTGTCAAAAATTTGCATTACAAAAATTTTGAAGCCATTGCAATAGCTTCATTTTCTTCGAAAATTCGCTAAAAGGTTAGTTGGCACCGTGACTTCCAAACGCTAATTTTTTCATGCCAAATTACCTACCCATTTTTATTTTAAAGCATATTCTAGAAACAATAGAACTGTAGGTGCTTAATTATTTACTCGATAAACTATTATTTCATTCTGGTCCAGTAATAAACAGAAATATCGTAAATAATGTTAGTAAATTCTCTGACTGGAATTTTAGGTGTAAAAATTCATGATACACTACCGCGCACTTGCCCGCCGGTGGAAGGCGAGTACGCGAATCGGACTTCCTGCAGTAAATTTTTAATGGTAGAAGCCTGAATTGACACGAAAAATACGAAAAAATACTCTAAAACAGTAGCGGGTTACGACTAATAAAGTTAGATGTTGATGAACGAATCCGTTAGGTATTATATCCCACGTACAAGTAAAAATTATCACGCCTTGCCCCACCTTACCTTACCTGAAATCAATCATTCATCAATCAATATTCCATGTCCAATTCATATTACAACCATATATAGTTCAATATATGGGATTTTTGTATCCCATGGTGCATTCACAAGCCTTTGTAATCAGAATGAACTTGTCTTATAGCGTTTAAATGATTTTCACCTGTGGGCCGAAATCTAAAATAATAAATATCGATGATTTTGAGTAAAATAACTCAAAACCACCGAACATATCAACTCCCGGGCACAGTGGTCGCTTGTCCTACACTCAAGGGTTCCAATGAATTGCGGAATATCTCATTTCGGTTTGTCCGAGTAAACTCCTTCATGAATGAAATTAAGTAGAATATAGTAAAGTAGATTACGTGAGTTTTATATTCAGTCAAATACACACACTTAGATCATTCAGTTATGTAGACTCCTGAAATGCACACAGTAGGACCTAAATTTCTGTGGAGAATCGCAACTCACAGAATATAGCAACTGGTCATCCCCATGGAAGATGTTTATTGAATCCCACTTATTAAGAGAGCTGAGCATCCTGTTTTTGTGTGTATTTATTTTTATTTATTTATTTATTTTATTTTTTTTCAATTTTAGTGCAGATGAAAATTCTATTTAATTTGGTATTGATGAAGAACTCTGCAAATAGTTACTGAGTTGTTTTTTATTTTTCTGAATTTAAGATAACCCTTTTTTCATAATACATACTACTGTTCTACCGTGGTCATTACAACCGAGATAATTCGGTACATTTGAGTTTCATTCACTGTAATGTTTCTTGAATTAATGAGTATTGAGTACCTAGGTACCTGTTAAAACGTATCTGTAATATCAGGAAGTAGCACATGACGACCTTCAAGAAGAAAATACGCAAAGGAAAGCTCATAAAAAGCCACAAGAACCTCAATCCCCAAATCTCTACATTTCTCCATTTTCATACGTTCATTTACCAACATAATGATTGGGTACCTACGTTACATTTTTATTAGGCCCACCAAGATAGATATTTCAATTCGATGGTACCTACATTTAACTTGTCGACTTGACTAATTTTTAAGATTGTCATGCCAACAATAGTCATTATGCCTACACCCTTCAGGGACCAACGTGAAATGGTTAATTGTAATCAATATCGTTGGAATTGAAAAGCGTAAAATGATCGGTATTTAGTCTAGTTTAATGACAGATCTAGACTTTTTATAAAGTTATTTTAAGAGGATCGTCCAGTGTCATTCAGAAATTTCAGTATGGATAAAGTAGGTTGGTATGATAATAATTCGAGATGGAAATTGAACTATGAAAATGGATATTAATGATTTTAAAAAGTACCAGTCATGCAGAGTGACATTAAGAGCGAATTTTCGGAAAACCCCATCACAGCTGTTACTCAATAAAAAGTAGGTAACTATTATTGACTTTTTTACAATTTTCAGTGATTTTTAAATCAACATCGCAAAGGTTCAAAATTGTATTCCCAGAGCACTGTTTTAGCGTGGTCAATTTCTGGCCAAGGTAAAGTTATTTATCATGTATATAATATATTATCATAATATTTTAACGATTTATGCGTATTATCACCACTTTAAAAATATAGAGTTGAACATCATAGTTGCACGAAAATGATTGAGCCTTCAAATTCGTCTGTCATTTTGTAGATATGAATATTTTTAGTTTTTTTTTTCAGTTCTCATGATTTAACATTGACTGGAGATACATAAAATTTTTTCGAAACCATGAATGAAAACTCGAGTCAGGTTGCTGTGAAACAGAGTTCTGTCTTTAAGAAGAGCTTTTCAAAAATTTCCTACTGAAAATTTTCTATCCGTGACGATAGCATCGAAAATTCGCTGATAAATGTGTTTTTCACAAACAGGAAAACTGTTTTTGTGAATTGAAAAACTGAGGAAGAAAGGGAGAAGTAGAAAAAATGATGGAGCGATATAACAGAGATGCGTCGACGTAGACTCACATTGTATTAAAGTTGTTGAGAGGGTGGTGTAACACATTTAATGTTGGCAATGGACTGAGATGCTGTTAGAAGAGGAGCCTCCCTTATATAGGTTGGAGGTCCACCCGCCCCTTCCACCCCTCTCCACTCTGCCGCTCTGCCCCCACCTTCCATGCCCCACACACATTTTGAATTTATGTTCGGCCCTTTATCAGCTTAGCAGCTTCGTACTTCCGATCTTTGTGTCGACAGAGTCGGTTTCTAGCAATACGACGCCGACGAGTGAGGGATGGAAGTCACTGAGGGGCAGGTTTGAGGGTAGGTAATAAGCGGTTGGGAGGCGACCCCGAATCACTTTTGTTCCTTAATTGGAGCTGTTCGGCCATAACAAACAACTAGGAAAATTAGTGGTTTGAATTAATGCGATGAGCTGAAATAAGAGGAAGATGATAGGGTGTGCGCATAGGTCGGAAATTCTCGTTTTTGACCTCAAATTCGGGTTCAGCGTTCTCAAAAACCCCCATGAGCCACTTTTTAACTGAAAATTCCGCTTGATTGAGCCATAAAAGAGCTGGAAAGAGGCGCATGACGTCAGAATTATTTGTGCACTTGGTGTGGTTACGTCATCATGATTAATTTCAAGACCCTTGTTTGCTAATAGGAGACCCTTCATGTTGCACCATTTCAGAAAGCTCTCGCTAAGATCTATCATTTGGAAAAGGAAAATATTATAGTTTTAAAACATCTGGTGCGAGGCTTCACATTATATTCCTCAGCTGTATTTGGCCCTCAATCTATTTTCGTGGAGATACCCCTCATTGGAACTTATTTCTACTTGTTAGAAGAGTAAGTCCTGTGAATTTAATCAAAATCGTTAGAGCAGTTTGGGAGAAAAGCTAAAAAATGGGCAAAAAACGACGTTTTTTCACCTATTTGGAATATTACATCCCCCTAATAATTGACCTGGAGGGCTGAAATTCTTATGGTCTCATCCTCAGACATCTAGAAACCAATATTCGAAATCGGAATTTTTACATCATTTTCGTAGGGGCCGCAATCGTGTTCAAACTCATACGAACACACATACATACATACGGACTTACATACACTTTTCAAAAACGTGGAGAAAATTGATCAGATGTCGATTAAGACCAGTTAAAGATGGTGTTCAAGAAATTGAGCTTTCTGCTGATCGCAATACTTTCCATTCACCTTCAGGTGGGCTGAGGAAATTAAAAAACATGAGAAATCCAATAATGAGTCATTTTTGATAGTTAGCAAACTTGAGATTATAATAGGATGCGTACAGATTACATCAAAAGTTTACCAACATTCCATAATCCTCCAAAGCTCGGAGGATTATGGAATTATTTCGAAAAATACAATATCAAAATGACTCATTGTTCCTGTGCGCAAACCGAATGGTGATATAAGAAGAATCTGCCCAGATTATTCATGTACTGTCAATCCACAGATCAAGGTGTCACATCATCACCCCTTCCCAATCATAGAAGAGGTTCCAACAAATCTCAATGGTGGCCAGCGTTTTCTACGTGCGATATTACGACAGCCTTCCTGCGCTTACCTGTCTGCTCCAAGTCTTCGAGAATGCTTACAATAACTACTATAGGACTACAGGACCCCAAAAAGTTAACAGATTGTTATTTGGTTGTAGCTCAGCGCCGATAGTTTGGCAGAGATACATAAGAGTGACTGGAGAGACTGAGAAGATACACTTGAGGCAGAGAAATTATTCCAAGAGCTGCTGCATCATGGAATTCGTCTCAACCTCGCAAAATTTAAACTTCTGCAGAAAGAGGTCACATTTTTGGGCCACATCATTTTTTAGTAGTTACTTACGGGGTGAGATTGTCAAATTTGATCGGGAATGGGGTCACTGAAATATTCACCTTCATCGCCGAGCTTTCGATAAATTTATTTATTATCTTATTCAGGGCTCGAAGGAAATATTATGGTGTAAGTAGGCATAATATTGTTGAGAAACGTTGTCACTTAGTATAATGTTTGTGCCATGGGAATAAATGTCTGTTTGAGTTTGGACTGCGAAGTGATGAGTTGTTGTTCATAATTGTGTAGATCTTAACAATTGGTGTCAGAAGTAGGATGGTTGGAAATTTCCAAGAAAATTCGGATTCAGCAATGGAGACCGGGAAGAAAGTTAGATGAATTTCAAGTGAAATTGCAAAGGTTCGGTTTCTTAACGAATATTAACTGAATGAAGAGGACAAGAGCCGTTGCTGCCGGGAGTGTGGAATATTGTTCTTCCACTTGGTTTCATGCCCACTTAACGAAGCAGCAGCAAAAGAATTGGCTGAATATGCGAGGCTAGAAAAAGAAGAAAGAGCACAGGAAAAGTCTAAAGATACTAAAAGTCCCAATAGTGTGCGCGGCACGGAGTAATGACATTAGAACAATGGAAGATCTTGTGGTAGAAGCTAATGAATTGGTAGAGAATGTTGTGGTTGACGAGGAAGAAGAGTTTCAAGATCCAGAATTGGAAGGGGTGTTTGAACCGGTTACGGTTAGCCATTATGAGGGAAGCGATGTGGAAGAATCTGTCTCAATAGAATTGCCATCTCATGAAAATCTATCTGGTACGGAAGTCGGAGTAAATATACCATCAGAAACGGTGGTCGTTGTTGATGTAACTCTAGCGGACACTAAGGTTGAACTATTTGCAAGTAGAAGACGGGTTTATTGGGGTTGGAGTTATGGAATCGACTGAGTTGGTGGAGGAATCTTCGCGACTAGCACTTGTGATCACTCAAACTAGACCGGAGGTGACAGCTGGATGTTATGGACCCGGCGGGGAGCTTTCAGTGCGGTCAGAATGGGAGAAAAGGGAATAATGAATGAAGCTGATCAGGGTATGAAGAGATGTAACTGTAGTCGATGGGAAAAACGAAAAGACGTCGGTTGAAGAGCATGGTAGCTCGGCAGTTGGATGCTGGTGAAGGTTTCAAAGAACAAAAAGAGACGACAGACCAGGCCGATAACGGCGATGTACGTTTTATAATTGAGAATCCAGTGTTATGTGCAGCACAGATTAAGGCCATGAAGATTAATAATGTCAGCGATTTGGCAAATCAAGAGTGTTCCAGTCAGCAGATTTGAGAAAGAAATGTCATGGACTAAGATAATTCAAAAGTAGGGAAGAGACAGAAAAAGAGGGAACGAGGAAAGTGGCGGTGGAAAAGTCAAAATGAGCGCAGCTGGACCTAGGACTGAGATGTCACGTACGTAGATGGAGAAGAAGATATTACATTTATCGAAAGCTCGGCGGAGAAGTTAAATATTTCAGTGGACCCCATTCCCGATCAAATTTGACAAATATTTCAGTGTTGGGTCGATCTTCATACCTGCAGTTATGTAGTGAGGGTATTGATAAATGTGCCCATTGATCAAGAAGAAAAAGTCCGCTTTATTTTCTGGGATTTTGCGGGTTAGCCCCTAAAAGGCCCCTTATAAATTTCATCGCCATCTTACCTTTAGTAGCGTGAGCGCATGAGCAAACGTGAATTTCCTGAAACTCCGGTTTCTCTATGGGCAATTTCCCATTAATAATTAAACTATTTCGCTTAAATTCGGAGGGTAGTTGGGGGATGACTCTAGATGATGATTGACAAGTTTTGTGGTTTTTTGTTGTTGGGGAATTGTGGCAGAGCACCAAGACGGTTGTCTTTGAATTTATACTCAATAGAATCAGTAATAGCTGCTGTGTATCAGCAAACTTGAAACTCGTCATTCGCACAACTCTGGAACCCTGACCTATTATAACCGGGCATAACTACTCAACCTATTTCGGTTACATTTTTAGTAACAGTCTTTTCACCGCTTGTTGTCGTGAGTTTTATCAATTTCAAGATTTGTTTTGTCCTTCGACCTTACATCACTAATGCAGACATTACTTCCATAAAGTAAGTAAGTAAAGTAAAGTAGAGTAAGCAACCATTTCAGGCTGGATTTTCGTCCGTCTGCTGCTCCCGTCTGCTGCTCCCGGCGTCGCGGATGTCATCAGCTGTCCTTCAAAGGGTGGATCAGAGTTTGTTCTGATGATTTCGCTCATGGCTACTCATTGCCTCACCCCCTTGAGTGGAGAGGGGATCGCCGACGGCCCGACGTGAAAATACTGAGATGTGTGGTCCCAGCCACGCAGGCGGTCACACATAAAAGTACTGTACTAACCACGCCGATGAAAGCTTAACTTCGGTGATCTCACGGGAACCGGTTTATTCCACCAGATAAGGCCGTCAGCTCATTAATCCCACAACTTACAGTGTAAAATTGAAAAAATATACCTTTGAAAAGAGCGTTAAATTTTGTTTAATTGGGCCCTACTAACTAACTTCAACAGTTAATTTTCAAATCTCAAGATTCGGCCCAAAGTTCAAATTTTTAGGATTTCTGAAATTCGACTCTCTTATCACGCATCCGTTTGCTTCTAAACCAATATTATTGAGCTGGGCACTTAGCACGAAACACGATCTAAGGATCTCAGCTTTCCAACAGTGTAATAATTTTGCTTCCGAGTCTGCAGGGCAGCGGAAGCTTTGTTTTCACTTTCGAAATGAAAAGAATTGTTGTGCTCCAAAATCAAAATTTCTACTCGCATTTTGCGTTTCAGGGCCTCCTGAACAAATTTGGTCTCGTGTCTGTCTGTCTGTATGTCCGTCTGTCTGTCCGTCTATCCACATTTCCTTGCCACAGCCATAACTTCCACAATTTTGATCCGATTTCAATCAAATTTTCAGGGATTATGCGGGTTAGCCCCGAGATGGTCCCCTATGAATTGCATCGCCATCGGACTATGGGTGGCGTGAGCGCATGCGCAAACGTGAATTTCCTGAAACCCCGATATCTCAGTTCCTAATTGACGTATTTCGCTAAATTCGGAGGACAGTTGATGGCTGACTCTAAGACAATCATCTATTAATTCCGTAACGATTGGATCAGTAAGAGGTACTGCGCAAGCGTAAACTTGAAATTTGTTGCTATAGACTTAGCTACGGAACAACAAGACCAATTTCAGTGAAATTTTCAGAGATTAATCGAGTTAGACCCTAAGAGAGTCCCCTATAAATTTCATCGCCTTCAGACCACTAATAGCGTTTGCGCATGCGCATACGTGAATTTCCTGAGACCTCGATAATTCGGTGTGTAGTTGAGGGCTACCATTACCTTCTACTTTCGACACGATTGTATCATTAATAAGTACTGCGCATGCGCAATTTTGAAATGGGTTTCATGGCCATAACTCTGGAACTACTCGACTCATTGCGGTGAAATTTTGCCGAGATTGTACGGGGTAGCGTCTATATAGTGCCCTATTAATTGGATGGCCATCGGACCACTAGTAGCGCGTGCCCATGCGCAAACGTAAATCTCCTGAGACTACGATATCTCAGTTCGTAATGGAACGATTTCATTCTATCGTCATGAGCATGGCGAGCCGGTAATTTATAGTTTTCTAAAAATTTAATGGTAACATACTGTGAAGCCCACGAGGAAGCTTCTCTGTCATGTCCTTGGCAGTGTATTTAGTTTTGGTGCACTGATTAAGGGGGAAAATTGCGTTTGAATGCGAAAACCAGAGGAATCAGGGCTAGAGCCTGGTCCACAGTAAGATAAACATCCGAAATACTCAAGTCTAACTGATAGTCTTTCAAGTAGGAACTTAAAAGACTGTACCTGTACTACTGTATAAGTGTACTATTGTACGCAAAATACTCTGTCTAGCGGTATACCTGTCTGGGATACCTACGGAAAGGACTGACTCATCTTCGCCCTCACAGCAGGAAGTCGTCCTGGGAATCTGCGTCCTTCGAGCTATCAACTTCAGAGTCTATACCGCTCTAGAGCTCTCTACTGTCATCGCTAGAGCTTTCAGATTACTGGTCCTTCTGAAGTTCGGGCTGGTCGCGGTAATAATACCTAGTCGCTCTTGCCTTTCTTGACCATAATGACCTCATTCAGCGTACGTAGCCTCCTCAATGAAGACTACATCTCGTGATATTTTCGTTTTACGGTATTCATCATGGAGGCGATAACCTTTCGAACTCGTACAACGAGATCGTTATAGGATTTTTACCATTTTCGGTAAACCATTGAGGCGTCTCGAGGCAGGTTCTTTGGTGCACAAAACCCTTCTTCTTGAAGTAGGTAAGTGTACAAGATTTGATTCACATAACTACCTACTCGGTCTCATTATCGGACCGTATGAACTTGACTTTCACGCCCATCTGATTCCCAGCCATCTCAACAAAATCAATGAGGTACTGGTAGTCTCATCCTTAGACTTTAGAAATATGCAAAGACTTTCCTAGTATGGTCGTCAATAATCGTGAGCATATTATATCGAGCTCCTGACCACGATTCTACCTGGAAAGGACCATAGAGGTCGGTGTGTAGGTACAAGGCTAGGTTGCTAGCTTATCTCTGAGTACTGACACACTATGCGCCAACCTCCTGTGCCAAAGACCCTCAGAACCATATTGCTTCCGAGTCTGCAGGGCAGCGGAAGCTTTGTTTTCACTTTCGAAATGAAAAAAAATTGTTGTGCTCCAAAATCAAAATTTCAACTCCTGAACAAATTTGGTTTCGTGTCTGTCTGTCCGTCTGTCTGTCTGTCTGTCTGTCTGTCTGTCTGTCTGTCTGACTGTCCGTCTGTCTGTCTGTCCACATTTCCTTGCCACAGCCATAACATTCACAATTTTGATCCGATTTCAATCAAATTTTCAGGGATTGTGCGGGTTAGCCCCGTGATGGTCCCCTATGAATTTCATCCCCATCGGACTATGTCTAGCAAGAGCGCATGCGCAAACGTGAATTTCCAGAGACCCCGATATCTCAGTTCCTAATTGACTTATTTCTCTCACATTTGGAGGATAGTTGATGGCTGACTCTAAGACAATC
>JAEMON010000001.1:50916829-50933385 GCA_030264115.1 Lygus lineolaris | reverse complement strand
AAACAAATTTTTTCGTGCTCGATTCCAAGGGTTCCTTATTGAAAATAATAAACCAAAATGGGTTTCCAATCAGAATAAAGATCCGAAACCAATCAAAATACGATTTTTATATGTTATTGTTTCCAATTTTTATCACCCACGTTTATTTATTAGCACTGAATTAGTCAAACTGGAGGCAATTTATCTACCACGAGGATGGGCATCACCTAATGTCAATGTTGGAGTGGAATTTCAAGAATAGCCTAAACAGCAATAAACGAATATGGAAAATGTAACAAAAACTGTCACATGTAATGTAATTGAGAGATCACAATTTAGTAGGTATAGATTGTTTTAAAAAAAAAGTGTTTTCTTTAAATTTTGGTAGAATAAAAAGTGTTATTGGTTATTCTTGTAGAGATTACACGAGAAATACAGATAAAGCAGGACTTTGAAATCACTGCAAAAATCATGAAAGGAAGTTAAAAAACATTCAAAACTTTAAAATCATTGAGAGATTACAAGAGACTTAAAGAAAGCCGTCACAACTTAACAACTTCACGGCTCTACCTTAGTAACGTAACGACGAGATATTAGTATTGTGTCCCAGTTCACCCACACTTCGAAACTATCTTAATTAGGTAAAACAAGAGTAGGCATACCAATTATTCACGAAATGGGCTGAAACTTGCTGGTGTCCATCCAACGATATCCCTACACAAGATACGATCACTAGATGGTTCCCCTTCAGCCCATTTCTTTTTTGTGAATCAACTTTTCACAAGTTTGTACACAAACATGACATTAAAAAAACCAGTGGAAATATCAAGAATAAAATCATTGTTATCAAGTCATTACACGACCCGACAGATATCAGACATAAGATATATAATTGAACCGCCCAATTCCACCATCTGGGGAGAGCCCAGGGAGTGTTAACCTGCCAAAGTCGCGATTGCCCCGCTTCGCCCCACTTTACAGTACCTATGTAATAAAGGCTACAATGGGTAACAGCACATATCGCATGTTTCAGCAACAGGACTTACTCTAAACGAAAGACTATCAGCAAAGATTTTGCTCCACCCAACATATAAGAGTACCTATCAATTGATCGTTGACTAACTTGATTAGTCGAAATAGTTTCTGACAAACAGCTAAATTATTACTGACTAACTTTCTACACCTACCATTTTAAAGAAAATTTCCTTGACCTTTGTTTGGTTTTATTGGATAATTTACTAGCAACCTAATAATGATTGGTAACTCCAAAAAGCGAAAACAATTCAAAAACCTATAATACTATTGACAAAGGAATGACGACGAATGGCTGCTGTGACGACACCCACGATATAATGTGTAAATAAAATAACTCCACATTCAGTTTAGTTTATTTCTTACACCTCTAAAACCTGATTACATGAATTTATTAAGGATTTTTCAAAATTTCGATATCCCATCCCTACGGTTAACCATCTTTTCGTCGATTTGAGATCTGCTGTCAACCATAGTTAGTCATTTCTCAACAACCATGAATTTGGGAATTAATTTTCAGGAAACTTCCAGTCGAGTAATAACTGAAGAATCAGTGGTTGGGGCTCTGGTCCAATTTTACCAGATCAAATGTGTAAAAACATTGTTGTTTACTTTTGCCAATTTATACCCTACCACTAAACCAAATGGGTAGGACCTACTCTCAGAGAAAACTCAGTATTGACTGTAATATGGACTGATGAATGAAACGAGTATTTTTACACCCCTAGAAGTCTGCACAAATGAGTCTCGAAATCAACATGGATAAATCCAAGTACAGTAGTCATGATCACCAGTCAGGAAGAAAGCACAAGTCTTCCCGATTCAATTATTAGCTGTTCAAACTTTAAATGGGTTGTAGTTACTGTGTTTACAAAGCAACCATACCAGTCTCTTCCAGTTGCTCAAAACCCAAACGTACATATTATCAGCACAAGACTTCACTCAGTTATTGTAAATGGATCTGCGACATATGAGGTGTATAATAAGTCAGATAACGAGCTTGGAGCATCCGAGAAAAATATTTTGCGACACCTGGGTACTATGCCATACGGTAGTGGGAGCAGGAGGCGCAGAAAGAGTGAGGAGCACTACATTTTTAACTTAGAAAAGCTTGGGTCGCCAATGACCAGCCAGGTAAGGGGACTGCAGGAGAATGACCCAGCTAAAAGTTTATAGAACCTTAGCAGATTGGAACTAGAGGAAAACGAAGAACCAAGTAGAGGCAAATTTGGACACGTGGAGTAACTAGTGCATGGGCAAATACAGAGATACGTATGTAAAAGGATTGTAGGATAATGTTCGTTAGAAGACAGTCTTGAAGAAGGCCAAGGTCCATACAGGAAATCTGGCTGTTGAGTTGATAAAGAAAAATAAGTGGTGGAAATCTCCTGGTGAATTCTTCTCTGACAGCACACAACTACCACCACAATAGGGAAGTAGATACCTACTGTTTTATCTATTTACTACGCTATATGACAAGAGCTAATTTACAATTAGCCCTTAGTGAAAATTATACCCACTAATTTTGGGAATCAGCAATCAATTTTCGAGCCAACACACATACCTACACGGATAACGTGGAGGGGGAACAAGAAGCCTTCAAAATTAAATATATTCTCCAAAAATCGGATATTTCACCACTAAATTAGGTTTATGTGATAAGCTAGGGTGCCAATTATGAGCGTAAAATGAATAATACTCTTCTTTCTGGCATTTATATAACATAATCAATAACAAAATGTAAACTCAATACAACTGACAGAATATACAGTTACCCAATGCAGAGAACTGATTAAATTTCCCCCTCTATAGTGTGTAAGATGTTAACATTACGTTGCATTGGAATTACATTGCAATAAATTGTTTTTGTTATGCGTCATGTCAACAACAAGGTCTCAAAGGTCTGGGAGGATTTTTTTCATGAAGGTACTTAATATATTTATGGCCGGTCAGAAACTAAACAAAGTGACTGAGAAAACCACCAATACCAATTTTTCTTTCTTTCAAAAGTTTACTATTCCACATTTCAAAGTACCAACTTCATTGATTGAAGACCGTGGCCAAACTCTATATTACATTTTAGCGAATTTCGAAGAAAATGAAGCTATTGCAATGCCTTCAAAATTTTTGTAATGCGAATTTTTGAAAATTTTCTTCATGGAAATCCGTTTCAGACCATTCTAAAACGATTTCTGAAGTTTAACACTTTTATATATATACATATATGTGTCATTCCAGACGATATCTAACCGAGGAATCGAGCTAAAAATCTGAAAAAAATGTCAAAATGTCAATAATATCAAAATAATGGTTAAGTTCGTTGGCCTGAATTTTTGGAGTACTCCAAGGGTTCAACTTTTGAAAATAGAGTCAAAAATCGCTTTAAAAAAAACGCGTTTTTTAGGTTTTCGGTGTAAATTACCATCTTCAATATAGGAACATAAGGTATATTCGGAATCAGCGCGAAATTTCCTATAAGAATCACCCACAAATCGGTTATAATCATTCTTTGAAAATTCTCTCATCAACTTCGCTGCATGAACTTTTAACTTTTACAGGAGAGTGAGTACATGAACGCCAGAACTGATGTCTCGCAAATCGACAATTTGAATGTAACATGTGACATGTATCCATGTACATGTGGATTCCCCAGCGAGTTTTTTCATCATTTGGGTTACGTTAGTGTTGGATCAGGTGGGAAAATGGACAATTTTGTTTTCACAATTGATGGAGGAGACCTTGAGGAGGATATTGACTCTATAAACTCATTTTCGAACAATTGTAACATAGACGGTTCAGCCGCGATCTCCAATTATTGGTTCCAAGGTACAGATTAAGTCAAACGTTACATTTTACATCTTCAAACCAGTGAAGTAACTAGAAATCCCTGCAGGCTCGTAGTTAAGCAACTGGATCAAACGACCGAATTACATTGTAGTTTTTACTAGAAAGACATCAAGCCCCCTCAATATGAATAAATAATTTATTACTGCATCTCGATCTGATACTATACATCTGATCATAGTAATCTATTCATGTGACACATGAAATTGGTAGAATGATACTAAATACAAATATGAAACTGAACAGTATATAGCAAAAATGAGAAATCATTGAATCACGATTAATTGCGCTTTACAAACTGGCAAGGTTGAACCAACCAAAATGGTCTGTGGAAGAATGATATTAGAAACGTTATTCAATATGATCACGATATCAACCCAACAAGATTTTCTAAACAAGTTTCGTCACAACAAAAAGTATAGTACTCCATGTTCAATATTTATTTCCTAATCCCCTGTTCTCCTAGATTGAATTATATTCTTAATATACTAGACAATGACTAGTTTAACAATAATATAACTAGAAAATTCTTCATTGACATCTACTATATAATAATGTTATCTAGGGATTAAATTATTCTCCCTTAAAAATACAGATAAAACAAATGAAAATGTTTTATAACAAAAATATCTACCTATTTACATCCTTAAAGTCCTCTTCATTAGTGCTCCCAATACTTCCAGGCATTCTAAAAAAAAATACGTAACAATGAAATATTTATTTTACCAAAACGGTAGGTAGGTACAACCATCCCACAATGTCCACCAAGGTGTTGAGAGTGCTCAGGATTTAACGGTAATCCAGGAGAGGTACCAACTAAAAGAAATTTAACGCTTATCAATGAATAATACAAGGTATTCAAAATTGAATACACCAGCAGTTGAACGGGAAACAAGTTGAATAGTAACCCCTCAACTTTTCATTAATGAAAAAATCAAGTATAATTAGTGTAAAAACGAAAAGACGACTTTCATGACTCGTACTTATTTTGAGACATTTTTTCAATTGGGATGTTCAATTTTTTCAATGGGACAGACTGTTTACATCAAATGCCTACTTACTTTATTGCCATACTTACTCAATCTCACTTTTACATCTCATCATTCCTACACGATGGACACTTGAACGGAGATGCTGCATGAACAAGACATGTTATATGAAAGATATGTCCACAATTGAAAGCCCTGATTCCGTTTTTGATGAGCTGTTCCGAATTGAGGGTTAGAGAGCAATGGAAACAAACGTGGGAGTTAAGGTCCACCTTTATTCCCCACTGTGAGTTTTTGATACTTTCAACAGCTATTTCGTTGTTCAAAAGATAGAGCTCAGAATCCTGAAACAGAAGAATGATAATATTGGTAAGAAAGTTGTAATTTAGTTAGGTTATGACAGATGTAACATAGTGACAGTGTAGCTGCTGCTCAGTCACTGTGTTACTGTTCCACCCCGCCTCCACCAAAGGTGGGGCAACGTGGATCGCTCCCTCCCTAAACTCTTCCTAGTTCGCTTTGAGACATCAATCAGGTAAGTCGATTATATAAAATAACTAACTCACAAAATAACTAACCATCCCCTTGTTGTGGACGGGAAATCGTTAAAAAAGTAAGGAACTTCGAGGGGGTTCGAACCTTATTGTCATAGCGAAATCTGATGGATTCCACTATAACTCACCAACTAACGACCTCGGCCACCGAAGAACTGATGTCTGTCTCTCATTTCTGCTGAAGGATGAGCTTTCGTTCACAACACCCTTACCCTTTGCGGTTCAATCCTTCAATAAGGTTATTCCTCCCAGCCCCCCTTTCACTTCTCTCAGAAAATAGGGTTCAAGTTCCCTTCCAACCCTTTCACTTTGCTTGCACGTGATTGGGTATTCCTCTCAGCCACGTTTTTTCATTAACTCTGGTTTCTTTTTATTTTCCTAAATTAGTTTTAAAAGAGAAGGAGCTTATGATGAATGGGCAACGTTATGTGGCATTCCAATCGGGAAGTAAAACTTTCATTTCCCAGGACCAACTCCATGAGACATTTGATCTGTTTTCAACAGAATCTATGCTCAGCATTTGGTGTTGATTGCCATGGGAGGCGCATGCTAAGATATCTGAAACTATCTTTCCCGAGGAACTCGAAACTTCATTGCTTGATATTGCAGCTTACAATGTTTCAAAGAAAATCAAGCGTATCTCTCAAGCATTCCTGGACTCTTTGTATGAGCTCTCTCTATTTGAGTTGATGTAGTCGAAAGGTGATGCTAATAATGTTTGCAGATTTCACTTTTGACCAAAGCTGAATTTCATACTATTAAGCCTGAGGGCAGGTGCTCCTCGTAGAGGGAGGTGATGTCATGAGCCAGCTCAACGGAACTGCTTAGGTCAGCTTGAGTTGACCCAGTTTACCCGAGCTCCTCTCATGACGTTGCTTCTCAAATATAATCAGTTTTCCAATAGCACCCTGTACGGGGCTAATCCCATCATATTTAGTGTTATTCATCTAATAACTTCTGTTAATAAAAACAAAGTATCAAGTGTTCATGTATGGTTCATCTGTTCTACACCCGAAAAACGTACTCTACACCCCAGATCACAACGTTGACACCATGTGTCCACACCTATGCACATAAATTCTTCCACACAGGCATTTGTCCAAAACTTAAAGAAAGTTGATCCATCCAGAACCATTTTGAGGAGGTATTGCAGAAATTAGATTTTATAATGATAGCAATACTTTCCTTTCACCCTTCAGGTGGGCTGATGAAAGTAAAAAACTATGAACGATTTATTGTACATAGATCAATTTCTTCAGGATATTTCCATGCATAAACAAGAATTAGCCCATTAATTTCATCCAAAGAAAGTTAACATTCAACTGACCTCTGAAACTTCATGACTAGGTTTGCAGACAGTATCACAGTATGAAGTCAAAATTGATGAATGCTGCTCCGGACAATGAGCTAATAGCGAACTGCTCAACATACACGCTCTGTAAAAGCTGGAACAAACATGAAATTTGAAAGAAAATACCAATCCATATACGTGGTAGGCATGTTTGCCATAGTTCATCTGGTACTGGGTTGGTCTGAGGGTGAGGAGAAAGATTGGCGATCCTTGTTTTCTATTATTTAATTGCCGAGCGCTTTCGCTCCTGAGAGCATCTTCAAGGCTAGGGGTGCCTATATGCAGGTAGGTATATAGGACGTCTTCAATTTATTTTTGTTCTTATATTACTCGTCCTCGGCCTGCCGGTGTATGTACTTAAGGTAGTGCTCGATTCAGGTAATGTGTGCCAGACTTATACCAAGTTGTTCATTGGTTTCCATAGTGGTTGACATTCTATAGAGGTATGACTTTAACGAGTAACAAGGTTTCAAGTATGCTGTTTCAAGATTGCAGAGTGGGAGCACGTTTTTAGTTTTAAAATAACTGATAGATTATCTTTAGATTATCTCTCATTTAGTACTACTTAGTACTTAGTGCTGTATAAGTCTGGCACAAACCATATTACCTAAATTGAGCACTACGCTAAGTACAAAGACCCGAAGGGCGAGGGAAGAGTATTATAAAAACAAAAATAAATTGAAGATGTCCTATATACCTGCATATAGGCAACTCCTAGCCTTGAAGATTCTCTCAGGAGCGAAAGCGCTCGGCAATTAAATAATAGAAAACAAGGATTGCCAATTATTCTCCTCACCCTCAGACCAACCCAATCCATATACATCGACAGCAAAAATAAAACAATTACAGTTATGAAGCATGAGTTGATGAGCAAATTTTGCAAGTAAACGTTTGAACCAATTTTTAGCTATTTTCGAACTACGAATTATTTTTCTTAGTTCAGTGTTAGGGTGATTCTTATATAGACAATTTTCGGCTGATGCCAATTACGTTCCCCTGTTTAAGATGGTAATTCACACCAAAAACGTCAAAAAACACTATTTATTTTTGACTCTTTTTTTTCTAAATTCGACCCCTATGAGTGCCTAATCCGAAAATTCTGGCCAACCTCTCTTTTTACGATATTGCCATTTTGATTTTTTAAATTTTTTGTTTGTATTATATATACCTACATTAAAAAAGTGTTCGACTTCAGGAATAGTTTAAGAATGGTCTGAAACGGATTTTCCCAGAGAAAATTTACTATTACCAATAAATCTAAAAATTTACCAATAATTTTTAAGCCACTGTGATAGCTTAATTTTCTTGAAAAATACGCCAAACTTGTCTTGGAAATTTGCTAATGTATAAATCTGCATAAGGTTGAGCATCAATGGTCAATGTTTCTGGCACATCAATGGTTTGCTTCAATGTATCCGCCATGGATGGTCGTCAGTCCCTTCACACATTTATCCTTTTGTTAGCAACCATGGAAGACAGTTTTTGTCTCTTCTTTCATGGTTAGCAACCAACCAACATTCACACCGTATTTGGGGGGATGTATAACCCTAACCATTTAGGTCCTAAAACCCATGTAAAACAAGCATACAGAGGGATTCAGTGAATATTACTCAATCATTAACTATTGATGTTCGATGGTGGAAACCATAGATGGTTTTCAATTATCAATGGGGTGTTTTGATTTTTGGTTCGATGGTGATCATTGATGGATTATGAACCATGCTCAACCCTAATGTGTGAGTTTAAAGAATGTTTCTCCAATAGCAAGGCCTTTCAACTCACAAAGCCGTTCAATTCACAAGATGCATTTAGTGATTTGGTGAATATATTGATCAATTCCAAAAAGAATGGCTGAAGGCATCAAATCACCTACCCACAATTCAAGCGTTTATTGTATGTAAATATAATTTAGTTGAAGAACGTTTAGGGTGCCTACCTCACATCTAGTTTTGAGGAGGGGATATCGCTAGTGTAGTCTTCCATTAGCTTGATAGTTCGTGGGCCTCCTAAAGACTTCAACACCAACTTCATGAGCTCATTCCAACTCACATCTATCGCTTCATCCAACTGATTACTGCAAAAACAGCACATCCCTTTGGCATATTGCCGATTCAGGTCACAGAGAGTCCTCAGGAATTCTTCGGGTGCCTTGGCTATATATTCATTGAAATTCTTGAAGAGACCAAACTGTACAATGAAATAACTGCACTCCATCAAATCACAATCTGTTTGCAGTAACACGCAATTGATAAGACTAGGCATCGCTCTGATTAAATTGACAATTGGTAAATAATCCTTACAAAATGAAAATACATTAGGAGACTCAGGATCTTGGACAGGTTTGAGACGGATGATGTCCAACATATACTGTTGAGATGAGTGCTCATCGATATCAATATAGGAATCAAAATACTTGAGAGGCTTAAGCTCAAAATGCCGAACTTTAGAACTATGATCACGAGTTTTATAATCTCTCAAACAGAGCTGCATAAGTAACTTGCCTACAACTGGGTACTTGGTTGATTCACAATTCTTAGTCAGCACATTATAACCACAAGTACAAACTTTCTTATTAGTACAATTGAGAGCAAGAAAAGCGTTTTCAATGTGCTCACGGACAGGAGAGACTGATACTTCATTGAAATTTATAAGATCTTTGTCGAGAACTTTCGAGACATACTTTAAAATTAGCTCATTGCACTGTTGGTCTGCATCACTGGAAGGTGTGCCAGACGATACCAAGTGAGAAGACAATTTAAAAATTAGATAAGATATGTGGTATAGTGCTAAATTGCCATCATCTGATATATGGCAGCTAGAGTCTACTTGATTCAAACGGAACATCAAAAATAATGTATTCAACAATAAAGGCAATGGCCAATCCGAATAAACTATACTATTAGATTCATCTTTTTTCGTAATGTAGTTGAAGGCACTATCCTGAAAGATATCAAGTATCAGACACCACGACAAATAGAAGCATGTTAGATTGGAACATTCCAAGCACTGCAATATCGAAAAGGGATCAATTATTTCTGAGAAAACTGAAATTAAATTTCTTAAATGCAAGTCTGTCTTCAAAACCCGTACAGAAAAAACTTTCAATAATAATGCAGGATGCTTTGGGGCTTCGAAAGCACTAAAGCCATTATCACTCAGCTTTTCCAAATACTGCAATATCTTGCCAGATTTAATAACTCCATGGAAAGCAGTCTTGATCACATTGAAACAGATACTGGGTACATATTTACTAAAAGGGAACCCACAGTTCAAACCTGGTGACTTTTGCTCAAGAGGGAGAGCATGGTTTAGTTTAACATGTTTATCCATTATACTTTCCAACAGTTTGAACGTCACTGAATGATCGGAGTAGTCTGTATTTTCCAATTCTTCACAGAATTTAACTACATCACTACAATCCAAAATTATTGTCTTTTTCCTATTTTGTTCCCCATTAAGCTGATTACGAATAACCAAATCATCATTTTCCATATTGAAAGTTGGATTCATGTTGATGGCATCCCTGAATCCATTCAAAAGTACAGGTCTGGTATCTGATACATCGGGGGAGTCTTTGAGGTTCTTGAATTTCCCTTCCAAGTTTTGCCATTTATTTTTCAAAGAAACCGGTCCATTGAGAGACTTTCCAAGAAGATTTTGACCGATTTCGAATAAAGAGTTCTGGAATATATCAGATGATGCTGACAATAAAAATGGAGATTCAGGCACTGAGTGTTCACTTTGGGAAGAATCTTCAATCATTCCACTAATTTCTTCGTCAGACGTACATGATTCATTCACATATATATTATGAGAATCTAGAGTCATTTTAATGTTTGGCAATGAAGAGCTCAAGCATGAACTATTAGAAAGTCTCAAACAAACAGGTTTTGGTGGCACACTAGATGACCTAAACCGTGGTTGGGTTTCCTCTGATTCTACTTCAGCATTGTTTACAACTTTCCACTTTTTCCAATGACGATTTTCCACTAGAAATATGCCTGAGTCAAGCCTTGAGGCTAAATAGTTGAGCTTACTATTGACATGTTTCGATATGTTTCCAATAAATTTTAGAACACGATCATTTTTAATACTACAGCTTTCCATATACCACAATAGCCCAGACAAAGGGCTTAGCAACGAGTAATCGTTTGGAGAAATGCTATCAAGGAAAATATCACACAAATCGCAACATAACTTATACTCTTCCTGAAAATATAAACTTAATAAACATTTATCAAGAGAATTAATTACCAACGACTGTAATTCACCTCGCATTGTCCAAATGTAAATGGTATAATTAACACATTTAGCACTCGAAATATTCTTAATATGATTAGACCACAATACTACACCAACATTAACAGGATCAAATAGGTAAATTCCATCTTCTTTATAAGTAAATAAATATCGATCCATAATTGGAGTCAAATAACAAAAATTGAATGCTTGTTCTGGCCAGTTAGACTCTTTAGGAACATCAACTCTATTTTCTTCTAAAAGAACCACTTCAACAGGTGAAGAAGCAAGAGCTTTTTTGAATTGATGTGTGCTTTGTACCATACCACTGGTAGTAACTTCCCATAACCTGGAACCCGGCCGTGCACAATAGATGTTTAGATTTTGAGGTGTCTTGAAAAAGCATGCACCATAAGGACCCTCTCGGGGTTTACTACCAATCTGTTTATACTGCTCACGATTTGTGTCACATACGTAACACCAATTTTCAGTAGAAACCAGAAGAAAGTTTTCAAAGCAAGAGACTTGAACTATTGCTGACTCCAACTGCATGAACACGAACGCTGGTAACTGAAATATCGTCTTGCTCTGAAAACAAAAACTCGTTTTTAGTCAAGTCAGTTGGGAGCATTTACCTCCATCAGGTTCATGAAATTCGAATTAGCAATTTCACAATGTAAAGAGAAGTGCATTAGATATGTTCGAACTTGCATTTTTCTAACCGCATCAAGGTTTTTAGCTATCTACCTTTATGTTCTGTCCGGGTTCATTTTCGTTTTTTTTTTATTACACAACCAAAGGTTCTACGTAATGAAGTACAAGGTAGATTATGGCACACCTCTTGTTAGATGAACAAATCCACAGTACCAGTCGTTCTAGCTTGAGACCCCTCATCCTATTATACACTTTCAGTATCCAGAAATAAGAAGCCATCCAAATCATATAGTATGTAACTGATGAATGTATTACCATGAACATGGAAACATTGATCACTGATAGCCGACCAACATTATCTCCAACATACAGCTGATTGCAGGTATCACTCCAAACTAATTCTGTGATGGTGTAACCACTGTGTTCCAACGACTTGTTAATTAATTTTGCTTTATCATCGATATTCCATTCGTATACACAGGAGATGCCCCTCGCAGTAGAAAATGCAATGAATTTCTCATCTTTGGACATGCATACTTTGGTGACAGCTCCCTCCTAAAAAACATAGCACAGTAAATTAACCATCAACCAAGGAAAAGGTTGCCACATATTTGGATCAATATTAAATACCTACATAAGAATTCATAACAAACCTTATTTGGAGCAAGTTGAATAAAATTGCAAGGATCTCGTTGGAAAATATAGATGCCTCCACTGGTAGCACCAAATATCAAGAAATTCTGGGAGACTTCGAAACAAGTATACTGCAAAAAAAAATCATCATCATTTGGGTAGGCAGTAAATAAATGTAAATTAATGATAGGAAACCCATGGATTTTGACTTCGTAAGCTCTTTCAAGTAGTACCTACCAACAACATTATCTCTCCTCGTCGTTCTAGAGTCAAAAGCATTTTCAAGAAACCAAGATAACGAAAAGTAAGAAGAAATTGAGAGGGATAGGTAGGTAAAAATATTGAAAGGTTCAATTGCGGTAATAATAAAAGATATCCACGTATTTTTCCCAGGTATCACTTTTGAATGAGACATAATATCGCACCCATCGTGGAATAAGGGAACAACCCCACACTGCTTGGACAGGAGTTGTGCCCTTATTCCACGACCGGTGCGATATGTTGTTCTGTTTTTATGTCAAGGTAGAGAGGGGGTGAAATCTGATGGTAGGCACATCATAATTTCCCCCTCCCCCTTGCTGCAACAAAGGTAGGTGACAGTATGTCATTAATATATCCTAGTTGACCCATAAAGAAAAATGTTTATAAATACCTACCTCTGTAATGTGAGTTGAGTATTTGAGGGGGTATTTAGGCACGGAATCTCCCAACATCTTTTGCAATCAGAGTCAGAAAATGCAGTCTAGAGTTATTTATACCTACGTAGACATTATCTACTTCTCAAGCGTTATTGAGATTGGGTTCTATAATGAAATCTTGGTGGCTGCGATAACTCCAGAAACCGTTTGTCCTCGTCCATTTTCCCATGGGAGAAGGAGAAGGAAGGTTCACTCCATGTAAAATGGCGTGCTGGAAATCTGCCTTCTACAGTGACTCCATCTACTGTGGTGTTTGGGAACTAGAATTAAATGTTCCATGAAAAAATTTCTCGCGAAGCGGGGGTTCGAACCCACAATCCCTGTCATGCCACTCGGGAGCTGGGGCTATGTCCTCACCCTCTTACTGCCTGAGCTAGTCTACCTTGCAGTGACGCCGTGAGAAACAAGGGGTCTCGACTTGCATGTTGACGATTCCTTTCGGAATCGGAATCTAGGTTATTCAGGGTCTCGGCTGTTTCTTTTGATTAAAAGCAATCTTTTGGTTATTCAATGATGGTGAACTAACAAATGATTAATAAAATAACCAAGGATGATGAAATATCCGAGGAAAAATAATATAAATTATCCATTATTATTGAGCACAGGTTATTAAGAACCTACCCCTAATAATGTTGAAAGAAGGGAAATGATAGGTAGGTAATTCATTTCATTGTCACATTTTAGTATAATTATGATAATAATAGACGGATAATAATATAATAATCCAGAATTGTGAATTTGAAAAGCTACTTAGAGTAATGGGTTGACGGAGCACTCTAGCGACTGCTGGTTGAACTGTCTAGTTCCCAAACACCACGGTAGATGGAGCCACTGTAAAAGGCAGATTTCCAGCACGCCATTTCCTATTAAGTGAACCTTCCTTCTCCTTTTTCGGTGATTTTCCTTTGAAAGGCGCTGTCAAACAGCTGACTTATCACAATCATGTTGATAACCAAGTTGAAATGTATCATGTTGGCAAAACTGTCAATAATAGCGCAGCGAGCGGGTTTTTCACGAAACTAGCTTCACCAGTCGATCGGGCGGGAAAATTTTAATAAAGATTGACCTCTAATTCATTTTGGTCAAAAACTGACGAACTTAAACGACGACATATTATTTGAGAAATAAATGAAAGATTAACCCGTCTGGTATTATGCAGCAGTCATTGGAAAAGTGTCAGCTGTAAACTTCCATGCGATTTGATGTTTTTTTGTCCATCCGTAGCGCCTTTCCCCGAACGAGTCGGTGCGGTGGTCAACTAGCGAACTCGCTCCCATTCACCGAACTTATTTGGGACATGACCATTCCTTCTGCTAGCTTTTGGAAAGGCATGGAAAGTAAAAATGTTCTGGTTACAACTCGATCAACACCCATACACGCAGCAATACGTTCGATCAGGCATTGCGGAGAAGAAAAAACGAAAAAAAAACCACCTAGGCATCGATCCGAAATTTTTAAAGGAATATCTCAGCCGATCCGTATAGTCCCGTATTTTCATGATAATCATTCGAAAGGTAGTAGGTATTAACTAAAGAATTTTTCGAGTACTGCAAGTGTTCAAATTTTTAAAATTTAGAGTCAAAAATCGCTAAAAACGGGTTTTAGCGAATTTTCGAAGAAAATGAAGCTATTGCAATGGCTCCAAACTTTTTGTAATGCAAATTTGTGACAATTTTCTTCATGGAAATCCGTTTCAGACCATTCTAAAACGATTCCTCAAATTTAACACTTTTTCATATACCTATATATTTATTTATTTATATATATTTATATATAAATATATTATATATTATGTGTCACTCCAGACGATCCCGAGGATCGATCGATTGATTGATTGATTGATTTTGATTGATTGTGTCTCTCTGCCCAAGGGATCCCGAGTGATGGTAGTAGGTATCATCGTAGGTAGTTATGTAGTTTTGCGCATGACAAAAGCCAGATATGGAACCGAATTCGTTCAGAAAGTTTGAAATGCAGAATGTCGGTTATGTTGATGATATTCGAGTAAGTAGGTAGGTACCTAATGATAATAATATAATGGGATATATTAGCACCTACGTTTCCATTAGGTACCTAGATCATTTTGACCATGGCGTCAGGGCGAACACTAGATCGGTACCTAATAGGTAAGTAAGTACCAAGGTGTGTATCACCATCACTATGTTGCGATGCATTAGGAAATAAAACGAACTACTCCATTCATTTTGAATATACTAATGATGTAGGTATGTAGACACAATTGGCAGTGACGAGAGCGATAATATTATTGTAGGAACACACATTTTTGTAATTTAACTTACTCGGATTCTTTGGGTGGATCTAAGGGGCGTCGTTACCGTCGATAAAACCTTTTCCTTAATAATTACATGTTTATCTCTAATCGACATAGTATCACTCTTGCTAACGATCTCACAGGGAGGAAGAAGATCAGAATTATTCGTCGTAAATTACTTTAGTACTCAAGATCTCCCGGTGAAAAGCGAATATACTGGGCGTAGGGTTTGAATTTACTCACTACATTTTCATGATACTTGTTTGTTTGTTAGTTCGTTGATAACCTATCTTCAACATACAAAAGGAATAGCTAGGACCAAGGAAGTTGGAATTAAATGGAAGCGCCCTCCCTCGTCAAAGCCGCCTACGCTGCTGTGTCCAACACTCGAGCTGCGCCTAGTGCTACCTACGGTAGGCAATCCCTCCGCAGGTGGCCCAGTTTACACAGGCAAGTAAAATAGGAAAAACGCTGTTTTTTGTCAATATCTAATAATTTACGGACGTTTTTCAACATTACACTGTACATACACGACATACCCTGTATTGTCTGTAGATATTTTATTTTATTTTCTGTAGGTCGACATTTTTCGATATAGGTACCTACAGACCAGTAGCGTAGCTAGGCACTTTTTTAGAGGTACCGCACCCATCACCTCTCTAACTCCCCCCCCCCCCCCCCCCCCCCCCCCCCCCCCCCCCCCCCCCCCCCCCCCCCCCCCCCCCTCCCCCCACCGTGCCTCTCAACCTCAACCAAGTACCTATTAAGGCAAAAAAAAAATGGTTTTTCAGCTGGTCTGCGTAACGTACCTAATGGTATATTCATCGAACTTGCATAACAAAGTATGCCCCGTTGGGTGGGCACACAGCAGTAAGTACAGCTTCCTCACTTTTGTAACATGGACTGTTATCAGAAGAGTTAGCAAATACTATCAAGTCCCACCTACCCCCAACCCCTCAGGAAATCCGTTAATCAGTAACATACCTAAATACATTGGGGGCAGTTAGAACCATGGGGCAGGAGTGGCAGGACCATTAGCCCAAAAATGGTAAATCTGAGCTGCTGAGGATCAAAATGTTTACCTATGTGGACTCAATACAACATGAAATTTGGTGGTGTGAATAAAATAATTGATACCTAATCAATGGGGTCTGCGCATGATTTTGTTTTTCAAATTTTTATTGAAAGGGAATCGATTCAAAATGGCCAAAGTGGGGTTATTTCATAATTATGCCGTCTCCCTATTTTTTCATCGACGAAGAGAAATGAGAATGTTTGAAGAAATGCGCGCGGAAATGGAGCGCGCTGATT
>JAEMON010000001.1:50848717-50859481 GCA_030264115.1 Lygus lineolaris | reverse complement strand
AATGTGTCTAACGGGCGCAAAGAAGTATAACTTCAAAAAGTCGTTTTATTTAGCACAAAGAATAATGAATGTTCTACATAAGAACCTAGACATAAATACAACTATAAAAGAGTATTTCTAAGTAATTCATATTATTCTCAACTGTTTCAAAGACGCAGGTTGAGGCTCCTCATTTTTCGAAAATTCATGTTCCACCTCAGTAGCCGAGATTTAGGCATTTTTGAGGACATTGTGGGCTTAGGTAGGTACTCCCTTGCCCCCTTAAGGATGTCTACCCAAAAATTACTCATGAGACATGTCTGGAGCATGGGTTACATCGTGTTGCGGAGGCTATAAGGGAAGTGCACCCTAAAGTCAATAAACCCATCTCCGCGAGGGAAAAAATTTTCTGAAGGTACCAAAGAGGGTAGAGGTAATCAGGAATCATTTGTGTGGAGTGCCTGTATACCTCCCAAGCCTGTTGTAACTAGCACCTTGTAGTCTGCAGTATCGTGGTATGTGAAGCATTTTGTCAGTTTCAAAACTGTGCTGAAGGAGCTGGAACGCGATTCTGGTGCAGTGAAAAATACCATATTTGAAAAATACTTCATCTCACAGCCCTCCTCCCGCAGCTTGCCTTTTTGGAGGCCAACTTCGAATCCATACCAGAAGTCATCGAGCAGCTTTAGTCTCAGAAGATAATAGAGAGTTTTCGCAAGCCAACGGGTGACGTTAGTGAAGGAGGCCCGGGACGATAACCTAGAGCAAGCAAACGACGATGCTAACCATCTCCTGGAGGAGGGCCCGGCTGATAAGGAGGTGGCCCGTCAGTGTACACGGAAAAGTGACCCCATGATCCGGGAGTCTGATACGGGTGACGTTAAAAGTGCCATTTCACCGTCGCCCGTTACTACCGTCTCCTCAAGGCCACGGGCCCCGGGGCTATGTGAGGAGGTTCCACGTCGCCCGTCAGTGGCATGCGAAAACTCTCTAATTCTGGTACTCTGACGACCTTTGTGGCGGAGATGGAGGAAATTGCCAACACAAACTATCCAGGAGCCATTGGAAAGAAGAGGTGCCGTCCTGACCAGGAATTGTGACTGGGAGGAAATGAGGAGCGTGCCCGCGAAGCTCGATGGAGAAGAATCCCCTCTGAAAGATTGGGACGTTGCAGATGCACACTTACTGGCTGAGAAATTCGCGCCTGGCCGACGTAGAGAGAACTTTTTCGAAATTAATTCACGTATATCCTCATAGACAATCGCCTAACTTTTTCTATGGATTGCTCATGTAAAGATGTGATATAATTAAAACTACAATTGAAAATAACTATCTGTGTATAGTAATAATTAATAAAGTAGTTAATATGATTCAAGTTGCACGATTTATAGCTTCTCCAAATGAAAATAATCATTTTCCAAATTGAATGTAACGTTTTCCATATTAAAGTAAACATTTCCCAAATAGATTGAAACATTTCACAAATTGAAATAAACATTTTCCAAATAGATGGAAATTTACAATTTACAAATAGAGATAAACATTTTCCAAAAATAAATTATCATTTTACAAATACGAGTTGAAATAAAAATTAATTGTATAGGTTTGAACTGTTGAAAAATCGAGAAAATAAATTAACGAACAATCGATTACAAAACTAGGTACTAGGGCATTGTGATGATGTTACAAACATAATGGTCCACAGGCAGTGAAGACGTAGACCTGCACCTGCCTTTGGCAGGTAGTTAGGCTCGTAGTTGCTGCAGTCTGAAGATGTGATGGCAGCAACAGGAAAATGTTTCAATCTATTTGGAAAATTTTTAATTTAACTTGGAAAACGTTACATTCAATTAGGAAAATGTTTATTTTCATGTGGAAAAGCATCAAGTAAGATAGGAAGGGGGGTTTGAAGAGTAAATGTCACGACAGCTAAAATAAATGCCATGTTTGGACAAGATTAATGCCACATTGCCACACTTTTTAGTGCCACATTTCGTCAAAATAAATGCCACATTTTGAAGGTCTCTGTTTATTACTGTTGAAATTTATACTTATATACCTTCATTATTCTTTAAATGCTAAATTTAATCACTCATCTTGTGAATAAAACGAAATTTTTCAATCTTTTACTATTATTTCCCTTGAAACCTTACTATATTTTTTACATATTATAGGTACCTACCTATGGGTATTATATAATTTTACAACTTGAGTAGTGTTGCTATTCAACATAAAAAATTATAATATGCACCATGATAGATCATATAGAAGTCAAAATGAGCAAAACCCTACACTTTGAGATTTTAAGAAAATATCATCAAACTTCAAAGACTGTGGGAAAAGGTTGAGACGATATAAAATTACGTTTGACCAGTGTATGTTGTAATGAATTTAGTCTACTTTAACTTTGGTGAATGACATCTTCTGTAGGACGTGTACCTTCTGTTTTATGAGCAAACAACTGAAAAAAGTGCCAGAGTTTTAAGGTTTTTCGCCTACCATAAGTTCTCCTCAGGGCTTGAGGTTGCAAACTTAGTTTCAGGCTCCCCTTACCATACCAAACAATCCCTAGAAGAAAAAAATGTCACCCCCAATTAATTCAAGCTGGACCCCTCTCAGGTTAGCCATATACTGGGCTCCAAGAACAAAATCCCAATTTTAAAACAGAAGTGGACACATTGAGACATAGGTACTTACAACGCCACAAATTGTTTTCGTAGAATTTTTTAATATTATGATGGGGTATAGCTCTCATCTTGACATTTCCCCACGGAGTTGACACTTCACTACGACATACATCTGGCTTTTCTTCAACATATTTGTGCTTTGAATTCAGTTCACAGTCCACTAACATTTTATCAGAATTCCCAGGTATTTTTCTAACTAACCAACCTCGCACATATCTCTGTAGAGTCACTACACTTGACATCAACTCTCTTCTTAGTCGTTTGTATTTTACTCTGGCCAACCAGCCCCTCACACAACTCTGTACAATGACAATTTTCTTTATCTGGAACAAATTTCAATCATTTTGTTACACACAGTTTGATTTGATACAACGTTGTCCCAAACGAGCAGATCGCCCTGTTCCCCTGTCAAAGGGAAAAACTCTTCTTTTTTCCTTGAGGTTTTTAAAAATAATTTCAATAAACTCCATGCGAATCAGTGGGAGAACTTTCCACAGTACTCGAGAAACTTCCGTTTTTACTTTCCTTACTTGACTGAAAGGGTTACGGGAAAGTATTTTTGTTAGCTGCCTATATGCGTTAATTGGGATTCTCTCTATTTTATCCTACAAATTTGGTTTTCTGAAATTTCGTTGGAGAAACCCTCTGAATTTTTCCCATTATTTTTCACTACCTACCTATGAAATATTTAGGTACCTACCTACTCCATGGAGGAAGGAGAAGGAAGTTCCACTTGATACCCAGAATCGTACAGCCTCGACGAACCCGAACCCTAGCGCCGACGAGCTGAAGCTCTTAGTACAACTAATAACCATTAGTAGGGCTGTCCCTCCCAAACCATGGCGCTGCCTTTCAATGATTTTTGCTTCCTCACTACCTAAGGTAGCATTGTAGATAGGAATTGTGCAAGAAATGAAAAGAATTTCTGTCCAATCAAGATTTCCACTTGCTTCTTAAGTTTCTTCTTACGTTCAGAAAACCATGTTTGTTCCCTGTTTGTCTGTGTTTCTTCATGGTCCGCCATTTTCACAAGACCCGCTGTTCCTGAGTCACCAAAATCCTGAAACTTGAGGGATATACTCGTATATACATTTCATAGTCAAATTTACTTAGGATTTGAGAGTAGAGTTGGCTGGGTATCAATTGTGGTATTGGCATATCACAGAAATCTATTAAATAATAGAATTTAAAAAAAAAATCTATTTATATTTCTAGATCCACACGTCCCCACTAGATGTCTGTAGAAATAGGGTATTTTCACACACGAAATTTTACATTGAGTGGAACTTCCTTCTCCTTCTTCCATGCCTACACCTTCTGTTTTTCGTTTAATTCTCCCTAGCTAGGCTATCTCAACAAATTCTTGTTTGAGACCTATTTAACCTTTTTAGGACTGACTTATGGGGCGCGCGTTGGCCGCCCAAGCCTCGATTGACATTGCATCGCCAACCCCCTGGCCTGAATTATTTCGAGAATTCAGGATAGCTGTAGTAAAAACAAAAGGGTTTTGTCAATGAGCAGTCCCCTATCCCTGCTCGATTCGTGTTGGAGGTCTGGCGGTACCTCAAAGTCAACTTTATGGGTGTGACCACCACATCCGCAAGCCGCATGGATCTTAGTAGGGCACTAGCCCGAATTACTAAAGCTCCACTTAAGTCACAGGAACAACTACGCCTCCTACGTATTTGCTGCCGAGGCTAACTTATGGGTTGGTTTTTGGCGGACTCACTGCGGGGAAGCTGGAAAGCCTTGATGCAGAACTAATAAAATCTGTGCTCTCATGGCTAGGCTTTCCACCTGGTGTCCCAAGTGCCTATTTCCACGCATCTATATACACAATCCCTCCTCTACGCCGCAGCCTGCTAGCCATTTAGGCCTCAAGCTAGGAGGTTGACCGTGCTGCAGCTGAGCTTGACTTCATCAGGCAGCAGCATGGTACGCAGCATAGTGCGATGAGCAAGACCATCTGTACCCGAACCCAGCTCGCCTGCCGAGTTCTCGGCTGCTTTGTAAGCCTCAGTTGATGGAGCACCACTCCGAAACCGCGCCAAGTCGCCCTATTCATCTCAATGGGTGGATTGGGATGAATAGGCACGAGACTCGTTGGTGTGGACGTAGTGGCACAGACTCCGGAATCTCAGCTGGGGTAGGTACCCCGTGGCGTCACCACTCGCATTTTCTCGGGACATACTTGGAGCTCTGTAAAGAATAATAATAAGTACCTCGGTACCTACTTATATTAAGGTTTGACGAATTGGAAATAATGCCTATGATGACTTTTTTCTCAACTCCTTGAGGAATAGAGCGATCCACTATTATAGTTGTAGGAAACCATTTATAGTTCAGCGTAATCTACCAATACACCTATCAACATTTTATGTTAGTTCAATTTTTGAACTAACTTGGAACGAACTTGGGTACTCACCTTTTCTTCTTGTACTTTTGACAGGAACTCGACATGAAAATATTTCAAGAAAACTTTGGATTTCCCCAAAGCCCATCCTGTCATATTCAGGCGAAGAAGTAACACTCTGCAGTACTCTCGCGTGAAATATATTTTTTCTGAATATTTGAACACTAAGGAGCTGTATCTAAAAACAGAAAAATAATACTTCCATGTATCATATAAATAACAAACCGTGTTCTATTTTAGGGTCTTACGATATGGGAGTTGGGAGGCGTGCGCTAGCACTCAAATATCCATAGGTAGGTAGCTACCTACCTACTAGATTTTTTAGAAACGTGTGGTTAAAATTACCTGGATAAGAAGTCTTGAAATGGAATTCTGTGAGAAAATCCTTGCTGTCGAATTCTTACTGTTTCCATGACTCCAATATACCTAAGCTGTTTTTGTACTTTGTTGGCGTCGTAAATTCGTGGTAACCGAGCATCATTGGGCTTGATACACCTCACAAATTGTGGTTTACCGTTAACCATTTTTTGTAAGAGCTCCATAAGTGAGTGCCTGAAATACGTAGCAGCAGTTTGCTGAGGTCTTGAAGCTGACTGTACACCATGGTCATAGGATCCCTTTAACAAAACAAATAACATGCAAATCAAAATGCTCTAACTTAGGTACTTGAGCAGCATTGGTAGGTACAGAATTACGTATAGTACTCCCTTCTATTATCCGCGCGAGATAAGTTCCAGAGGAACAACGCGGATACTGAAACCACAAATAACGAGACCTTAGGTAGGTACTTATTATATAGGCTTGAGGGGGTTAGGTTCCGAGTTGAACTATTGAGGATGGTGTGCGTAGTAGGTATCTATGCAATATTTATGTATTTACGTTTCAACGACAGGTAGGTATTCACAATAATTTTGATTGATTTCGGCCCTCAATATATTTTTGTGGAGATAAGGGGTATTCCAACTTATTTCTACTTGTTATAAGAGTAAGTCCTGTGATTTTCGTCAAAATCGTTAACGTAGTTTGGGAGAAAAGCTAAATGATGGGCTAAAAAACGACGTTTTGCACCTATTTGGAATATTTTTTCCCCCTAATAATTGACCTGGAGGGCTTAAATTCTTAGGGTCTCATCCTCAGACATGTAGAAACCAATACTCGAAATCGGAATTTTTTTCGTCATTTTTGTGGGGGCCGCGATTGTGGACATACAGATACGTACATACATTCGGACTTACATACACTTTTATAAAACGTGGAGAAAATTGATCAGTTGTCGATTAGGACCAGTTTAAGGTGGTTTTTCAGAAATTGGGGTTTCTATTGATTGCAATACTTTCCTTTCATCTTTGTGGGCTGAGGAAAGTAAAAACCTCTTTTCTTGGTGAGTAGCTCCAATTGATCCTCTCATCTTTTGAACATTAGTGCTCTTTTATGTGAGGATCCACTTCAACCACCCGATCTATTCTTTGACTCGCCAAGGATGATAAAGTGGGTGATTCTGCTTTTGCAAGGCATCTGAGTGAATCCAATCATAACTTTAGTTTTGATCTGACAAATATACAGTTTGTAGAATTTCTTCATTTTTGTCCAAAGGGAGGCAAGTCGAATGTACTTAAAAAATTTGAAATAATTAAAAGTGATAGGTCTGGTAAATGTCTGAATGAGGTAGTTCCAGATCACGTTTCACCATTAATGGGTTTATTCCTGTAATAGCTGCCCCCCCCCCCCTCTTTTCACCTTTTCATAATGTTCTCACCACTGTTTGAGGCCCCCCCCCCCCTTTCACTATGTTTTCCCGTGATTGGATTGGTTATTCCTCCCGGCCCCTTTCACTTTTCTCAGCCAATAGAATTCAAGTTCCCCTCTAAAGGCCATATCACACTTGCGTGCCAACGTCTGCGTCCAGGGACGTGGACGCTGGAAGTTGAAAAAGAATGAGCGATAGACAAGAAGACACTGGGACGCTATCGTCCGAAAAGTTGGACGTCAAAAGTCGAGATGCTAGCGCTGGAACCTCGAGGCGGCCACGATTGAAATACACGTATTTAACCTGATTTTCCATTTTATTTTATCCTACCTTCGACTTTTTCCACGTCTCATTATGCAACTAATCTGCACTTCTTATTTCAAACTGAAACAGTATGGATATGGTATTAAGTAGGTATTATAAGTAGCTCCTAACTTGATCAAATAACTCAGATTCAAATTACAATTACCTACCTACCTGTCTCAAAATCGTAAACGCAAAAGAATGAGTTTAACCATCAGAGTTCTTATTAATTAAACAAAACTCATTGATTTTGGAAAAAATACCTTACTAAAGTAGGTACCTACCCACCCACTTGTTAGGTACCTATATAGGTAGGTAGGTACCTACCTACCACTTATGCAATTTTGATAGAACATTCTAGACCTCTAGAACATTTCAGGAAATCCAAATTTGTGCCAAGATATTAATATTCAACAAAGTTTGAGGGTAATGTAAATTAAATTAAAATTGGTAATATTATAAACAATGAAAGTGCTTACCTAAGTTAGTAAGTGATGCCTAAGGAAAACTGACTGAATAATTGGAAAATAAATATTACTTATTTTTATGGTAGGTAGGTACTCACTAGACACCTGTCACTCAAGTTTTCACAATAGGTAGGTACCTCACCCTTTGGTAGGTGTAGGTATCTACCTCCTTTAAAAACACCTTGACTTGTGTTTGGGACTCATCACAATACAAAGGTATATGAATGATGCCTGGAATAAAGAGGCTAGATTTCAAGAAGGTTGTTTCTTGACGTCCCGACAAAGGGAAAGAGGAAGAGGAAGGAGCGCAAGGCAGCGGGAAGCACTCTCATCGGCTCTCCCCTCAGCCCTCTTCACCCCTCTGCGTCCACGTCCCAGGACGTGGACGCTGGGACGCAAGTGTGACATGGCCTTAACCCTTTCACTTTGCCTGCACGTGATTGGGTTGTCCTCCCAGCCCCTTCACTTTTTACGTCCAACGGGATTAAAGTTCCCTTTCTCCTGTGACTATATAAGCTGTGCTCTTTATGATGTACCTTCAGTTCTAATTTGTTAGGTACTGATGATGGCCTATCTGTCGAAATCGATTTAACTTTGTAACTCATTATTTTCGTGAAAATTGACAACGTTTTCCATTAACTCCAGTTTCATCTTACTGCATACCAATTCCAAACAACCCATTAATTAATTGATGCAGACAGGAAACTTCACATGGTACAAGTACAACCTGTCTACGTCTATACAGAACTGAAAAGGAATCGTACCAATGCATTATCGTACCTATTACCTTTGCATTATTCCTATTTTCAGGCATGAGAATATGGACTAGACTTTTCACCATAGGCATTTGTGATGATCTGAGGAGTTTCATCACACGGTGTCCCACAACCTGCCTATTTTTATTAAGAAACTCATCAGCTTGATAGATGACTCGACCAGCATAATGCATCACACCAAAGCATAATGCATTTGATTTGGGTCGGACGTAGAGTTTACTCTTAATGTTGCCGTGAAACTTCTCTGCAAAAAAATAAAATAAAATAAATAAACACGCAGGTAATTTATTTTGTAGTGAATGGGGCTGAAAGTATAGATATGTTTCCAATCCTTCATAATATGTAGGTTCATAGTATTCATTAATGTAGGTACAAGTTTGTTCAAAACTCAAATTGTATGTATTTCACAATCACCCGGTAGGTCACCTTATAAGGGTGTAATACCTACCTAATGGGTGATTGTGAGATAAGTAGATATCTCAAATGGTGTTTACTCCCTCACTAAATCAATCCTCCAGCTAAGATTTGAAAAATAGCTACAATAGGTAGCTATAGATTATTATTACCTACCTATAAGGGACTTATCAGTAGCCCGGGGAAATCTGCTTTCTTCATCTAGCAGAGCGAGAAGACCAATAGGCCTCGAGAGTAACATGTCAAGAACAGGGCGATTATCTGTGAACTCGACTAGATCCATTGCTATCCCTTCAGCCATATATTCCTGCAACAGAACCCTAGGAATTTATAAGAAGTACCTACATGATACCTTTCATGATTTAGATTTAGAAAAAACATTTAGTTGATTTTGTAGAAACCCATTAGATAGGTAGAAACTAAGTGCTGTTTGAAATGATGATATAGGTATAAGGTACCTTTTTCTTTAGTGGAACTGAAGTCATCATTTGAAATTAACTCTTAATTCAATTTATTAGCTGGGTCCTCGCGACATTAATATTTTTATTCATTTTAAAATAACTCACCTGCTGCTCCCAAGTGAAAATGTGCTGATTGAAAAAGTACTGTATCTGTTCATTGGCTATGTTGATACAGAGCTGTTCAAAAGAATTGTATTCAAAATTTTCAAAACCGAAAATGTCTAGGATACCAATTGTTAGGTGGTCGTTCCTAAAAAGAAAAAACATGAACATTCCTAATATTAAAATTATCCGGCAGTGTGCAAAAAGTTAATTAAAGATGTAGTACTTCGTGCATTCCATAAATATTCAGTTTTTCGTGTTTCCTGTAAAATGTTGAAAAATATACAAATGGTTTTCCGACATTGGTACTCTCGATATGCAATTAGATTGTGAAACCACTATTCTCAATTCTCTCAGGTAATAAGGTAGGTATTGTTCAAATTGTTGTCTCGTTACCTACTTGATCACTCTTTGCTTAAAAGACTTTCAATCACATGGTAAATTCCCAATCTGGCCTGCGTTTAAAAGAATAATCCCCCATTCTCAAATTAGGTACCTACATGTTGTAGGAAAGTACACGAAGTGACATATTACAGTACACAACAGAAAATACTAGGAGAAGCTACCAAATATAGGCACGCTCTACTACTGGTTGTTGACTGACGCTTGGATTGATATAGGTATTCACTGAATTGGAAACCAATTCAATGAAGTACCACTTCACAACTTAAGGTAATGCCACACGTTCTAACATATCTTATGCCATTAGCTATCTTCATAAGCTAAGACAATTCCTGTTTCAACATTGGGGATTGGAAGGTAGCTAAACGGGTCTCAGATATCTGAATGGCACAAAAGCACGGAGCTTGAACTTCAAGATTGCTCAAAAACCAATCGCTGGATATTTCGATGTGGATTGGGCTGGGAGCACTGTTGGGTATACACTGGGTAGGTACCTACCTACTTATTGTTTCATGTGCCTACGTCACGTCGGTCCAGTGAGTTGGGAGTGCCGGTCGGTGGACCAGTGAGATAGGAGTGCCGAAAACAACGATCAGTCGCTCTTTCAACTCAAAGAGGCCGAATAGGTACACCTAACTAAGTACTATGGCAATAGCTGAAGCTGCAAAAGTTTCCACCCGTGAGGGGGAGTCCTGTGGCATCACATCTCGAGTTAATAATTTATTGTTTAAATTGTTACCAAATATCGTTACTCTCGTTGCTAAAGATTTAAATCACATGATTAATTCTAATCTGTCAAGCTTTAACAAAATTCTACAGTACCTACTTACTTACCAACAGTACAGAACAAACATAGAAAATACTAGGAGAAGCTACCCTTTAGAGGCGCACTCTTCTACCTACGATTACACTCATTCATAATGGTGACTACCCAGTCTGAGGATCAAGAAATGTCGTCTCTATTATTATCCCCTAATAATTGGACCGCGTTATGCAAATACCTCTTAAGTGAC
>JAEMON010000001.1:50741316-50754677 GCA_030264115.1 Lygus lineolaris | reverse complement strand
GGCCCACACCTCCAGTGCCGGTAGTTCCGGAGGGGGGAAGGGCTCAAAGCAATCTGGCTACTAGGGGCAGGAGGGTGACATTTGGGGATGAGGTGTTCCCACACAGCTATGGAGCTAGCACATCCTCAGTGCCACCAACACACCCGAGCTCTGGGCAGGCACCTTGGCCTGGAGTGACCCCTGTGGCGCACCCGGGCCCAACATTCCAACCTTCAAACACCACATCAGCGGGAGACGCTGCGCACATGGGGCCCTTGGGCAAATGGCAACCTAACTCTCGGCACCCCCTTTGGCGGCAACCGTGTTCTTCTCGGGTGAATCCCCAATCAGGGACTCAACTGGTGCCCCTAAGGGCATGGACTACCTATCCAAGCTGGCGAGCCAGATGATCCCGACTTACTCGGGGGAGACTGGGAGCAACTTGGACGACTTCATTTCAACATTGCAGTATGCGATGGGCCTGTGTGTAGCACCAGAGCACCTGTGGGTTTATGCAGCGAAGGGACGGCTGACAGGGCCGGCCAGGGCCCTGATCTGTAAAGAGCTTCCACCTGCCCAGACTGCCACTCTGCAGACATTTGAGAGTGAGCTGCGGCGGAGGTTTGAGGGCATCCACACCAGCGCCTACTATCTGGAGCTGGTTACAAAGGCTACCATCAAACCAGATGAGGCGGTGGAAGCATTCGGGAGCAGGATACGAGAACTCCTGGCTAAAGCCTGGGGACCCAACCATCCGCTAATCGATCTTCACGGTAAAGACTATTTTGCCAAAGGGCTGCCCAAGGAGCAGGCCCGCTTCATCCTCCAGGCTCGGCCGACAACCCTGTCAGAGGCCATAGCAAAGGCAGTAGAGTATCGGGAGGTTGAGTTCCTACTGGGAAGTGGAGGGAGGCAAGGGAAGCCAAGCGCCCCCACTGCTCCCACCCCTGCCACAAGCGCTGTGACTGTGAGCACTCTAGCGATGACAGCAGGAGGAAGTAGCCAGCCGGAGCACAGCACCTATAGGCAGCAAGCTCCTCCTAAGGCTGCACCGCCACCTCCAAGCGATGCACAGAAACGGAAGTTGTGGCCAAGGAGGAGATCCAAACCCAGATCCTGCCCTTTCTGTGACACAGACCAGCATTGGCCCTCGGAGTGCAATTACCGCCATGATGGCCCCAAGGCGGGGCAGGCTCCCCGTGTCAAACGAGGACAGGGAAGCCAAGCCAGACAGCCGAAGGGTGCCACATCAAACCCTCAGGCCCCAAACGCCAAAGACGGGGAGAACCCGCCACAACACTAGGGAGCAACCTCCCACCAAAGCAGCGGGTGGTCCATGTATTACTAGGTGGGGAGCCGCTATTCACTGTCAGTGGGAGGGTAGGTTCACATTATGGAACCATCATTGTTGTTACAGGGTCTCAAATCACTCTGGTGGATCCTGCAATTTGCAGCGGACCACTGGAACCCCTCAATGTGACTATACTTGGAATAGGTGATGCACCAGTCGAGCCCCTTGGGGCAACCACCATCGAGGTGGAACTAACTGAAGGGCAACCATTCCAAGTTAAAGCAGCTGTATGTAGCCTGAACCACCCTGCTCTCCTCCTGCTGGGATGCGATGTCCCAAAGGAGAGAGGGGCCATCCTCAATGTTCAGGCCCAGACCGTCACATGGGGGGCCAAGGAGACAGAAGGCCAGACCCCTGATCCCAAGAAAGTACCGCGCGCAATCAATACGCTTCCAGGGGAGAAGAGGTACAACGCCACACTGAGCACAGAGGTCAAAGTGCCCCCAAGCACTATCACTCTGATCTGTCTCCATACCCACGGGGACAAGCCTACCAGTGAGAGCACGCCCTTACAGAGTAGCCCACGCCCAGAAACCCATCCTCCGCCAACTGGTGAAGGACCAGTTTGACCAGGGGGTGATCAAGGAGTCGGCAAGTGCCTGGTCCTCCCCTGTCGTCCTGGTCCCTAAGAAGACTGGATCTGGCCTCCTGTGGAGAATGTGCGTTGACTACCGCAGGCTCAATGCAATCATAGAACCAGCTTTCTATCCTCTACCCAGAATAGATGAATACCTGGATAAACTGGGTGGATCGAAGCTCTTCACCACTCTCGACCTGAAGAGTGGGTATTATCAAGTTACCATGGCTCCGGAGGATACTGCCAAGACAGCTTTCGTGACGGACGAAGGATGCTATGAGTACACAAGACTCCCCATTGGGCTTCAAGGACCCCAGCAACCTTCCAGTGCCTAGCCATGATGCTCATCAAGCAACTGGGATCATTGCACGCCCTGGCCTTCCTATATGACTTGATCCTCTTCCACCCAGACTTACCGTCGCATACCCGGGATCTTCGCCAAATGCTGCAAGTGTTGAGAACTGCTGGCCTCACGCTCCAGCTCTCCAAGTGCTATTTTGCCCAATCAGAGGTGGGTTACCTTGGCCACACTGTTTCAAAGGACGGGATAAGACCCGATGACAGGAAACTTCGTGCAGTAGCCGAATTTGGGAGGCCCAGTAGCATTAGGCAACTCCGGTCCTTCCTCGGGTTATGCTCGTACTACCGCCGCTTCGTCGAGAACTTTGCAAAAATAGCGAAGCCACTAAATGATCTTTCAAAAAAAGAGGTGGAGTTCACCTGGTCAGCACAGTGCGAAGAGGCCTTCCAAACACTCAAAACAAGGCTAGTTACTACCCCTGTCCTTGCCTACCCTGATTTCTCCAAGCCATTCATTCTGGCAACAGACGGCAGTAAGGAAGGGCTGGGCTGCGTACTCTCACAAGTGATAGATGGCGTGGAACACCCAGTGGCTTATGCCTCTCGCCGCACAAGCCAGGCAGAGGAACGCTCGTACTGTGCGACGGATCTGGAGCTAGCTGCCCTGGTCTATGGAATAGACCAATTCCGGCACTACTTGTGGGGGGTTGAGGAAATCAAGCAGCATCAGGACACAGACGAAGACATCAAAGCTCTCCAAGGGAGCTCAGATCTATTTAAGACATCATCCAACGGACTTTTGTGCAAGGTTACTACAGCAGGATGGAAAATAGTGCTCCCCGCTGCCTTGAGACAGCGTGTCCTAGAGCTACACCATGATCTACCACAATCTGGCCATGGGGGGACTCAGAGCACGCTGACCAGAATCAAACAAGCTTACTGGTGGGCTGGGTTGCGCCAAGATGTAGCCAACTACGTGAAGTCTTGTCACGCATGTGCACAGAGCAAGCACTATGGACAGAAGGTAGTCCCTCTGGGGGAGTTATCCGAACCTTCTGCTTGCTTTGACCAGCTGAGCACTGACATTGTGGGCCCTCTACCGCTCACACCAAGGGGTCATAGATACATCCTCAGCGTGCTAGACCTGAGTTCTACCCCCTCACCTATCAGTCCTCCGAAGCAGTAGCGCAGGCCCTCCTCCAACACTTCGGGCGCTATGGTGCCCCCAAACAGCTACTGTCATACCAAGGAGCTGATTTTACGTCAGAACTTGTCCGTCACTTCTGCCAGTTCTTCCAAGTGAACCGCGTCTGCACCACAGCCTACCACCCAATGTCAAATGGACGTGTGGAGCGAGTTCACCGAACAATGGCAGACATACTGTCCCACTACGTCAATGCGGCGCAAAACAACTGGGACGAGTGCCTGCCCCTGGTCCAGATGGCGATTAACTCGAATATACACACGGCCCCCAAGTTCTCCCCATATGAAGTGGTTTATGGAAGGGCTATGAGACTCCCAGCTCCTGCTGACATGGACCTGGAGGAGGATGTGGAACCTCACGTTAACCACGTGGAGCAACTGTGGACCACCCTGGAGGCACTATGGCAGAAGCTGGCAGCTGCACAACGTGTTGCTGTTGCCAAACAGCGAGCAGGATATGACAAGAAAGCCACTGAGACCACCTACAGGGTGGGGGACAGGGTCTACCTGTACAACCCAGCTGTGAAGAGAGGCAGGGTGAGGAAGTTCACCAAACCTTGGCAGGGTCCTTACCGGGTGGTGGGAGTACCCTCATACCTAAACGTGGTGCTGCAGATCAGAGGGAAGCAGAAGCGGGTGCACGTCAACAGAGTCAAATTAGCGACTCCACGTCACCCCAGGCTACTTCGCAGCCAAAGCTCCGCTACCCGTAACGCATCCACTGGCCCTGCCATTGAGAGTGCCACTGCTTCAAGTCCACCCCTTGCCACACCTATCCGAACCACACTGGAGGAGGCAACACAACCAGAAGACCTATCACCAGGCCTTGAACACTCGCTGGGCCATGTCTCAGCACTGCAGTGCTCCACCACAGTCCCACCCATTACGTACATAGGGGACAACTCCTACTGGTGGGAAGATGCTCAGCCTCCTGCCGCTCAAAGTACTCCATCTGCAACCCCTGGTCCTCTCCAGGAAACTATGCCCAAGCCCTCAGATACCAAACCCAGTGAGGAGACAACTCCCACCAGGAACCCGGAGAGAAGGTACAATACCAGAGGTAGGAAAACGAACTATAGGCGGCTAGCAGGGCTGGAGGGCAGTTTTGAGACCCCCTGATAGTGTTTATAGGACTGGTATAGGAAGTATGTGTAATAGTATAGCTAAGCTAACTTGTATTTCGGTAGACATTGTATTCTAGCAATAGTTTTAGTGCCTCATGTTGCTTCCAAGTAGGGCCCTCCCCAACCATGTGCTCATGCTTTCAATTTCCAGGTGAAGTAACCAAAGCAAAAGCCAAAGACATGATCAGACTGGTGATTATTGCTACCATCTTGCTCACCCAGACACTCGGGAGTCAGATGCAACCCCACCAAGGGGTAGTCTTTGAGAAGATGGGAGTGGCCATAGTGACAGACTCCAGCTGGCGACGCGTGGCTCACTACAACCTCACCACCATTAGGGAGCTAGCCACTGTGCTACAGCAGTTGTGGAAGTTTCTGGCCTGGACCAATTCACAGCGCTGTGTAGAGGCTGAGTTAACAGAGGCTCAGCATCAACTGGTACTGTTGCAGCAGGGCACTGAGGCGGCAGCCAGACGTCAGCTGTCACCCAGTGTACTTAGCTACAAAGTCTTGAAAACAGCGCTGTTGCAGGTCCAGTCAATTCTCCACAAACCAGGCCGCACTCTTCCATTCTCTATTTATAATTAGCTTTCCATTATACTTCTGTGAATATGTGTGTGTGTCTCAACTAATTCTGCTTTATTTTCCAGCACAACGGCCAAATTGATTAACTAGGAACATTATTTTTAATATCATAGAATCCCTGTCCTGTCACGTCCCCGTTGCAACACCGACACATGGAAGTGTCTTCAAAGAAAACAGGGGGGGGGGTCTTCAAAGTCCTTGGAATGCTCCTATTTGGATCGTTCCCAAGAAAAAAGACAGTAGTGGCAAACAAAAATTTCGTGTCGTAGTTGATTGTAGAAAACTAAATTCAAAAACAATAGAAGATAAATAACGCCTTCCACAGGTCTCCGAACTACTCGACAAACTAGGTTGATGTCAGTATATCAGCACAATCAATCTAAAATCCGGTTTCCATGAAATCGAAATGGATCCCGAGAGCATTGCAAAAACTGCCTTCAGCACACCTACTCGACACCTAGAGTGGACACGTGTCCCATTTGGCTTGAAAAATGCCCCTCCAACATTCCAACGTGTCATGGATAACATCCTAAGAGGCATAACCAACGAGTACTGTTGTGTGTACCTCGATGACATAATAGTGTTCAGTACCAGCTTGCAAGAACACATTAACAGGTTAGAAACAGCCTTTAAACGCTTAAGAGCAGCAAACCTCAAGATCCAGCTAGATAAAACGGATTTTTTGAGACGAGAAGTAGGATACCTTGGCCACATCGTCACTCCAGACGGAGTTAAGCCTAATCCAGATAAAATTAAAGCCGTTCAAAACTATCCCATTCCAAAAACAACTAAAGAAATCAAAGGATTTTCAGGTTTACTAGGTTACTATCGAAAATTCATAAACAATTTTGCTCAGCTCACCAAACCTCTGACCAAATGCCTGAAAAAGGATGCTGTGATAAATCACAACGACCCTGAGTATCAAAATTGTTTCGAAACATGTAAAACGTTATTGTGTAATGACCCAATACTCCAATACCCGGATTTTTCTAAACCTTTCCACTTAACGACAGACGCAAGCAATATTGCACTCGGAGCTGTCCTCAGCCAAGTCACGAAAATGGTGCTGACCTCCCAATTGCTTATGGCAGTCGCACTTTGAACGACTCTGAGCAAAAATGTTCCCGAATTGAGAAGGAATTACTTGCAATTGTCTATGCCAGGGGTTCAAAACCCGTGGTACGCGTACCACTGGTGGTACGCGGGAACGTTTCAGGTGTTACGCGTCAGTGATGTGAGCAACATGCTATTAATAGCTTCTGAACGCATGAGCAGTGAGCACGCAAACATTACTCAGCTGCTTGTCTCTGCAGGAGTGGAGGAGAGACGGTCAAAAGTAAAAAAGTCAGAGACTTCATGTCTTCCCCCACGACCCACGCTATTAATAACTTCCCCTGCGCCAACATTCTTCCGCCTCACAATATTGCCAGTGCAAGTTCGTTGTTCTCAGTTCGTTGTGGGTGTTGTGATGTCGCATAAGAAAACTGAACTATGAAACGATTTCTGACGTCCTCTTCTACAAAACCTAGTCCTGAATCACCGGCCAATCGTAAATACGATGAAAGCTACTTACAGTACCGTTTTATAGTGAAGCCAGGGACTGAAACTAGTGACATTCATATTCCTCAATGTGTTGTATGTCTTGAAACACTTTCGAACCAAAGCATGAAGCCTTCTTTACTGATGCGACACCAAAATACTAAGCACCCTGACTTGATTGGTAAGCCCATTGCATTTTTTTTTTAAAGAAAATCCAATTTTTTCAAGAAAGAAACCCAATGTTTGACGAAGTTTGTCAATACTGATACTAACTTGATAAAGGCGTCATACCTTGCTAGTTTAAGAATTGCAAAAGATGGAAAGCCTCACACAATCGGTGAGACGCTTTTACTGCCGGCCGCTGTGGATATGGTCCAAGCCATGTTAGGAGAAAAGGCAGCCAAAGAAATTCAAAAAATTCCACTATCAAATAACACAGTAAAGAGACGAATTGTCGATATGTCTAATAATATTGACGAACAACTGGCTTTAAAAATCCAAGAATGCACTTGTTTTGCACTTCAAGTTGACGAAAGCACCGATGTTACAAACATGGCGCAGCTACTTGTTTTCGATTTGATTATATGAAGAAGTAATAGAAGAGTTTTTGTTCTGCAAACCACTTGAATCAAATACTACAGCGGAACTAATTTTTAAGGTAATTGATGAATATGTGCTCAAAGTGGGCATTCCCTGGTCCAAGTGTATTGGCTTGTGTACAGATGGGGCAAAAGCTATGTCAGGAAGATTGACAGGCCTAGCAGCAAAAATAAAGGAAGTTGCTCCTGAATGCAAAAGTATGCATTGTGTCATCCATCGAGAAGCATTAGCTGCTAAAGGTATGCCGGAAAATCTTAACTCTGTTCTATCAGATGCTGTGAAAGTTATTAACTTCATAAAGGCTAGGGCTCTTAACACAAGATTATTCTCCTTGATGTGTGAAGAAATGGGTGGCAAGTTCAAGACTTTACTCCTGCATACAGAAGTGAGGTGGTTATCTCGGGGGAAAATTTTGAACCGTCTCTTTGAACTGAGATCAGAAGTTTTTATGTTTTTAAGTGAAAAAAATCATGACATGAAAAAATTGTTTGCTGATGAAGAATGGTTGTCAAGATTGGCTTATCTAGCCGATATTTTTGACAAACTCAACACACTGAACTTGGGACTTCAAGGACCAAACACAACAGCCTTCACAGCCAGTGACAAAATAAGCTCCTTCAAGAGAAAGTTGGTCCTGTTTTGTTCACAAATACAGGAGACAATTTGTCTGCATTCTATCATCATTTTTTGAAGAAAATGAAATATCTCCAATGCCAGATGTGGTTGCATATATCATTGTTCACTTGGAAGGCCTTCAAAAAAGCTTTAAGAAGTATTTCTCTGAAGATTATTCAAAAGTGGACTGGATCAGAAATCCTTTTTCAGGAACCTCACCAAATGAATTGGAACTAAAACTTGGAAAGTTTTATTGATCTTACAGAAGATAGTTCCATGAAAGATTATTTTAAAGAGAAATCTTTAATAAACTTCTGGATAGGATGTAAAACCGAGTACCCTTTGATCTTCCGGCAAGCTCTGCTATTTTTGATGCCATTTGTTACGAGTTACTTGTGTGAGAGTGGATTTTCTGAACTCTTGTACATAAAAAATAAACATAGAAGCAGAATAAGTGTTGGAGAGGACTTAACAGTGAAGATAAGTTCCATTACTCCTAATGTTGATATTTTAATCACAGGCAAACAACAACAAGTTTCGCACTAAAGACTATAAAAGTATAATTTGTATGATGATTAATTTTTTGCTGAGTTTGAGGGTAATTACCATTTTAATCTTCTTATTTCTCCTCTATTATAAGCATGTTATTATACATAAATAAACAAATATCTAACTATTAAATATGAAGTTTTTTCAGGAATTTAATTCAAAAAGCCTTTGAACACTTTTAGAAGAGTAAATATTACACGTTTATTAAAATATTTATTTAGGTCTGGTGGTACGACAAAATTTCTCAAAAAGTCAAGTGGTACGCAGGTGCAAAAAGGTTGGGAACCCCTGGTCTATGCCGTTGGGTATTTCAGGCCCTACCTTTTTGGAGAAAAATTTAAAATCTTTAGCGACCACCGCCCACTTCAGTGGCTTTTCTTTCATAAAGAGCCCAGTTCAAGGCTGTTTGCTTGGAAAACCAAACTTCAAGCTTATGACTTCGAAATTTTTTACAAAAAGGGAGCTTTGAACACGAATGCGGATGCCTTGTCAAGAATCCGAACTGTCAACACTCCAAATGTGCATACCATCTCCAATGCCCTCAATCGTCAGTTATCCATCATCCGATGGATAACCGATGATGCTAACTCGTTGATAGCAAACCTCGATCCAGAGGATGGAGGGGTAAACTCGGTAAATTCAAAAGATTCTTGTTCAAATGTCACCGTTCATCCAAATTTATGGGATACATAATACCTACAATACCTATTCGAGACCAACCTGTAAATCTTTGTAATAATCAAATCATTCTAACAGTCATAAACCACCCTGTTCTGAAACCCGTAACTACATTAAAACTTTTTAGAAACAAAACTCGAATGATAGTAACCGTTAACGAATCACAATTAGAATCTGAAATCACCAACTTTCGCACGTTGAGTTCAATAGTGTGACAACTCAAAAAAGTCGATTTTTGAGTTAGGACCACCGTTAGATAGCAAATTCCGAGCTCTACAGTTTGCGAGGACCGTGACTTTCCTAGTTACAACAGGTGCCGCGTGACAGCGCTGGTTACGTTATTGCATTAGTGGGGATGCGGATTTGTGGATGAGCAACAGCGTGCCTTCCCGAGTAACCGTCAGTCTTCGAGCAACCTTCAAAGAAATCACTTCGGCCACTTGTAACAACTCAAAAAATCACACTACTGCACAGACGAAAGGTAAGTCCATTTCTGTACCAACTTGTTGACACGCCTCCCAGGCTTGATTTTCTGAAAAATCTTTGTGCTATAATGTGACAAGTCATAAAGTTACGTTATTGCACGTTCATAATCTTGATATTCTGAGTTGTCACATTATTGCATGTTTGAAAGTTGATGAAACGGAGTAGAAAAAATGGGTATTTTGAGTTGTTACCTTATTGCATGTGCAAAGATGAGAAAAAAAGTGGGGTATAATAAATTATTTTGTGTTGTCACGTTATTGCACTAAGGAAACTTGATGTATTTTAGTGAAAAAGAGGAACAACATCGAGTTGTTACATTACTGCATGTACAAAGGCGAAGAAATAGGGTTAAAAAACTGTGTTTTTTGCGAGTATTTAGCTAAAATAAAATGAATTCCTTTTCGTTTTTACAGGCAAAATGGCTTCCAAAGCCCCAAATTCGCGGGGAGAGAAAATACTCCAGCTTCTGATTACCAAAGGTCGCAAGAGGGAACTTTCCCCCGCAAAACATCAACACTCAGTAGATGATGGTAGAGTCTGGGAAAGATACCATCACGAATATGATTCCTTTCTCCCTTCGATTAATATGGCGACTTTAAAATCCTTGAAAGACAGCTTTTCTCTTGGTCCTGCTCAGCAACCCTCGACAAGACCATCAGAAACCCACCATAAATCGCATGTGACATCTGTTGTTGAAGCCAGTGGTCGCTCTCCTATATTTTCAGATGAGTCAAATACGGAATTTCAAGCCCAAGCGGCAAATGTTTCGCCATTGACTAACTCAGGGAACATGGTTTCTTCCAATCCAGCTAATCAACTTCCGGCAGAACTACCTGAAGACCAAATTGCATACCATGTGGCGGCCAAGGTCGAGGCCAAAAAAGAAGATGATGGTAGAGTCTGGGAAAGATACCATCACGAACATGATTCCTTTTTCCGCATGATTGATACGGTGACTTTAAAATTCTTGAAAGATAGCATTTCTTTGTGTCCTTCTCAGCAACCCCCGACAAAGCCATCAGAAAACCACCATGAATCGCATGTGACATCCGTTGTTGAAGCCAGTGGTCGCTCTCCTATATTTTCAGAAGAGTCAAATACGGAATTTCAAGCCCATGAGCCAAATGCTTCGCCGGTGACTAATTCAAGCAATATCATTTCTTTGAATCCAGCTAAGCAACCTCCGGCAGAACTATCTGAAGACCAAATTGAATCCCAAGTGGTGGCTGAGGTCGAGGCCAAAAAAGAAGTCCCAGAACTTCTAGATGATTATCTTGATGAACAAAAAATTATGAAAAATGTCCATCTTTTCCATGAGACCCACCCTACGAGTGTTAATTTGGATTATGTAATGAATAGCGACGACAGCGTTAAAGATCCAGATTTCGATGTAGACAAATGCTCCGATCTCGACAGTGATGATTGTCTGGAGTCGTCATACGAAGAAAATGACGAGAAGAAAATTCACCCCAGTAAAAGAAAGGCTCAAGATTCCAGTTCAGCACTACAAAATATTGGCAATAGTGTGGAGAATCTGCTTGGAGAACCAGAAGAAGCTGCGCCTGCAATTAAAAAAGGCAGAAAGAAGATTGCTGACCCTTCCGCTTGGAAGAGAAACCAGGTGAAAAAATTGCGAAACGAAGGTCAGCAGTATGTTCCTACCAAAGGCAAGAAAGCACTAATAAAAGCAAGAGAAATGAAGCCACCATCTTGCTCTGAGAAATGTATTCATAAGTGCAGCGAGAAGTTTACTACAAAAGAAAGGGAATGTTTCTTCAAGAGTTATTGGCAACTAGGAGACGTCACGAGACAAAGAGAGTTTATCACAAAACATTCGGCTGTGATAAACCCTGAGTACAGATATCCGAAAGAAAGAAATCGTCAGTTGAATCACGCTTTCTATTTCAGTCTGAACGGGAGTCAAAAAAGAGTCTGCAAGAAATTCTTCATGGCTACATTAGATATCAATCGACGTACCGTGGCCACTGCTTTCCAAAAACAACATGAAGGTATTGTTTCGGACGATTTCAGAGGCAAACACAACAAACACGTCAGAGTACCTGAAGATATAAAAGACAGGATCAGAGACCATATTAACTCCATTCCAAGGATAGAGAGCCACTACCTGAGGAAGCAAACAAGCCGAGAGTACATAGAGGGGGGGAAAAGCCTTGCCAGCCTGTACAGGGATTACAAAAAGGAATGTGAAGAAGAAAATAGGACGTGTGGTACCTTATCCATGTACACCTCTATCTTCAACCGTGACTTCAACATTTCTTTTTTTGTTCCTAAAAAGGACCAGTGCGAGACATGTACTGTCTACAATCTGGCAGACGAAGAAGCAAAGGCAAGCCTGAAGAACGAATTTGAGTTGCACCAGCAAGAAAAAGAATTGGCGCGTCTCGAAAAGAAGTGGGATAAGGAGTTCTCGAATGACAACGTAATCGTGTGCTGCTACGACTTACAAGCCGCTTTCTCTACACCTCAAGGCGAAGCATCAATCTTCTACTACAAGAGTAAATTGTCGACGTACAACCTCTCAATTTACGATCTCAAAACAGGAGAAACCGTTAACAACGTGTGGCACGAAGGGGCGGCAAGCAGAAGTGCTATCGAGATTGCTACGTGCGTCTACAAATTCATAGAACAAAAAGCAACCTCCACTGATAAAAAACTGAAATTCGTATTCTTCTCTGACAACTGCAGTGGTCAGCAGAAGAACAAGTACGTTTTTGTTATGTACATGTTATGTTTGAGGAAATTCAGAAACGTGATTTCCATTTCTCACAAGTTCCTTATAACTGGTCATACGCAAAATGAAGGGGACTGCGTACATTCTGTGATTGAGAAGGCTGTGAAAAAAGCTCGAAAGTCTGGGCCAATTTACGTTCCTAGTCAATTTGTACAGATCATAAGAACCGCCAAAACTAAAGCACCGTTCTACATTGTTAGGGAGTTTAGTTTTAGGGATATGATTGATTTCAAAACTTTAACGGATTGTATTGGTTGCAATTTTACTGTCAATGAACGAGGCACCAAATTTCTGTTTACGGAAATTAAATCGTTTCTTGTAACCAAAGATGAACCATTTAGGTTCCATTACCGAACCTCTTTTGACGGGGAACTTGAGGCCGTTAACATTTGGGACTCCCCGCCCAAACTACAAGAAGTGACAAGATCATCTCAAAGAAATAGAAAGAGAAAAGAAGAAGAAGATGGATCAAAAGAAAGCACCCAACAAAGACTGAACATTTTAGACGCATTCCAATGCACGCAAGCATACACGTCGCCCACGGGTGTTTCCCAAAATAAAATGAATGACTTGCTAAGCTTAATAAACAGAGGGGTCATCCCAAACTGTTACAAAGACTTTTATGAACAAATACCCATCAAGGAAACCGCCAAAAGGAAATCCAAGAATTGAAAATTAAAATTACCTCTATAGCAATGAGAATGTTCTACTACTTACCAGTTTTGGTTTATTATTTTCAATAATGAACCTTTGTTTTAGATGATTGTCCACTGTGATAATACTTTACTGACCTTTGTGATGATAATTATTTTTTATGATTCAATGCAATTTGAAAATGTTGTGATAATAGTGTTAAAGGTAGCTGCTGAGCTTTAATTATTCTATATTTGATTAAACATTTGAAGAAAAAAATATGTTATTAATGTTATGAAACCCTTGGGACACAAAGGTACCAAAAAATAGATAATCCGATTAAACAAAAAATCGTAAAAGTGATGGTGACACATCTTTTTTGGGAGTGAC
>JAEMON010000001.1:50723064-50740316 GCA_030264115.1 Lygus lineolaris | reverse complement strand
TATTTTGAAACCGACTTCTACGAAAAATTCGTCCAAGTGATCTCAGAACAATTCACCCATTCGGAAATCAACATAACTAGAGGGAGTTCTGTGCGAATCAGCACTATCCGAGTCCTGCCGCGGACCCCAGCTCCGAGGAGTGATTAGTCTGAATCGGAGTCACCTTGCCGACGTATAAACCGCGAGTGTTTTACCATCATCATGCCCAGAACCTGAACCTAAATCTCCATTTGAACTCTCTATAAATCCGCTCCATCTCAGTCGGAGTCCCATAAACTATTTTCCTTAATACAGCGTTAATAAGTACTAAAATAGTTCAGTTAATTAATCACCCTTAATGACCCATCACACTAGAGCTCATCAAAGCCTAAAAGTGGTGAAAGGCTCCGGATAACGTGATTTCCTATACCTCTCGCAAGTCAGTAAAATAAGGTGCCGCAGTAAATAACGAAATAACGGAAATATCGAATAATTAAGAGTGTTTAGTGAGGGTCGGAGGGGAGAGGAAAAAACTTTTGAAGCAGAGTGCACCTTCATCGGTCGAGGAGTAGTTTTAATCGCTCACTTCTCAAACCCCCCCCCCGGCCTGACGCTTAGCGAAGGGGAATTCCACCCACCATCACCTACTGCCGCCGCAACTTGATGGACATCGTGAAGTCAAGCCACGTGTCACTGCTCAATCTCCCCTCTCATCGGTGAAGGTGACCTCGATTCGACTCCGTCTGGGTAACCCCTAACGTAAACAGACCCTTCCCATAAAATCCCAGACGTAAACAAACCACTCCGCCCCCTGCCCGCATCAATTGGATCCGACGTCGTAAGACAACCTCGAAACATGACGACTGAACATCATGTATTAATTTCGGTCCCACCGTTAAACTTAAAGAATTACCAACCGGATAGCTGGAAGTCGTGGCTTACACAATTCAAAATGAGAGCTAAGCTCTCAAAATTTCCGTTGCTATCAGACCAAAGGAAAGTGGCAATCCTGTAAAAAATTTGGGAGACGAGATTGCCCCCGTCCTCAAAACATTGGAAACTAAAGCCCTTAAGGTTGGCTATGAAGAGCTAATCGACCTGCTCGACGACTACTTTAACCCCAAGAGGACCAGACACGTATTCTTCAGCGCGAAGTAACTACCACGAGAGTCGTTCGACCAATTCGCTCATAGACTAACAGCACTGAGTCATCCGTGTTGTTTTGGACCACTACAGGATCGAATCCTCCAAGAGGGATAAACCCCCCGTGTAAACCCCCCGGTATGACGAATGATCTCTCTAAACCCCACCAAGCCCCTACCCAGGATGACGAAGACAGTCGCATGACGCCCAGTAATCATACAGACGAACTACTGGGAGCAAGCCAGGCCACTACCAACCATGATGAGGACATTGGGACTAGCCGACAGGAAATTGGAGCAGCTCAGGCCAGTTCAGTTAATAAAGATTAGTTCATGAAAATTTAATTTGATGCAACTAGAAACTAATTACGATGCCATTCTGAAAGTTTAATTTGAAGCCATTAGGAAGTTTAATTTGATGCAATCTAAAAGTTTATTTTGATCCAATTTGAATTGATGCAATTTTGAAAGCTCACGAAAAATTTAATTGACGCAACTTGAAAACTTATTACGATACCATTCTGAAAATTTTAATTTGGAACCTTATGGAAGTTTAATTTGATGCAAATTGAAGGCTCATTTCAATGCCATTCTGAAAGTTTATTTTGATGCTTTATTACGATCCAGTTTGATGATCCTAAAGATCCTAGGTTGATGTTATCAGATCCTAAAGTTTATTTCGACCCAATTTGATGTTATTTGATCCTGACGTTTATTCCGACCCAATTTGATCCTAAAGTTTATTTCGATCCAATTTGATCCTATTTGACCATGACGTTTATCCCGATCCAATTTGATGTTATTTGATCATAAAGTTTATACCGAACCAATTTGATCCCATTGACCCTAACGTTTATTACGATCCAATCTGAAGTTATTTGATTCTAAAGTTATTTTGACCCAATTTGATCCCAAAGTTTAGTTTGACGTAATTTTGATCCCCTTCAAAGTGGAAGGAAAAATTTTCTTTTTCTTTTGTAATTTTATGCCGTATGTGTTAATTATATGTTATCCATGTCGAATATTTGACCTAAGTGTAAGTGTAAGGTTATGTTTCATTATGTTGTAATTGTAATGGTGTAATTTTAGGGCTATGTTTCACCATGTTGTGAGCTGGAGTACTTGTACCCAGCTGACAGCAGTCGGTATGCCGTTGCCGAAGTGTGCTGATTTCCCCTTGTTGATTTCCGGGTTATCCACCCCATCGTAGAATCGTGTTGGTAGCGTGGTTCAGCGTGGAGGCGAAATCACCGACGAAGTGATGAACCTTATCCGCGAGTGTTTTACCATCATCATGCCCAAAACCTGAACCTAAATCTCCATTTGAACTCTCTATAAATCCGCTCCATCTCAGTCGGGGTCCCATAAACTGTTTTCCTTATTACAGCGTTAATAAGTACTAAAATACGTTCAGTTAATTAATCACCCTTAATGACCCATCACACTAGAGCTCATCAAAGCCTGAAAATACACCAAAAGAATGATAGACGTTCCAACTGACAAATAACAAAACGAAATAGTCTTGAAATACCACGAAGGCAATACTAACCATCGCGGAATCGTGAAAAAGTCGGAAGACCTATTAACTAAAAAGAGAATTCTACTGGCCAAATCTTGAAACATCGGTACAAAAAATAATAAATAATTGCGAATTGTGTTTAAAAAGCAAATATGAAAGATCACCACTAAAAATCAAATATAATATCACTCCCACCGCATCGCAACCTTTAGAAATCCTACAAATCGATAAATTTACAATCGAAAATACAAAATTCCTTTCCGAAACCTTCCTTTAGATACGTTTTCGAAATACAACCAGGCCTACCCATTAAATTCATCCACCAGTGTCGAATTTGTCAACGGTCTCATGAAATTCTTCTCACACCATGGCATACCCCAAGCGATAGTTTCAGACAATGGCGCGGAATTCCAAAGTAACCTCATTAGAGAATTGTTAGACTTACATAAAATCAATGTCCATTTTATATCCTCCCAACATCCAGAATCGAACGGAGTAATTGAGAGATTCCACTCGACTCTCATAGAGCATGTAAGACTCCTAAAACAACAGGAAGCATTTAAAGGAGCCAATAATAGGAAAGAGGTCAATTATGCAATCGTTGCATACAACAATTCGATTCATTCTGCGACAAAACTTACGCCTTTCGAACTATTGTACGGGCACATTAACAACAGATCTGTATTAGAAATTGACTTAGAAAAAACGATTACTAATAGCTACCTTAACCAACATAAAGAAAAAGCCCGAACTCTCTATGCCCACATCAATAGCAACCTTCAGGAACAGAAAGAGAAAATCACTGAAACCAAAAATATAGGACGAATAGACCCTTCAGAAATACCACCAGAAGTTTTTGTAAAAACCATTCAACGACAAAGTAAATCCAAACCAAAATTTAATAAAGAAGAAATCAAAGAAATAGATCCTGTACGAAAACGGCCCTTATTCACCCTTGTCATCACAATACTAAAGAAAAAATTCACTTATCCAATGTCCAACCCCCGAGAAAATATTACGAATCACATGTTCATAATGCTTGGAACGAAAGTTTACAAGATTCCGAAATTCTTGCCCACAAATTTGGCCTCCGAATGACTAGAAAAAATCTTCTCACCTTAAAACCAGGAAATTGGGTAGACGACATGATAATCAACTTTTACATGGAGTTAATTGATGAAAGAAATCGCTCGAATAAAAACCTCCCCACTTCTTTATGCTTCAACACTTTTCTATACCCGTCAATGAAAGCTCACGGTATGATAGTGTCAGACACTTCACCCGGAAATCTGACATATTCAATAAAGACCTATCTAGTTATTTTCCCCATCCATGAAGTGAATCACTGGACTTTAGAGGTAGTGGACATCAGGAAAAAGGAAATCATGTATCTAGACTCCCTTTCGGCTTGCCTTGCTTTTGCTGACGATGTGGCAATTCTCGCACGGACAAAATCCGCTCTTTCAGGGACTCTGGAGGAGTTCGAGAACGCTGCCAAACTGCGTGGTCTGAACATAAATGAAGCCAAAACAGTTTACATGCGAACCTCCCGTCACCCACCACCAAACAAAGAAGAATTTGTGAAAATAAATGGACACGCTTTCCCAAACTGTGAAGAGTTCAAGTATCTGGGAACAATGATGACAAACACAAATGATGTAGGCTCAGAGATACGTGCCAGGATTGCAGCAGGGAATCGGTGCTACTTCGTCTTGCAAAAGCTACTAAGCTTCAGAGGCCTATCAAGACACGCAAAAAAATCATATATAAGACGATCGTGCGTCCTGTGGTGCTTTATGGCTCTGAGACGTGGGTCTTGACTGAGGAGCACAAGCGAATCCTTGGGGTGTAGGAGCGCAAAGTCCTGAGGAAAATTTACGGACCAGTCTGTATTAATGGGCAGTGGAGGATTAGGACCAACCAGGAATTGCGCGACCTTTACCAAGAACCAGACCTAGTGTCCGTAATACGGAGCAGCCGTTTGAGGTGGCTGGGGCATGTTGAGAGGATGTCGCCTGAACGTTGGCCAAAGCAAATTATGAATGGCAAACCTGGGGGAGCAAGACTAAGAGGAAGACCCCGAATGCGATGGCTGGACGACGTTGAGAATGATTTAAGAGCTCTGAACGTGAGAAGATGGAGGAGTCTGGCTTTGGACAGAGACCAATGGAGGGCTGTTGTGGAGGCCAAGGTCCTTTCAGGACTGTAGTGCCACAGAAAGAAGGACATCAGGAAAAAGGAAATCATGTATCTAGACTCCCTTTCGGCAATACGGATAAAGAATAGAACCGCAGTTGAAAAGCAGTTCAAGCCCTTGAAACTATACAGCCCTACTAAACTTAGCCTTCGAACACCTACAGAAGAAAGGAACCTTGTTAGATTCTGAAAATTGGAAAACAATTCATATGACAACTGTTCCCCAACAAAACAACTCGATAGACTGTGGCATTTTCATGTGCCAGTTTGCAAAGGCATCAACACAGAGGAACCCACTTTCCGTCACCCAAGACACTATTGACCATCTTCGAGAACAAATTAATGTGTTCCGAAATCCTGAAAGGCTCATTATCTTAAAATCTTCATCGTTCGATTACAGGTTATTGGTTGGCGCTGGATCATGCGCCGAAATAAAAGACCTAAGCAGGAGTGGAGGAATTATACCAATCGACTTAGGACCGGCCTCATTAGAAAAAACGGAACACATACTGACGCACTATTACGATCTACGTATCTACGATCTACGATGAAGGACCAATCTAAATTCCAATTTCTCTACATTATTTTGGCAAGTCAAGGGAACAGAACTATACAGTAAACTTGACGAGTATATAGCATTCTATAGACATGTCAAAGATTTGGTACAGACGAAAATGTCTAACATCAGACATCACGAAAATTCGAGACAAAAACGTGGACTTATTAACGGACTAGGGACTATAATTAAGGCCATTACAGGAAATCTAGACAACGAAGACAAAGAAAAATACGATCAGATACTAACAGACCTAGACAGACGAGACCATAAATTACAGAAACAACTATCCACCCAGTATTCGGTTACCAAAACCAATTGATAAACGACTATAATCGAACACTGAAAACCATACAGTTTAATAGCGACCAAATCAGGGAAAAGTTCACACAAATCGACACTGCTTTAAAGTCACTAGATGCCCAAATTTTCATATACAAAGACATTTTGAACCATCTCTATTTGGCAATGAACCTTATCCTAAATTTACTATCATAGATAGAAACTTCCATAACGTTTTGCAAATTAGGGGTATTACATCATAGCATCATTAATTCCGAAATGCTTGAATTTGAAATGTCATCATTATCAATCAATGTTTCTGATGTACTTACGTATGAATCCCTGATCAATGTAAAATGCACAATTCGCAGAGATCGTATAGTTTACTTTCTAACATTGCCTGTCTATGAAGACAATACGAGTAAATACCATCTGTTCTATTTGCATTCAGTCCCTTGGTGGACGAATACTAGCTTCAGTACCATCATACCTTAACGGTTAATAACGGAATTATTAAACCCCTCTCCGACCGTTGTGTATGGAATGACCAACACTATTGTAACATAGAATTGCTATCTCAAAGTACAATTGATTGTGAACGCAATATATTATTGGACAAATCATTAGAAACATGTAAATTCACTAAAATTCAGATAAATAACAATCACTTGTTACCAATACCAGACACGAACCAACTACTCATAATCTTCCCTATAGAAGATCAAGTTGAGATCAAAGGATCAAGTGGCGTAGAAACCCGTACATTATGATGAATCTATCTAGTTGATCCTGGTGCAGACTCAATTTATTACCACAACTCTCTGATGAAAGGTAGAGGTTCTAGTGTTGGTAAACCACATTATTTGTTAAGTTTTAACCCAATAAACTTAGATCGTCTGAATTATACACCCATGTCAATTGACGAAATCACCTTGAAAAACATGGATAACTTCCATTTAAACTTCAACCCTGTATTCAACCCTGACGAAAACGAAGATTATTGGTATCCGAGCTTAACCCCTAGTTGCTGGACAATAGTCCTATGTTTGTCTTTCGGTGCACTAATTCTATACACCTGCATAAATTACCGAAAAAGCCTCCAAGTTTCCCCCTGAAAACTGTCTACTGTTCTCTGTTATGTGAAAATTTTTTATGTGAAATCTATTTGTAAAATTTTCGTGAATTTTATTATGCGAAATTTCTTTCTATCTTGTACCTTTATGTACCTTTTTGCATTATTTTTTCTTGTACCCTTTTATGTGGTACTTTATGCCTTTTATCATGTACTATCTTGTACTACTTGTACTTGTATTTTTTGTACTTGTATTTTTGTACTACTTTTATTTTGTACTTTTTGGCACTGAATTTTCTCCTTTCTCTTCTATATCTCTTTATGTTTATTTGAGAATGGCGACAAGGTTTGGATCTGCTTATTCACATGTGCAGTATATCGAGCGATCCACCTAAAAATCGTTTCTTCCCAATCCACTGAAGCCTTTATGCTTGCCTTTCGTCGATTTGTAGCAATGCGAGGTCGCCCCTCAATCATATATTCGGACAATGGTAGAAATTTTCAGGGTGCGAGTAATGCTTTGAAAGAAGTTGATTGGAGTAGTATTGCAGCTCAAGGTGCCATTGATCGGATTGAGTGGCGTTTCAACCCCCCTCGTGCAGCATGGTGGGGCGGATTGTGGGAGCGCATGATTGGCGTGCTCAAAGCTCTTCTCAAGAAAATGCTTGGGAAGGCATGTTTAAACCATGAGGAATTGTGCACGATAGCATATGAGTGTGCAACCTATGTCAACCAGAGGCTATTAACTTATTTGTCCGAAAACCCAAGTGACCCTGTTCACCGCAAATGTTTTTGCAAGAGCTCCCTGGGAATGGCTTGCCTGATTGTGATGCTGCTGATAAGAGAAGAATTACTTCTACTTTTAAGAGAAGAATTCAGCACCGGCTTCGCCTCAAGGAGGAACTCAAGTGGCGTTTTAGAACTGAGTATCTGGGCCAACTTATATTGGATTCTGGTGGCTTCCGTGACAGAAGAGGCCCATTGGTGGGAGAAATGGTACTCATCGGCTCAGATGATAAGAAGAGGATTGACTGGCCCCTGGCTGTGATAGCTGAGTTGATTCCTGGGCATGATGGGAAATGTCGAGCTGTCAAGTTGAGAACTGCTAATGGAAATTTCACCAGGGCTATCCAGCATATTTATCCCCTTGAAATTATGGCACCGCAAGATTCTGCTCCAGATCTTGCTCTGGAACCTATTGATGACTTTGAGACTCTGGATGACCCGGCTGTTTCCGATGTTGAATCCTCGCATTCTCCAGAAGAGGTGTCAAGACAAACCAAGAAGAATCCAACCCAGAGGTCTGTTATGAAAAATGTTGAGACCCGATGTGGACGTAAAATCAAATTGCCTGTGCGCTATGCTGTGTAATGAGTGTTAATTGTGTACTTTGTAAATTTTTCCTTGGTCTCATTAGCTGCTATTATTTTGTATATTTTTTTGCACGTACGTTGCGTATTTGTTTTTACGTTTGGTCATGTAAATTCAATATTTTCTTCAAATGTGAGTCGTTGTTACTCCTCAGGTGGGAGTATGTTGGGAATTCCATGTTATCCATGTTTTTAGCCCTTTTTGTTGAAGTATCCATGTATGATATAACTTCCATGGTAATCATTTTTCTGTATTGTGGGTCTTTTATTTTGTATTTGTTTTGTTGGCCTTCTGCTGCGTTTTCCCGCAATTTGTGTTGTTGTCGCGAATTTCTCGTATTTTTCGTAATTATTCTATTATTCGTTGTGTTCTGAATCCAGAAGTTTGTACGTCTAGTCGTGATTTTAATGTATGTAAAAGTAGTTTCGCTCGTTTTTTCTTGTCTAATTGATTACCATTTTACCAATTTGTTTCTGGTAAAGTCAGTCAGTGAGTCTTTCGTTGAGTTTTTTGAATAAACTCTATATTTACGGAGTTGTGCTATGTTTGTGGTGTTATTATACCTACTCCAAATTGTTGTGTAGGTCCCATCTTCATCCGTCGATATTCCCCAGTATATTTTTATACTCTTCCTTTTATTTATTGACCCCACGCCCGACCTCCGTACGCATACGTACCGCGCAGTGCCATCTTTCAACATTATTCTTTGTAACTGGAAATAAAGTGGTTTTTAAAAACTCTAATATTGTCTCCAATTACGTTTCTTATATATATATATAAGTTATAGACATTGTCCATACAGGATACGACGTCAACGCCTCTCCCAGTGTGGGCAGCTTCCTTCAACGTCAGCTTCCTCGACTCCGGCGCTTCTAGGAAAACCGTATCAAGCTTCTCCGCGAGAAAGGAGAATAAAGGACCCCATTGTCTAAGAAACCTATATATACCCCTAAGTACCATTGTTAGCTGTTCAGTCTAGTTGAATCCTAGCAGTGATATGTACCCAGTAGGTCCTTGTGTGTAAAATAAAACTTTAAAAAAAAGTAACTCTCGTTAATCAAAAGTTAACTGGCGCAGTCGGTAGGACAGTTACTATTAAGGGTATTAACGTGTCTCCCTTAATATGTACTTTTCAAAGTTTAAAACACGCAGGGTACGAGTACTAACGTGTCTCCCTTTCCTACAATCGAGATCAACGGATACCCGGAAACACCACAGGACCACACGGCACAATCCACAGACGAGGACGAACCTGATCTTAGCAACGGCGGATCGTAAGGACCAGCTCGTCGAGAATGCTCGGACTGTTCCTGTAAGTACAAAAGTTTTCGTACTTACTAACACCAGGGTACTAAAATGTCTCCCTAGTGTCCCCTCGAAATACACACCAGGGTACTAAAGTGTCTCCCTAGTGTCCCCTCGAAATACACATTAAGGTACTAAAGTGTCTCCTTAGTGTCCCCCGAATTAAAATAAAAAACCAGTGAAGATAAATTAATCATCACGGCGGGAAGAGATCATAGGAAAAACGCTCTACACTCCTTCGAAGGTAGATCGAAAAGTAAAAATTCTCCTGACGATAGAAGTAAACAACCTACTCAACCCCCTAGATCGAGTTTACTTAGAGAACTCTTGAGACCGATCTTAGAAACTAACGAGTCAAATAACTCAACCGCTTCAACTTCAGGAGCTAGTTCAGAAGTACACACTTCACCCCCAAATATGCCTGATCAAGAAACGATTGTTCATCAGTTCCTCACATGACGCCCGAACAACTTCAACATTTGATTGCAGCAGTTAGACCTGCCGCACCTCAATCAACCAGACCGAAACCCGACAAAACTGACTATAGTGGTATACCCGATTTCACGGGAGCACCCGAAATTTTGTCTCAGTTCCTCGATCGATGTCAGGAACTAATCGATCACTTTTTTTATGAGAACAACGCGGACAGCTACACTAACAAAAGCATAACATAAGAGCTAAAATTAAAGGAAAAGCAGCCGTAGGCATCTTCAACTCACCCCTAAATACGTGGGATGAAATCAAAACGGCCCTAATTGCCAATTTTGATGACAAGAGAGATGAGGAACATCTAATCCTAGAACTAGGGAAACTCCAACAAGGAGCCAACGAAAATGCATTCGATTACCATGCCTGAGTATATCGCATGTTCACGCTCTTAGTAGCAAAAATGAATAACTCGGCGGATCAATACACACCGACAACTCTCAAATTGATGAAGAGAGTCGCCCTTCGAGGATTCTTGATGGGACTAAACGAAGATATCGGCCGGCTCCTGATAACTAAGGGCCCAACCGATCTGAACGACGCCATCAAAATCCTTACTAACGAATATCAATTTCCAAATTTACTGAAAAAATACCTCGAAAGACCAAAATTTTCCAAACTAGCTCAACCTAATCACCCGAACAAAAACTTCGCGAAAACCGACCAGAGTAAATGGAACAAAAATTTGCACAAACCAGGACCTTCGAACAAACAAGAAGGAAAGTACGAAAAACCGAACGTCGCCATGCAACTTCAAAAACCCAATGCTAAACCAAACACTCCGTTCATCCTGTATCACCTCCGTAATAAGGACACTATGTCCTACCAAACCACTCTAAGTCACGAGCTATTATACAACGATCAAAAGGTTAACAAAGAATCAAAATCAGCTAATCAGAATGAACCAAGATTTGTATACCTACGTAAACAATTCGTTGCACCAACTGCTACAGGACGCTGGAACTGCAGTACAAGACATCAGAAATGGAAAGTCCCGACTAATCACAGAAATAGACTTCCAAATTTAGGCAATTGACATAAAACTACGCGTCCAACAGTACGCGACTGAAGTAAAATTCGCAATGTTTAACCAAAAGATCGAAAACAACATGTTTTTCGACTTATTTAACCAAGCAAAGATCAACAGTTTAGCCGAAAATATAATTCGATCGAAACAATTAATCAAAACGATAGCAACGATTGTAGACAGCATCAACAACAATCTACAACTGCCATACATCAAATCTAACACAGAATCGGAGATAATGCAGCTACTACGAACTGCCAAAACGACATACCACCACTCGAAAGATGGCATATACATTAAACTTAGCCTACCAATCACTGCTAAAAATGACAACTTACAGTTAACTCAATACATCCCAATAGCCCACAGATATCAGAAGGATGTATTCATGTACAAACGGACAAGACACGAACTGTATCTAGTATGCACTGACTCCAGTAAACCGACATATCTAGGCATATCCAAAATCCAGGTAAACAATGAATGTACGTCAACTAACGACCAATATTATTTCTGCCAGCTCTACCTAGATTACAACTTTTTCAAAAATGGAAATCGGCACACTCACGACAGTGAAACCCTAATCTTTAAACTACAAAACCCATACCCTCTAGAGATACCAAAAACAGGAACTAAATTCTTTCTATATGCACCAAAAAACTCAACCATAACAGTTTTCAACGACCAAACATTAAAAACTTTGTCAGTAAATGGAACATATTCCGTATCATGCTCTCAAGATTGCCAACTCGGCATAGGAGAGCGCATTTTTCAACCATACGACGAACAAATTCAAGTCAATTTCACCAAATTTCAATATATTACGTCCACAACAAACACCAAAATTCAGAAATTCAACCTTGACGTCAATCACTTACAACAGCCCAAGTACAGCATTGATCATTCTGAAAATGCGGATCCATTCTTAGCATTTGCAACCGAAATTTCAAAAATCCCAAGAATAAAAGAAAAAAAACGAGACTGGCAAGTGTTGATAAATCAATCACTACCCACGGTGAACTCATGTTTACTTATGTTAATCAGCGCGGTCGTATTATCAGTTTATATATAATCTAAATACATTAGAGCAACCCCAAAACCGGCTCCACGTGTTAACATACGAACCAGGAAACCGGTAGCCGAACCAGAAATTACAATAGAAAGGATATCAGATAATCAAACATTGCCCGAGGAAAACAGAGGAATCCCCTAAAATTAGAAGTGAGGGGAAATTACCGCATACATAGGAGGTATAGGTGCTATTACAAAATGATCCTAGAATAAAGTAGGTATAAAAATATAGGCAGGTAGGTAGATATAGGTGAAGGCTAGCAATAATATTGCAATAAATAATACATAAATATAGCAATAAATTAATATTGGAATGTCTCACTCAACACATATTGAATGTCTCAACCCAAATAGAAGAACGTAATTAATTAATACTTAAGATACTTTGAGATGATTGAATGTTTCCAAGCACCAATAACGTAATATGATTAAACGAGTTAAGATGATTCAATGTGTCATATAACAATAACGTACTACAATTAGGCGATTGCTGATGAATTAATGTTTTACATAACAATAACGTACTACAATCAGATAATTTAAGATAATTTAATGTTTTAAGAAACAACAACATACTACAACCAAACGAATTCTGATGAATTAATGTTTTTAGATAACAATAGCATAGTAATCGTATAAGAAAAACTCAAACAATTTCAAGTCCTCAACAAAAGCCCTCTAAACAAGTGAACCAGTGCGAAATCGCGAAGTGCCGACAACGCGCCAAACTACCAAAATTTGGCCCTCCCCAAATTTTCAAAAAAGGAGGGGCGCCTGTGAGGCGCCTCCCAGACGCCATCCAACACCTGGCTCTGGTATCCACCGGACAGCTAACCCGGATCAGGTCCCAGGTCACTTCCCCCAAAGCGGAATTCGTGGGAAGTGCAAAATCAGCAACACCTGCAACCACTTCCTCTCTTCGTCTATGTGAAAAAACTTCAGCGGTTTGGGTAAAATTCCACCCCCTCCAGATTCAAGAATCAGGAATCAGGAGGGATAGTAACGCCCAGGAATGACAGGATTTGTCAAAACGAGAAGATGGGGCCGTAACCAGGACAACCGAAAGGCGGTACAGGTTCCCAGCGATTCAATTGGGTCCCAACAAGTCAGAAAAATCACGTAGTGAGGGACTGAGAAAATTCAGGCAAACATCCCTCGAAACAAGGATCGAACACTGTGCATCCTCTGGGCCTATCGTCAGGTCGAGACCAAAGTACCAGCTGTGAACATCCACCTACACCGAGAAGTCATCGTGAGGCTGCCAGTCCAGAGTCGTAACCCGCTGCATACCTCTCTGCATCCTGAAGCACGCCAAGGGACGTCTGCAGCGCCTGTACTGATCGGCGTAGCTAGCCAGTCGCCGCAGGAATTTCCCGTCGTCTTGGAGGACCTCCCTGGTCAGAAAGGTCAGTTCACTAGTTCAACAATACACTAGTAGACTTCCGAAGGAATCGCACTTACCGACCGCGAAACCGCGCTGCCGCGTACGCGACGACGTTGTCGCGAGTTACCCAATTTTCAGAGGCATAGGTAGGGTGAACTTTTTCTCATGTTGTAATCTAGCTCTAAGGTAAACCTAAGTCTCCGAACTAGGATTTATTTCTGATACTAAGGCCTTCAGCCGAACCATCATAATAGATATTCAAGTTTTGCCAAATAACCTGTTTCGTTTTGCAACCACATTTTGATAATAATAAAAGGCTCTCTGCTTCAGCGGAGCTAGCCAGTAACAGGTTACACAGTTTGTAGTGATTTAATTCTCTCTCATCCTAACCCAGATTAATCACCCGATCCTTCCTCGCTTCACGAGGTAACTGTGAATACATTCCTCAGGGCCCAATTCGACTCAGTAGTGTGGAGGCTATCGCCCCCGCACTGCCCCCAGGTCCGTCGGTCGGAGGTAGTGTAGGAGTCTGCCTTTTTCCCCACTGGCTCGAAGTTTCAAACATACGGCAGTCGGGGAAAATACAGTTTTCCAGATCAGACTACACCCCTTCGGACGGATCAGGGCGGGCTAACACGCCCAGTTTTCCTCCCCGTCAGTATTTCGATACTTCCGGGAAAGGTACACGCAGGGGTAGCCCAAAGCACAACGCCTTGGTCGCCCTAGGTCAAACTAGGCACTGTCGTCCAACCTAGGATCACCACAGCCGACCAGGCCAACGCTTACACCTATATATACCCCTAAGAACCATTGTTAGCTGTTCAGTAAAGTTGAATCGTAGCAGTGATATGTACCCAGTAGGTCCTTGTGTGTAAAATAAAACTTTAAAAAAAGTAACTCTCGTTAATCATAAGTTTACTTATGATTAACTTGATATATAAGTTATATCGAGAATCACCAAGGTCAACCACGATAGAACGACTTATATCTGCTGACGCATATCCTGCGGACACCGCCTACCCACGCAGTTCTCACCATCCTGCCGCTGACTCGGTTCTGGACTAGAAGGCATATAAGGACCCTCCAGCCAACGGACGAGCATTCTCTTGCGTAGCGTCAACCAGTTCACTTAGTCTATTTTTCGCTGTACAATTTTTAATAAAGTTTTTAAAAAAACTTAATACCTCAGAGCCCTGAGTTATTTGGCGCAGTCGGTAGGACTACTCACCCGGAACTGACCCATCGTGTGGAGCCAGGATCGTCTCAACGATATTTGAGTCAACCTACAACCTCAAACACCTTTCGGAAGCAGAATCGACCCATCGTGGGAGCTGACCGAAGAAAGGGACAGCAAAAGAAGTCAACGCAGCCGAGAAGAAGTGAACGTCTCATCAAGGCAGAGAACTTCCTGATGCAGACCTGGATTCTGTAAGTGACCAAATTTTTGAATTTGATACCGAAGATCTTTCTTTCATTTTCGCTGATCTGTCACTAATAGAACCAGAAGCGAAAATGGGTGATTTCAAGAAAGAATACCTTGGAATGATCCCTGATTTCAATGGGGAACCACACCTCGCGGAAAGATTTATCACTCTTAGTGAAAGTCTTATTACCAAATTCATGAAAGCCGATGAAAACGATTTCATGAACACTTATCTGCTTCAGAGCATTATCTCTAAAGTCGAAGGCCCTGCTGCCGAAATTCTAGGTACCCCACCCAGCAATAGTTGGGCCCTAAAAAGGACCCAAAACTTGGACTTAAAAGCCGCCCTATTAGATAATTTCAATTTGTTTGGACTCTCTGTCAGAAAATGGCGTTGATGAAGCAGCGTCATAACGAAGACGGCTTCCAATTTTACGAAAGATTAAATAAAACCCTAGGTTTGGCTATTGCCTACCTAAAATGTAGGGAGGAATTGAACCCCGATGAAGTGACACCTTTTGTCGCGAAGTTTGGACTTAAGTGCCTACTTAAAGGCTTTAATGAGCCCCTTGGCTCATTGATGCGCACCAAAAATCCCGAATCTATGGGAGCTACAGCAAGCATCTTGATTAATGACTTTCAATACCTACCCTCTTACCGAGCTGGAGGTAACAACCCTCAGGGTAATGGTAGGACCAAAATTTGAAATCAAAAAATCCAAATGTAAATTCGGTAACCCAAGCTATGAAAGGGACTCACATTTCCTCCCCAAAATCAAATTATAGCTCATCAAAACAGGGGAGTTCAGCTGGGAAACCTACGAGTCATTCCACCCCCTATAAATCAGGAGCGAGCTCCTACCAAAAATCCAATTTTCAGCCAAAAAAAGATGAATCGGCTGAAAAGAGCGAAAACCCTAATAAGACCCCAAAGAAGACGTACCCTGTAAACCTCATCGAGCAAGGTGAAGAAGAGGAATCGGAGGAAGAGGAATACTACCCAAACGAAGAGAACTCTTTTTTAGGGACGGAAGACGGGTATTCATCTTCAACCAGACCGTTGAAGACGGAAACTCCCTTCCCTACGTCATAGCTTCTAAACCTAATCTTAGGATGCTAATTGATACCGGGAGTACTAGGAGTTTCTGCAGAACTAGCATAGGCAATACTATGTTTAAAAATCTACTTATCCAATCTGAACTACAATAACCACCAGATCAGACGCAAATTAGAAAACTTAAATCGAGTTTTAAATCCAATGGACTCCAATGTAATAGTATTGAGGGAGAACATCAACCATATGCAAATTGTTTTAAATATCATAGACCAATCAATGTCGGAAATAGAAACGTCATATACCTTTTGCAAGATGGGGCAATTGCACCCTAGTATCATTCCTACAATAGAATTAGAAAAGGAAATTGGCAAGGTATTGAATAAAACAAAGCAGTACGGTAAAAATGATTGAAAATATAGTGGAGTATGAAATCTTGATTAACACTAATTGCATATTAAGTGACAATAGAATAATATTCTTTTTAGATCTACCCTTGTATAGTAACAAGGAATATGTATTGTATACGGTTAAACCCATACCAGTGAGAAAGGGGAATGAATTCATAGCAGTAGTGCCAAATGATGAATATTATTTATATGACAACCAAGAAGAGTTTCTGACTCTCAAGAAACTATGCCGCAAGATAAATAACAAATACTTCTGTAATTGGGACGAAGTTTGTAAAGCTGAAGCCAAGTGTGAGAAAAACGTAATAATGAAAATCAAATCAAAGAATGCGAATACACTAAATTCCAAGTAGATAAAACAATAATTCAAAAATTTCCAGAAATTAATCAAATATTAATTACTCCCCCTAAAGAAGAAACATTGGAAATAAAGAACGAAGATCACCAAGAAATAGTCAAAATCAATGGATCCTATCTGATCAAGGCAGAAAATGATGAAGTATATCTAAACCAAGAGCTGCTTCTCAGCCATGGCACTTCACTAGGTAAACCTTTATTTATACAAATCAAAGTTCAAGAAATTCCGGAATTCAATATACAGAACGAAACGTTCCAATTGAGGGATTATGAAGACCTATATTTAATGGATAACCCTCCTTGGCTACGGACTACTAACGTACCCAACCTACCCCAAGTATGGGACATTATAACATATTGTATTATTGTAATGATTGTATTGTACATATTCATGCCAACTATCGTTCAATTCTACAAAGGTACAATAACAAAGTTTCGAGTTCCAAGTTCACACGAACCTCCACAGACAGACAGACACCCAGTAGTGGGCATCTCTTTGGACCTTCCTAGACATCCTGCTCCGGTCAACACGTTGCCGATCAAAATTCCACTTGCTGCCAGAGACTAACAGGTGAGGAGTTATATCGAGAATCACCAAGGTCAACCACGATAGAACGAC
>JAEMON010000001.1:50683152-50697902 GCA_030264115.1 Lygus lineolaris | reverse complement strand
TAAAAACTAACGTACGAAAACTATTTCATTTTAATGTAACCATGTAATCTTAGGATGCAGGATAGTCTTTTCTTCCAGGTTTTGTAAGATGTTAAATGTATATCATTTGGCTAGTGTTATCTGTAATTGTGACTGTGCGGGAACCACGAAACTTTTAAGAAGTATGTTAACATTTTCATGTACACTGTACCCGTTTACTCTACAAGCAGTACAAGCCAGTGAACTGCTAAATGAGTGCAACATTCCTAGACCATACCTTGCAACACGGGCCAAGCCTACCGCAAAGTACATCACCTAGGAATGTCGTACAAAATTTCATTTAATACCATGCACACTGTTTTTTTTTTTGTTGTTTTTTTTTTTTGAAACAAAATTATGTATCATCGATTGAATAAATCAATTGAATTGGATAGAATTGAATTGAATTGAGATACCGTGATTTATCACCACTCACGATCCTACAAGTGGAGACCGTCTCAGAACCACCACTTCAGTACTCAACTTGTTCATCAATTGAAGAATCTGGACACCGGGTAAGGACAACACCACCAGAGTTTTCACGTGAGACACCGAATTTTAAATTCCACTCACGCATAGTTCACGTAACTTTTATTAGTTACCTACCAAAAAAGTTTCTCACACATCGTAAGACCTCACAAGGTTTCTTACCTCCCGTGAGTCATCGCATCTCATCCCTCACTCATCTAATTATTCAAGATAACAGCTGGCAATCTCCATATCGCTTCTCAGAACTTCACTGGCGGTCTAGCCCAAAGTTGAACCCTCGCGAAGGAAAAACAATTCTTCGCATTTCTTATTTTTAATCCGAATACCTCGATATTACCATTTCAACTTGTGCATGTTAGACGTAAGAATTTCAATATTTGTATCATTGTCTTAATAATTAATTAAGGTCCTGACTGAATTTCAGAGCTTTGCAATTTGAAAATTCCTAGGTACCTATTGAAATTTCAATCTGATACCAACCCAATTTCAAAATTCCCAACCATAACAACAAATTTCCCCACGTCAGCTTCCCCTCAGTAGATCTTTCAATTTCCCCAGAACCTTTGCTACTATCCCTGAAAATAACGTGCCTGACGACCAAGCTCAAGCTCAAGGTTCTGGTGTGAATCAAAATATTCAACCTAAAGATTACGTTGGAATAATCAACACGCAGTCTGATCAAATCAGTCATCAAACTTCCCTGATAGAAAACTTACTTGTCAACCAAGTGATTACCCCGAGGGAGCAGAGGCAAGATCAATTCCCCACTCTGAAAAAATAACATTTGGACCTAATTCTAAAATTCAATGGAACCCTTGAGACCTTGAATCAGTTTCTCAATGTTACCCAACATTTACACAATCGATTCTTCAACCATAATGACATTAATGACCCATTGGACTTCCAGAATGTTATGATACTGGAAGGAATGAAATCCAAAATACTGTCCCCAGCTGCAGAACAAATATTTTCAGCCAACTTAACCACCTCTGAGCAAATAAAAATGGCCCTCATTGATTCATATACAGATTCATATACAGGATGATATGTCCCTTGTCATAGAATTGGTCAATTCAAAACAGATGGAAGGAGAAACCCCATTCAAATTCCATGACAAAATTGTTAAAATGCTAAATTTACTGGTAGCTTATCTACAAACACATAACGTACCAAATTTTGAAATTCTAATAGAAAATTACAAGAAATTGGCACTTAGATGTTTCTTGATTCAACTTAAAGAACCATTAGGTAGCATCTTATGTAAAAGACAACCTCCCGATCTAGGTACGGATTTGTCATGGATGACGAACAACTACCAAACATTAACTGCGAATAAACGTAACCACCTCAAAATTCACCTCAGATCACAAATCCCAACCAAGGACTCAAACCAAGTCAATTCAAACCCATTGGACAAAACTACCAGAATAAAACCCAAAACCAAGGAGGATGGAAACCACCCCAGAATAACTTCAATAAAAGTTTACCTGGTTTCCAATCCCAAAATCAAAAACCTTATTCAAGTTCGCAACAAACTCAAGGTCAAAAACTTAACCCTTCTCAACCAACCAAACAAAACGTGCAGAAAAGTAACGCCCACGAATAAACCTATGCCCGTGTCTTGGCCTACTTCCAACCCAAATTTTAACAACGTTGAAACTGATCAACAACAGAAAATTGAGAGACAGATAATGAGTACGAAACCGACTGTTATACCGAAAATGTGGACTGGAAATTCCAAGACGAGGAAAGTCATTTTTTAGAGGAGACCAGCCTCGAATTCCAGAATTCCAACATGAACATTGAAAGAAAGACGATCAGTGAACTCCCCGACATTGTTTTCCCGAAACCCAACCTAAAAATTCTAGTCAAACTGGGAGTACCAGAATCTATATAAATCCTGACGTTGCAGAAAATTTATTCCCGAATAAATTTCAAGTGTAAAAATTTGTAAAAAAAAAAATGTAATATGTCAATAATACCGGTTCAGTAGGCGACTCTCGTCAGGCGCAGATTCGGCAACCTATCCGTGTATCGAGGGACTTTAGCATTACCCGACCTTTCCTTCGACATACCAAACCTCTCTCCTTCAAGGTTGTACCTTTTCTTTCTATTACTTTATAATTTATTCACTATACACATTAGTCTATAATAACAAAGGCTGAGTTCGTTGGCCAGCATTTTTGGACTACTCCAAGGGGTCATATTTTTGAAGAAAAAATGGTCAAAAAACGCCTTTTTTGATGTTTTTGGTGTAAATTAAGGTGTTAAACGTAGGAACATAAATTTTCTATAAGAATCACCAAAAAATTCGATCAAAATTATTCTTTGAAAATTCGTTCATTAACTCATGCAGCGTGAATGAAACTTTAGTAATGTAATGACCAAAACTAACTACCTACCACAATAATCTATGTTATATCTTCTATCTTATACCTAAATACTTGTGATAAACTATCCACCCAAGTGAATTCGCCGCGTTACACTAATGTGACCCTGAAGAGGCAGAGTGTCTGATAAGAGCGAAATTCGGCGGACCATTAATCATCGAAGAAGCCTACCCATATTTCTTCACCCTCAACGGGGTCTAAAATATAACAAGATGGCAAAAATCCTATTGACTGAATTTGGTGTTCCTTATTCTATTAGTCATCGGACTGAATTTATGGCACAAATGTCAACGTATTTCCCGAAAATAGTCAAAAAATTCAAAAATGATTCAGGGTTCAGGGAAGAAAATACGTAGTACTTTCGCTTTGATTATTAATATAGGTGATCCTATCCAAGGAAAAAATTATCTGGTGAAACTGGTGAAGAAACAATTGTTGACCAATAACATCTATGAATCAAGTACTAAGTAGTACCTAATGGTCCTTCTTAATTTCACTGAGTTCTGAGAAGTTTCGAAGCCCGAAAAATTGACAGTGGCCCCCTGCAGCTCAACTATCACTCAAGATGCTTTGGGGAGGTAAGTCAAGTTTTCCAAAAATGCTTACAGCATGATGAAGCACCAGCTTCCAGCAGGCCCTTATAACTATTACCGATTAAAAATATAACTGCCCAGGAGACAAGATTAAGGTTAATCTTTGGTCGTAACATGAGATGAAATCAGGAGCAGATGCAAAAGTTTTACCCTTTTCACAGCGTTATCTAAACACAGCCTTGTCTTTCCACTTGACATAAGCGAGATGTCACCCACACACTCATGGGTTTCCAATTTAAAAAATAGCAAATGTGTGCGAACATTATTATTGTCATATTATTTTTTCTCTTGCAGCCTTCCATTTAAAGATACTTCTTGGTAGATTATGACAAGAAAACCGAGCCCCGAATTATTAATTTTTAACCCTGTCAGTTGAGATAACAATCATGTTCTTGAGTTTTGTACACATGTGCACATGCATTTTTGTCCGCAACGTAGCATTTCCAGGGTTTCTATTTTATCAGGCTGGCTACATCAGTTCGTACCTACTACCCCTTCGCCCTTCAGGCCTGGTCAGTAAAAGTAATCCTATCATCAATTTATATGTTGAAGAAAGGTACCTGAACTAATGTTTTGACCTATTTACAGAAAGCTGGAACAACTTCTTTCCACTGACTGAAAACCTTCCTGTCGCTTGCAACATAATTGATGTCAGGCTTAAAAGCAGTTTCCTCTCCAGCTAGCTCAACAATTTGGTCCACATCGCTCCAGAAACCTAGATTTAAAAAAAATGTCATCATAGAATTATAAACCAAATAAACCATAAATTTTGCTTTTCAAGCTCATCTCAATCAATAGATTTTTCATAAACAACAATTTAGTTTAGGAAGGATTTCACTATGGAAGTCTCAGTATTCTATGTGAAATTAAATTCACCATTGGCAATGCCAGCGAGATAAGCAGCTCCAAGTGCAGTCCGCTCTACATTTTTATAACGTACAACTCTAGCACCAGTTATGTTTGACAGCTTCTGTAGAATAAAGTCGTTGTTAGCTACACCCCCGTCAACCCTGTAAAATAATAATTTGAAGGAAATATTAATACATGCTTTTAATTCAATGAAACAATAACGAAAATAATGCAAGAGGGTACTAATAATGTACTCACACTTCATCATCTTACAAAGATATCATGACTCATATCACTGTATGCCGATAAATTAGTCTTAGACCTTCTCGGCGAACCCAGAGCATAGGGGGGACCTCGTCAGTTGCTCTTTTCAGGCGCCCCTCCACCTTCTTCTCCACGCTCTCTTTCCTAGTTCCCTGCTATCACATATAGTCAAACACGTAGTGTTTGGAGGACAATGCTTCCCCACTCCAACTCTCCTCGCTCTGCCCAGAAGGTCCAAGACGTTTGTCTTGTTGACATATACCTGATTTCATTCAAAGGCTTCTCATAAAGTCGAGAGTATGCTTCATACAGGCTTGCTGCTATGAAGACAAGGCTCTCCAGAATTGCACGAAGCATATGTGGAACTTTCGTACTACTCTTTATCCCAATGAAACCAGTTGATGCATTGGCGCAGTCAATAGGAGTCTGAAATAAACAACAACTTGGTGAATAAATTGTTAATTCATACGAATTTAAATGAACAGAAATACGATAGTTCAATGAACAAAGCATTCGATTTTTAAACAACAGTTCCTCTCAAGTAACAGAAAAACTTAAATGAAAAAAAATTTAAATTCAAATGAACAAAAATACGAAAATACAAATTTTAAAAATTTAAATGAACAGAAATACGATAGTTCAATGAACAAAGCATTCGATTTTTAAACAACAGTTCCTCTCAAGTAACAGAAAAACTGAGCTGAAATGCAAAACCAAACAGAAAGATTGCTGAAGAAATTCATCAATGCTCCAGGTTTATTAACACGTTGAATGCGGATCCCGTTTTCACAGGTCGTCCCCAGATGTGGCACCCCAGTTTTCTCTCCCAATCCTTCATGCAGACGCCCGCAGAACCGAGTTGATTACTGGTGTAAGAAAGTTGGAGATTAGGAACGGAACACATTCTAGCAGTGGCTAAGATCACTAAGACAGGTAAGAAATACTCCAGAACCAATCAGGGACGAGATATCCTAATCTGGCGGGAAAATACGGATGCGCGTCCATTCTGAGTAGCTGGCTTGATTGAGCCACTTAGCCCCTCAGATTCATCTCGATCTAGCTCGATCGAGCCATTACGCATTCAACGTGTTAATCTTCAAATAAACTAAAATATCGAGTTACCTACGAGACAAAATTGAACTGAGTTATCCTAGGATTGCATTCTTTTTCTTTTTTATAAAGGAATATTGAGAGGAGGTGACACCCAACTCAGTCAAGAAAAGCGAAAGTTTATTCTGGAGTACGGTCATCTCAGTCCACTAAACCATGGCTAAACTCCCCAACAATAAGACAACTCGGTCCGGCAAGTTGGTTGTTACTGTAAAAATACATGTTATGTCCAGCAAAATAAACCCGGATGTTAACGATACCTTTAAAAAAACAAAGGAGGTTATGGACAGAAGTTGGGACAAGATTTTAGGGCTCACTGGCACTACACTTGATGGGTTGTTGAGCAGCAATTTTGTGTAAGCAAGTAGGAACAACTTGTGTCTCGTACTATTTTCCCATGCCTCTCAGTGCTGGGATCCAAGGTCCCTAATTATCCCTAATTTATAAATAAATAATTAATTAGGGGCTTACTCCACGCCTGGCTCGAGAAGCGCCCACGCAGCTCAAAATCCTTGGTATTATTGTTCACGTTTTCCAAACCAACCTGGTTTTTCATCAGTTTCTTCCATTTTTCTCTTAATGAAATTAACTTAAAATTATGATTCACATAGTAACGTATGTAATTATGATTGAATAACATACGTTCATGAAGAAATTTTCAAAATCACAAACGTGAACAATTATACAAAGGATTTTGAGCTGCGTTGGGGGATGGTTGTGGCGCTTCCCAAGCTGATCGTCCTGTAGGCCCTTAGCAACAACCTACCATTCAACAACAGGGTGTCCGAGTCCAAAGCTCAAACCCACAGACCATAATCACTCAAATCAAATGCACTTTGAAAGACATCCTGAAACGACTCTTAAAAAAATAACTCTAATCAGTCGTTACTGGTATTATTGTTGTAGGTACATGTACCTACCTGAGTCTATCAAGGTTGGAAAACCATATTATTATCCGAATATTTATATTTATAGCCACAATTTTTTTCTTTAACCAGAAAATCACTAGATATCTACTCTATTTTTTAAGCTTCTCTTAACCTTTCATGTTCCTGTTCGCAATTGTAAGTTTGAAATGCCAGAAATATTAAGATCTTGAGGTTTTATAAGCACCTGTGCAATCGTGTTGTTTTTATTAGATAGATTCACAGGAAAGTACCAACTCATTTATTAAAATAATTTTCGAGTTGAGACTGAGAAATTCACGATCATATGAACTTTCCAAATCCCAAATAAAACAATAATTACCCGTAGGCCACTGAATGCAGGAATGAAGAAAACGCCATCACAGTCATGAACCAATGTAGCTTTCTCAGTACAATCGTTAACATCAGTACAGAGCCCTAAAATGTAGTGAAATAGATTCATTAACACAATATTAATGAAATCGTCTTTTAGTTGTTCTTAATTATTACATTTTCAAAGACTGATTTGAATACAGGCACAGGGAAATATGGCGGCTTGTTCTTCACAAATGATCAGTTTTGCAACAAATGACAGAATGAAACCATTAAACTCCACCATTTTTGAAACTTTTTTTTCAAGTTAAGCTTGATGAAAATTTAATTGGAATTGAAATTTCAACAATACAAAATAAAATTTGTGTACTCAAACGAGAGCTCGATTGAATTATGGTGATTAGTATTGCTTTTCTAAAACATGAACGAATTTAACCCATTCCATGTGTGACGTTTCTAGCAGGCAATACGACTGTGCTGATGCCACTTTTGAGCCGAAAATGCAAAGAAAAGTTGAGGCAACTTCACCTCATCCGCGAGGAAGGCTAGACTGAATACACAATCGTGCAACAAAACTGTATTTTCCTCCCCTCACGGATGAGGTACCCATCCTCAAATAACCACTTTAATAATTGTAAAAAACCACAACCATTCATGCAGCATGAGCTAATGAACCGGTGAGGCACGAGGCGATATTACCACACCCGTGAGACAGATAAAACCACTTGAGGTAATATTAGCACATCCGCAGGGAATGGGTTAACATGCCCTTATTCTCATTCTCTTCAAACTTTGCGAATCATCTTCTCAACATGATCACGTTAATAAAAGACACAATATTATTAGAATAATTTGAATTTCTTGTACATTCCATTGTAAAATGTCATATTAAATCACCTGCGCTAACTGCCCATTCTATAACTGTTCCCAAGTCTGGAGCACTGCATTCTCCAGCGTATGTAACTTTACTCCCAATTTTCCATGCAACTATTGGAGAAAACCCTACGATGAAAAGAAACATAATCAAGTTACGGTATGATGAAGCTGAATTATTTATAAGAGTAGGAAACAGTATAAAACTATTTACCAATAAATGCGTATGCCCTGGAATAAATCAACTGGTTTCTAGAATACATTCTGATTTGTTCCGACAGAGTTGAATGATATCCACTTCTATCAACACTTTAAAATGTCGAAGGAAAAGGAAGAACGACTCTTGGTTAGGAGATAGGATGAACAATAATATGTTTCCGTATCGATTAAACAGAAACCTTACTGAGGATAGAGGACTCGTCTCAACCAGGTACCTAGTAGAAATTCATGCAAGAACTCTAGTTATTTAGGGATTTGAATCTGAGGGAAATTGGGCAAAGATTCAATCTAGTACAAGGACAGAGTAGGCTACACATCAGAGAGATGTTGAGAGGTGTTCCACATTTGTTATTGCAGGTTCGGAATCTACGGAAAATTTAACCAAAAAATTTCAGGCTAAAAAAAATTGCTCATTCGTTGTACCTACCTCTAGAGTAGATCCATGCAGAACACACAGACCATGCAGGTCATTTGACTTGGTTACTATGATTTATATTGCATTCCTTAATTTATTTTACCTTTGTAACTCTCCTTAAATGAAATATTTTATTTTAATTACCCGTATTATCTATGAATTATTTAGTGAAAGAATAATTGGCAGTTTAATGACTTCAGAAAATCTATTCCAAATCACGCTCTGAATTATCTACCAGCTATTTACCCAAACGCGGTACCTTCTTTTTATGACAACAATAGTTTACAGAAAATTGTGGTAGAATTTCACAAATTATGCAAAAAATTGAGATCATTCGACTTTATTGATAACTTGAAAAATAGAGTTTTTCTTTATTACGGCGACAAGTAAATTGATTTCAATTCCACAATAAACTATAACCATAAACGAAACAGTTAATAAATTCTTGAACTGTGGTCAACCCCACCTGACACAACAATATGGAGTTATACAAAATAAAGACCAAAAGGAAAAACCAAGTTCCATTGAGTAGAAATTTGATTTTTCTTAACTTGGATCTAAATCAGCTCCCTTGAAAAGCTCCTTCCAGCTGAAAGGGAAACTCCAGACTGGGGCTGTAATACTATGTGCATAAAAAACGTTGTGAGTGATTCCGTTTCAGGAACGCTCCTTACCTACCTACCCTTTAAAGATAAGGAGGAGAGGGTGGGGTGTCAATGGATTTCAGCTACACTAGGGATTTTCTTGGGAGCCTCCAAAATTCTTTTGGACGCTCTACGGCATAGTCTATGCTAAGGAAACACTCGGTCCAAAATTGAATGGATAATAACTGTTTTGGGGTGCCAATTCCTTACCTAATCATGATAAACAAATATTGGGAACAAGAAAAAACGAAAATAATAAGGGTTGACAAGTTAATATAGATAGATAGATAGAAATGATTTTATTTAACCTTCCATAATACATTACAACGAAAAATAAATACAAAAATCTCACCCAGTAGCCAAAGGCTGTTCTGGAGGGTGGCAATTTACATTCATAATAATTCTTAAATTAACGTAGTTCGCAATGTAATCATAGGTAAATTAAAAATAAATTCTAATCATTAACTCTCTTAACATCAATTTAGTCCCTGCGTTTTTTCTGTCGTGATTTATTTATTGAGTTTACAGTTTTCCAGTTTTAAAAGAAAAGAAAAGAAATTAACCTTTATAATCTTGTGTGTGGCACACATCAATTTGTTGCTCAATTTTTAATAGTTGAACTCACGGACCAATGACCATCGGTATGTCCAACTTGCCCTGAAGTAACTCGCCAGGTCACTGTAACACTTATTGTCGCAGAGCATTGCTCGGCACTCCTCTGGTGACATCCTCGCACAGCCAAACCATTTTTTCCTGATCTCCGTCAGGATTGGGCATGTTGCAAGGAAATGCAAAACGTCCCGGTTTTCATTGAGGTTGCACAAAGAGCACAACAGTTGCTGCCCAGAACGCCATTTCACGCAGTTTAGGTACATAAGTCCCGATCTTGCTTTGAAACACCACCTTAATACACTCATAAGAGGTGTGTTCAGGTACTCAGGCGGAACCACGGTATTACGCTGCACCATACAATGGTGGCTGTGCCAGGCTGAGAGTGAGGCCCTCCCCACCCATCCCTGCTTCTGTACTGTGCTCAGCCTCTCCTGCAGGTCCACAAAACTCTATTTCAAGGTTGGAACATCCTGATCCCAGTCCCACCGACCTCCCATTCGCCCAGCCAACTCAATCCAATCAGTCCCAATGACCTCTTTTGCTATTAGCTTTGTAAGGCTTGCATTTGGCTGCTTCAAAACCTGAATGAATACAGCGTGGAGGCCTAGGGACCTGAGGAACATGGAACCCCTACCCGTTTCCAGCAACATAATGTAGCGCGGAGCGTTTGCGGGAAGGCCGAAAACTCTTCTCAGAAAGAAGAACTGGCACTGCTCCACCCCCTCATACCTCCTATGGCCCCAGACTTGTGCCTCGTACAGTACAGTCGCACTTGCAGTAGCATCGAAGAGCTAATACTTTGCTTCCAAAGGTACCTTATTGTTGACATAGAAGGATCCCCAGAGAGATGACACAGAATGGATTGCTGCAGGTCCCTTATCCCTGAAGTGGTGTACCATCGACAAGCCACTAGACATTGTGACACCCAGGTACTTAGGTATATGTCTTTACAACTGTCACAGGTTCCCCCCTCATCAACCACCTCTCAATTTTCGCAGGACGTCCGCCATTCCTGAACACAACAATTTTGGACTTTTTAACATTGACGACCAGGTTCCAAGTTTTACAGTACTCCTCTAGATCATTTATCATGCCCTGCAGTGAGGACTTGATGCAAGGAGGACTACATCGTCAGCGTAGGCCAACATCATGATTTTCACCCCATTCACCATGACTCCTCCTCCCAGGTGCTCCCATAAGTCATTCAGAAAAATGGCAAACAAGTAAGGGAACAAGAGGCAGCCCTGTCTTAACCCTTGCTTTGACCTACACCATTCAGAAGTCTGACCACCCGCCATGACAGCCATCTCTGTATTCCTATACAACGCCTCCACAAATCTCACCAGCTGTGACGACAAACCCAGACAGTATATTTTCTTAAATAGCGATGGCCTATCCACCCTGTCAAAAGCTGAGGAAAAATCAACAAAGAAGCTGTAGAGTTTTTGCCCCTTCGTCTTCAGTCTTATCTCGGCTAATCCCTTCAGGATGAAAATGTTATCTGCCGTTGAGTAGGTCCTCTGAAACCCGCCTGACAGGTATTCAACAGCTCTTGCTTTCAACAAAACTTACCAATCTTCCAAGCACCATACCCGTCAGCAACTTCGAAGTGGAGTTTATGAAGGATATGCCCCGAACGTTCTCAAGTCCATCCAGATTCAACTTCTTCTTGAGCGGAAAAATCAGAGCCCTACCGAAGGATTCGGGAAAGCAACCCCCACTGTAAATTGCATTGAAAGCCCGCAGCAAACGTTCAAGGAAATTTTCTGAGGCATGCTTAAAAAATTCAAATGGTACGCAGTCATACCCAGGGGCTTTTCCACATTTTGCAGCTCCAATAACGCTCTTAAGCTAGAAACACACTGCGCTCACGTCACATGCTCTCATGTGATGTCATGTGCAGTTTCAGATCATGTGATATGCGTATGTGCATACTGGTATCACGACCAACCATCAGTTGTCAAGGGAGGGAGCAGACCGAAGAAAAATGTAGATCACAGAAACCTCAAAGAACGGGAACCCCTGCCCTCACGTCAAGCCAAGATGTAGTTGTCCACACTTTGTATCACGTGATATCACGCACGCGCCACATGGCATGAGCGTGACGTGCGGTCAGTGTAACTGGTCGTGAATGAATCACCTACTGTCTTATGGGAGAACTTTGAACCACACTTTAGTGGCGTGACATGACTCCCCATGACAGCACATGAGAGCACGTGACGTGAGCACAGTGTGTTTCTAGCTTTAAGCTCTGCCAGCGTGAAAGGCCTGTCCAGCTCCTGCAACGAGATCCACGGCTCAACCCAAGAGACTCGCTCCCCAATGAACTCCAAATTCAACAGCCCTTTAAAATGCTCCTTCAGTTCCAGGATGTTACAGCTCACAGTGTTAGAGCTCCGGCTTCTCCCCCTCAGCAGCTTCGCCTTTCCCCAGAACTCACTCGGAGCAAGCCATGTTTTCGTAGAAGCAACGCTCCTTGTTCCTAACGAGCATATTGTACGCATTCCTTTCATCCAAATATAATTTCTTAATGAAATTCGAATTTGAACTTTGATGAAGGTCCAACAGTGCCAGAACTTTCTTCTTCTGACTTTTGCTCTCATGGTCATACCAGGGTTTCCTGAACTCTGTAGTACTCCCTAAATTGTACTTCTTATGCCCTAACTCTGAACTTAATGTTATCACATCAAAGAAGCCACATCGATCACTGAGTTTCCTTGTGTGCCCAAAAAAGTAAATTCCCCTTTGGAATCCCCCAGACTCCTTCCATTTGCCACAACCAATGAGTAATTACCGCATAAATCAGTAAACCTCTTTCCTTTCTCATTGATAACCTCATTTTTCGATTGCCTACATTCCAAAAATACAGAATCCTGCAATAAGTCCTCACAAATTACCTGCATGTTCCCTATTCCTGCATTGGAGTCACCAATCAGGAGGAGATCATGATCTGCATACGAATCCATCACCCTACTGAGTTTCCTGTACTCATCCTGCCAGGTTTCGTTTCTCATGTACATCGGGATTATAACCACAGTACTTTCATGGGGTTGAGCATCCACCAAAATAATTGAGTAGCCATCAAAGAGCTCAAAACTACATTTAATGCGTGATTTACCTACCGGCGATAGCGCCTTTCTAAACCCACAAACGATACCCCCACTAGCTCTTCCAAATTCACAACTCTAACAGCGGGACTAAATTGTACATCATATTCTGGAAACAAATAACTATAATTTTCCACGTATTTTAATTCGACATGAGATTCAACCAGTACAAAAATATCAAAACCAGTTATAAAAGTAATAAATTCGGGTAGTTTAATGCATCAAGATAAACCACATATATTATAACCCAAGGTAGTAAATTTTCTACAATTTCCAGATTCTTGCAAGGGTCGAAGACATTTTCCGGCCCCAGGTGCCGTTTTTTCTGTGTCATGGGTTTGTTCTCCGTGGTTGTAAGATGTCCTGTATTTCCCCTCTGAAATCCTTTCCAAGGAGAGATTGTAGCTTAGTGACTCCAGCGTCCTCTCCGCACCAAAGTTGGTCGCCTTTCCATTCGAACATGTGCCCGCAAACCTCCAGTCGATCATACACTAACTTCAGTGCCCTCCCTACCTTTATCAGGAAATGCTGTTCTGATGTGCCAACAGAGCTTCAGATTTCGGTTGCACTTCTGCCTGCTTTCAGCAGGCATATCTTTACTCCATGTGATGCCCGTATTCTTGAATTTCTGAGAGTTTTGGAGTATTTTAGCCATAGTATCCCCATTCTGAAGCTCCACGATGATAGGCCGTGCACGCATTACTGAGGGACCCACTCGGAAAGCCCGAACATAATCTGGGTTTGAGAGACCGAGTACCTCACTCACCAACCTACACACGCTTTCCTGCACCACTTCGTTGTCTTTAGATGGTAAACCCTTCAGCACTAGCGTATTGATCGTTTCTCCAAGTCTGTCAATTTCACTTCCAGCTGACTAAAGGCTGTCTTCAAGTGGGTAACCTCATTTTTTCAACTACGCATTTTCCTTCTCCAAAGTCCCGATTTTGGCGATTAACGGCTCTAGGACGTCTTACCACTGGAAGTAGCAGCTGCCTGAACCCGTCCGTCAGACGATCGTACGACGCCTGATCCAGAGTGATGGAATCCGGCATGATGCGATTTCACTTCTGTTCTTCCTTTTCCGTTCCCGGCGAACTTCTTTCTCTCTTAGTTCCCACTGATGGGTTATTTTCCATCAATCACTTTCACCAACTTATTTTAACCAAGTATCTAGCTATTACCTATCGCCAAAGATCCAATGATTGTCTATTCCAACTTTCCATTCCAACTGCTGATATTTGTTAACATTCAATTTAGCGTCGACGAACGAAACAAAACTAGGGATGTTGGAAACTGATACGATAATCGGTCAATCGATATTTTCAATTTGATACATCGATATATCGAATCGATATACTGTGTTCCGATATATGCGTCTATCGATAATTTTTTCCGATATTCCGATATAACTATCGAAATTGGGACGGTATGTATGAAGTAAAAAATCAAAAAGTTTTCATGAGTAATATAGCAAGTTACACTGTAAACAAAACCCTAACAGACACTGGCGCTAACGTGCTCAGACTCTGTTCTCTGTACTGAGCGAGCAGCTGGCGGCAGTGAGTGAGTGCGGACTGAACCGACTGAGCCCGGAATGTTATTTGCAATTTTACTTTATACAATTTAACAAACGATTCCTTCGATAGGTGTGACTGTGACCTAGTCGTCTTCATAATTATCGTCAAGATTTTAGACATGTACATTGTTTTTGAAGTTATACTTCTTTGCGCCAGTTAGACACATTGGGATGGGATGTTCGTCGAGAAACCGCGTCACGCTCAAAAGGAAGAGAAGACCAAATTTTGAAGAACTTTTTTGTCTGCTTTTCCCCTCGAGGATCCCGTTTTTGGACTCGTCCACGGATAGACCGCCATCCCCGACGTATTTTATGCTTTTCCCCTCGAGGATCCCGTTATTTGGACTCGTCCA
>JAEMON010000001.1:50627167-50646606 GCA_030264115.1 Lygus lineolaris | reverse complement strand
AAATTCGCTCACCATTCATGCTGCATGAATGGAACTTTTTTTCACCCACTTTCGTTCATTTCCTACCCTTCATTTTTCACCTTTTAGGAAAGCTTTCGGGTAGGCCAACAATTTGAAAGAACACAAAAATGCACTTCTGTTCCCCATTACGCCTTTTGGTTTTGCGAGGAAAAACTTCCTTTTACTTAAAAGGAAACGTTTGTCACCGTGTCTTTCAAGAAACAAATAGCCCCAGCGGCAGCGCCGCTAATATATATTTTTGTTCAACATGAAAGTTTCATACAACAATAGAAGATTGATTTCCTCATCTTGCAGATACTTATAGTCCAGAGATTCGATAAGACTCAAGTTATTGGAACAGGTGCTATTTTGAATAGCCAATGGGTCATCACTACAGCCTCCACAATAATCAAGTTTAAGTAAGCTCTCCTAGACTCAAAAGCAGTGTGGTTGGTAGCTATTTGTACCTACCTTTACGTAATTCATCCTAGAAGGAATACTTGTTACTCAAAATTTACAGAAAAGCTAGAATGAACTAGGCAGGTTCTTGTATTCAGAAACCACTATAGCGTGTGTTTTCTGAGCTTTACCAAGAAAAAATGAGTAAAAAATGATCTCTTCTTGAGAAATCCATGGTTAATATAATATTGACAACATAGGTACCGAATTCAACAAATATTGGTTCTGTTGATAGGTGTAATGAAAAAACAAAAACCACTGCAAATTATTACGCAACGATTAATTTTTTCGATAGGTAGCTCAAATTACTTATAAGTAGGTAGCAACAACAAGTAGGTAACAATCTTGCGATGTTTCTTTTTTATTAGGAGTGCCTACCTAACTATCTATAATATCAGGGAGTAGAAGACACACCATCCTTTGATAAGCATGTTCGGATTGAAAAGGAGTATGAAACCCAACTTCATAAAAAGTTAAAATCAGCTGATGTTTTGAATGACGATTTGACCCACTTCCGTCGCTTAAAATTGAGTTGCGATACATAATCCTGTTGTCATTATTCTTTCTGTGTGTGACCTCATGAAGAGCGAACGGTTGATCCTAGTACTACGTCGACAACCCACAGTGTGACGCACGCAAAAAGTTTACGCTCACAGTCTAGAACCCAGTTTACATCCCTAAAAACATGTTCCATGTTAAAAGTATCCTTGAGCATTTCTTCTAACGATTTTTCGTGAGCAATATTCAGTTTATGTGACAGAGCTAAGACAGGAAAATTTCAAAACAGAAATTTGAATTCCGTCTGGTACTTAAGTACTTATTTCAGTGTGTTGGTGGGCTATTGTGCACGCATTCGCTTAAATGTTTATTGTAGGTAGTTCGATATAATTGCATCCTCCCCGTATATAGTAGGTAGGAACGCTCGCTCAGGTAGGTAGGTACCGAATAATGAGGTTTTTTTTACGTTCCCTGTTCATTTAATTTCATAACGCAGTTAGGCAGAGTTATTACGGTGAATGTTCATCCAATATACCTATAGGTATACCTAATTAATTCCGTTCTATTGATTATTAAATTTTCTATGTGTGTATTAAAACCAGAAATGGACATATTCACATTCGTAAATACAAATAAGAATATACTCACACAGCAAATTATCTATGAATATGAATATATCCACAACTCGTATTTCCCGTGAATATATTTCCTATATATATATACATATATTCACATTTACACGAGTGAATACGAATACATTTACAAAGGATAATACGAATATGGATGAATTCACGAATATATTCGTATTTACCCCTATGAATACGAATATAATCGTAAGTGCATCTGTGAATATATTCATTTTACACGTGTAAATGTTTATATTATATTCTTATTTATGTTCACGGGACATACGATGTGCGAATGAATATATTCATACTTATTCATAGAAAATTTGCTGCGAGTATATTCTCATAATATTTTGTATTTACGAACGTGAATATGCCCATCTCAGATTAAAATTCCCCGCAGTTCCACTGTTTCATTTCTTTTCCAGGAGCAAACCTCATTCCTTGATGATTCGATCTGGGAGTGGTACTTACAACCAGGGTGGAGGGCTTCACGAGGTTGATAAGATCGTTATCCACTCAGATTTTCATGAAGCTTCATCAAATCAGCACTTGGGCAAAGGGAACTTGGCTCTTTTAAAGATATTCTTTAGTTTCCACCCGAGCTTGACGGTTGCTCAAATTCCAACACCCCATCACGTGACAACTGAAAATACAACTGCACATATAGTGGCGTGGCCTATTGTAGTAAGTACCTAGGTGCCTTCCTATAGCCATCTTCACAACTTCATGTTAATATACCTACTTCGTTTTCAGGCACTTCAATCGGATCACGATAGTTTATTGGCGACTTCCCATCATTATTTACCTGAATACGAAATTGATTTGTTTGATAGGTCCATTTCTATCGTTTCAGTCTGGAAAAAACACTAAGGCCCTGAAAGTGGAATCTACTAGGACTGTGAACTGGGAGAAATGCCAGGAGTTATATTCCTCAAAAACAACATTAGATATTACAACCTTGTGTACACAAAAGTTGAGTATGAAGGTAGGTTGCCATCAGACATGTCGACTAAGTCTGGGACCATTATGAGGATTTACAGGGTGACAGAAATGAAACCCCGAAATAAGATTTGTCAATACTGGTTGTACAGTAGACTCTTAGATCCATTGTGATTTGGATTCTAATATAGGTAGGTAGGTACCTACCCATAATAAATTAATATTATTTCAAACTTCCAGGCTCAGGAGGGAAATGCTCTGATCTCACGTGCTAAGCTCATTGGATTGCTCATCAGCCCTAATTCATTGAAGATGGAATCTGGTGTCGACGTATATGTTGACACAGCCAGTTACAAACTTTGGATTGATGAAATTATCGCAGGGTCATGATTATTTACGTATTGAGTAGCTAGGTGTTTTTAAAAATTAGTTGTTCTACTTATATTTTTTTAAATGTTTGGTAGGTATATCAAAATGTTTCCTATTTTTAAAGATGGTTCCTGGGTCTGTAACACTGTACGTGCGTCGTTCCAAATTTTCATTAGATTCAATCAAGCTTTCAGGAATTTCCTCATGAATTTCAGCGGAGACCTCGGCATGTGCAAATGTGAAATCCTTGATTATTTCATTTGAAATTGGGTTGAGGGTAGAAGAATCAATGTGGCCTCTCCAAGGTTGGTAGGTATATTAGTCCAACTAGTTTCGCGTTTATTCCAGCCTTATCAGGTACTTTTTTAAACTTGAGCTCCTTGGCTCATGATGGTTAGAGTAAGTAATATTGCGTAGAAGTGGGTGCTGCCAGGGGTGGAGATTTTATATGGACTAATACCGACGTTGAAGAGGCCACATTGATTCTTCTACCCTGAACCCCATTTCGCATTATTTACCACACGATAGCAAAAATCAACTAAATAGGTACTTACTTGATTATTGCTTAACTTTGTTGTGTTGACCAATGATAGAGGTCCCCTGTTTTCAGTGTACCTATATTGACATTTCGTTGCTGACTAGGAATTGTTTCTACTTTTCCCCCCAAACTTTTCTGATGCATGAGTAGGTAGGTACGCTTTGACAGTTTTTCTGCTACATACCTGAAAACCCATGTACCTGCATGTCTATTCATCAAACTTTTACAGGTGCCTGACACAAAACTTATTCATTTTGCACGATGAACTATATTTTTTATTTAATTTTATTAAACGAATTATCTAAGTTCCCTCCTGAGGGCGAATTGAAGGACTAAGAGGTTTCACTGAGCGTTTTTGAGGTCTAGAGTTCCTAGATTCTTCCAAGAAGTACTGAGAAGTTCCTAGAAGAATTCCGCAGGTGCGTTTTTCCGCAGTAAAAGTTATATACCTATACGTATATTATACACCCGCCGATAGATAGCAAGATTCGTCAGACGATGAAACGACTTCGTCAGAAGAAGCAAGGGCCTACGATTTACCAGAAAAGCTGAAAGCCCTCATTTTCGAAAAAGCCCAACTTACAAGGTTTTTCTGGTACCTGTACTATCGAGATGCTATCATGGTAGTAGGTGAGTTTGTATAAATCCAAAATTGCTCTTTAATTCATAGCTACAAAAATTTTTTTTTGAGAACCGCAGGAAGGAAAGATGATTTAGTAAAGCACGAACCAAGTGACGCAAAAGAAAAGGTATTTTATTGTACCTACACTTTTCTTAACTGAATAACAAACAGCTTTAGGAATGCCAGTTGAACTCAGACTACCAGGTACATGATTTGTTCATTTCATTCAATGAAGAAAGGATCCATTACATCAAAGTAACTATCCTATATTTCATGAGCTTCTCTAAAAAAATTTAGAGCATAATAATCTCAAAATATTAAATTAAAAACTTCTATGGAAGTTGAAATTCATTTACAAAATTTACACTTTTTACAATGTTATATACAACTTTTGTACAGAACTTTATAATACAAAGTACTCCATGAGTAATAAATATTTGCAGTGATTTACGTTGACATTTGAAAAAAGAATGTGTATGATACAAAAGTATGGCATGGATAAATCTATGCATATAAATAAATATTTATCGATACAAATAAATAAATTTATGTACATAACCGATAATTTAATAATGACTTTAATGCATTATGATATGTCAAACTAACATTTAAAGAGGTATTCATCTTAGAACAACTAATACTTTTTAAATCCAGTGAGTGTTTTTCCAAAACTAAGGGAGTTCAGGAAATGGTGAATGCAGTTCACTGTAAATAGAATCTATACAAAGTAAATAAATTAAAACCATGTTACAGGTAACTAAGTACTTCTGAATCAACTCCTACATCCTCTTTCTGACGCAACAAAAAATAAGAGAAAGGAAGAGATAAGGCTGAACTGGTGGAATGTTTTGAAAACTTTGGTACCTACTTAACACTGATCCAACCAAAACACAGCCATTATGGACTCTATTCCATTAAAATAAATTATTATAATTTCATTGCAAAACATCCACAAGGAACTGCTTATATTAATAACTAGGAATGACAGTCTGCCAGTTATATTAATGCCTAAGAAGAATTATTTATCTTGGTAATGCTTGAAATCTTAGGTTTCTAGGCATTATAGGTTTCTTTTAGTGAATGTATTGACAAACACATCTTACACTAACATAGGATTAAGAGTTTGGACTGATACAATTGTTTACCAGTCGTAGGAGTGGATAATAAATGTAGCCTATTATTTATGAAACTATTCCAAGATTTGCATATATTTAAACATCAACAATTTGAACTCAGGGTAAGTGAGATGTGCCTGCTCCGTGTATCGTGGTTTTTCTCAATTGGAAGTTACAATAATACATGAACTTCAAAGGAAACTGAATCACTGCAGGATTTTCAAGGAATTGAGGAGTATAACAAATCATGATTACATGTAATTTTTGATTAGGCAATAAAGAACATGATTGAATATCTGGAGTCTGGAAATGAGTAGGTACCTAGGTGGTTATCCTTAGTACAATAATCGTTATGAAATTGAGAGGATATAAAAATCGAGCACGCAATCATGTGACTTTCTTAGAACAAATCTCATTTATGTATAGTCGGATACATTTTTCTCTCAAAACCTCTTGCGCTAAAGTTTTTCATAGGAGGTATTGGAGGGGGGGGGGGGGGGGGGGGGGGGGGGGGTACGCGAAATATTCGTTTTCTTACCACCAGACGATTTTCCAAAACCCAGTTCATCAATTCATTTTGTGGTTGATGATTCTAACAGCACTCAGGAAATACGAGTAATTAGCACGTGGTGGTTATCCAGAGAACAATAACCGTATCAAAAATTACAGGAAATAAATTATAGGCAGACTCCAAATTCTCAAACAATTAATAAATCGAAAGTATAAAGTACCTACCTACCTAAACTCGTGATAGAGAACGATAACAATCAATTAGCTTTAACAAGATTGCCAAAAAAATCGTTAAAACGTTTATTATCAAGTGTACAAGCGATCCAGTCAAATCATCTTGACAATAAGGAAAGCATTCATCAGCAGAGGGAAAGCAAATCAAGGTGAGGTGGTGCAACATGTTGTGATTGACTCTAAATGAAACATTTAGAACAACAGGCCCATTAATCAACACCACCATGTATCAGACTGACCAACACCGTGTGTCTTGATCAACTGCAGTGTTTCTTAAAGTGAGCATAGGTACAATATCATTTTAATGCTAAGAAATAAATTGATTACAATTATGATAATAAAATGACTAGCTTTTAAATCAAAATAAAGTAGGTTCACATCGATAAACATTCCATTTGCTGAATATAGAATTAGCTATCTTTGATCTACTTTGTAATAAAACTCCGGTCCTCCATGTCAACTTGAGGTTCTTATTGGGATTTGTATTCGAAAATCATGTAGGTAGGTAGGTATATTAATGACTAAACATTTTGCGAAGGCCGAGAACATGTAAAAAGGAACTAGGAACCTTTTATTGATCATTATTGCTGTAGTATAAAATTGAAGTGGTCATTGGCTACGAATGCTTGTACACTTGAATAATACTGGTGCTTTCAAGGAATATATAGTAAAACTTATTTCCTAATAAATAAATAATAGCAATAAATAATAAAAATAAGTTGATCATTTTACAAAATTAAATTATTTATAAAATATACAAAAGAGTGTAAAACGTATAAATATAAGTAAAAATATCAATGTACACTAAATAGGTAACCAGGTACGCTTCAGGAGTTAATTCTGAAAAATAAGAAGTGCATTCAATCATTACTCGTGGGAATAATAACAGGTAGGTAAGTATTACTTGGAGATAAGTGAAGTAAAGTTAATTAATGAACTAGAATTTAATGAAATCAATCATCAATGGGTTCATTACTGTGCAATAGTGGATATTATACAATGACTAGAATGAACTGAAAGTGTAGTGCGCACTTACTTACATACACGAACATTAATTTCGACTCCCAACATCAGAATCTGAACTAGAACTAGAATCTTTGCTTGGCCTTCGACTTCGTCTTGTTTTTGTGCAACTCTCCATTGTGCCTGGAGAGAAATAGTAGATTTAAAAAAAAGAAGAAATTACATAATTGATAATTATGTGATTGTGAAAAGTTCTATTAGGTAGGTACCTATAACATAGGGGATACAATTATAACAAATAATTATTATGTAGCAATGGAAACGATTGCATCAAACAAATTGAATTGGGAATAGGTACCTATACGTAAAATAACAGTTACTCACCAATAGGTGTGTGAATTTCCACCTTCATTTTAGCAGTCGCAGTTACTTTGGTAGTTATGTGAGGTTGGGATTGAGGCGGAGCATCCGAACGTTGGCTCCTGTGACTACGAACACTTCCAGGTGAGTCAGAACCTCTTCTGTCCCCGTTCTGAAAAAACGGACAAAATTCAACGCTGAATATTTTGTACCTAACTGATAACTAGCTGATTTACTAAACCGTGCCTGATTACTTGAAATCCATTAAGGGAGTTCAAAAATACCTAGTTCATCATCTTTTGATTTGAAAACTGAAAAATTAGGTAAAGTGAAAGTAAAATCAAATTACATGTCCACAAGATGCAGGGCATGTTGTAGTTTCCACGACAAACTCGGGCTCTACTATGATTTCGTGTGTGGTAGAATGCCATGAAGGTTCTTCAGTGATAGTTGTCAACGAAGTTTCTCTGGGACACTGTGCACTAGAAGCTCCTCTTCTAGGGGGCGCAGAACCGCTCCGACAGGAAGTCGACCGTATTCTTCTTACAGGTTCGGGCGAAGGAGTTGAAATTCGATTTGCATGAATGAGCGGTTTGATCTAGAAAACATTATCATACTTAAGTTAGGTACCTATATACCTGTCACAATTAGATGCTCATGGTGAATCTATAAATTGAAATAAATCAAATTACAACAGTCTAAATAATAGGCACACTTATTAAATTGGCATTAAATAGGTACTTCGTAGTAGGTACCTGAGATGGTACTAGGTTCTTGTTAATGGGAATAATAAAGAACTTGATTCAGATTTTCCTTCCTCGTTAGTGTAATTCGAGTGGTTGGTTTTCATTTTCAAAGAACAGTTTGTAACAGATAGCTATTAAAAGAATATCTATTCTTAAAATACATGAAATAAATGAATTACCTCTGCTTCTGGGCCAATTATAGAAAGAACAACTGGCAGAAATATTAGACCATTCAACAGCCCAACTCCAATAAGTGTAACAAGGATGTAGAAGAAGTACCTGAAAAATCAAGTAGTATTGTATATAGTAGTATTGTACTACAACCAAAACTTTGAAAACTTGAAAACTTTATGTTGAAAATAGTGAGGTTGTTCACGAAATAACATGAGACATAAATTAATGGCTGATAGTGGAAGATTCAGCAATAGGCGCACGATAAAAGCGCGCTACTTACCTAACAATAAAGTCGAATTCGGAAAAAGCCAGCATCGTTATTGACAACATCATTGTGAATGCTCCATGAACTATAGGAGTAAACATGTGTTCCACGGCCATTTTCGTCCTTCTTTCTTTGTCACCTATCGAAGTCACGAAGCTCTATAACAATATCAGAAATTGTTTAATCAGCTGAATATTGCAACGTATATGGTAGCCACATAATAATATAATTAACCAAGATCCCCATGGAATGGATAGATCATTCTAAAACACTTGACGCTTGTGTTTTTGTTTATGATGGCTGGTTTAGTATATTTTGTATCAAAGAAAGTGAATGAAAAAATAAAATGTATTGAGGGTTAACTCACAAGGCATAGATGAATCATGAAGTGAACACTTATCCCGATGGATATAACCAACAGTACAGCTGGAATAGCACTCAACTTTATGCTGAAAACGCCCATCAATCCAATAAGTTGAAGTACTACTACTGCCAGCATGCCAACGATGAGAGCTGCAGTTTTCAAGTTCAACAGTAGAATGGAGACAACGACGAATACAGAGCCAAGAGCCACTAAGATGGCTATACCCAAGGTAGATCGGAGGTGCATGTACTGCTCCCAGAATAAAAAAGGGATTCCCGTTGGGAAATTGGGAAGCCTCTTCGTTTCAAAATGCTGACAGACGTCTCTTACTTGGGCTATCATTTTTGCTATAGTTTCAGTATCACTGAGTCCATGCAAATAAAATGGCATTTGTGCATAAATCAACGGGGAGCTCTTTGGAATCTTCAAATCGTAGTCATTAGGAACATGGTACCACTCTTTAGGAATTGGGTGGAGATTTCCTTGTGATGCACCATATGCCAAAGCATCATTCGCCACCCAAGCAGACAAGTAGTTGTAGAATGCCTTTGGATTGATTATGCCGTCTGCATCCACTAATTTCACTTGAGTAACGAGTGGTTTTTCAACTGGATTATCTACATGACCAGTTTGAACCAGAAGTTTGTAAGCCAGTATTCCTTCATCAGAGGCATTCGGAAACCATCGTTCTTGGGTGATGCTGCCAAGTTTCCAATCTCTATCGAACGCTTTTTGAAGACCTGATGACAAAATGAAAGGCAGGTATTAAACAACCATAACCTAATTAACTGCCCGTAATATTATTGGGCGAATAATTAATATGAAATAAGGATAGACTTACCTATCAACCAATCTCTGAATAAGCTGAGCCAAAAATCGGGAAGACCTCCGTTGTCATTTTTAATAATGTTTTGAACTCTCATAAATGACTCGTGATATTCATATAGCAGCTTTTGGTTTGTTGGATACTCAAAATCGCCTTGTGTAACAGCAAACATATTGTAAAATCCGAAGTAATCCCCTTGAGCTTTCAAGAATGCGTACTCGTTAGTATCCTGTGGCACAATGTCAGTCAAATCAAGTCCATCCTTGACTTTAGTGATGCCCCATGCACTTGAAGTAATAACAAAGAAGAACAATAGCAATGCCATCATTTTTACTTTGGGCTTCAGGATGAAAGATGAATATGCACCACCGACGATTGATAACGTGACAGTGCCATCAAAAAATGCTTGTAGTATTCCCTCCTTCCTTTCGCCTTTCAATGGTACTTCACAGTGGGACTTTTTCGATTCCTGTAAAAATGAAGCACATTACCTACTATATTACGCAACTTCTTTTGACAATTTAATAGTGTTATGGCTGTATTTAGATACACTTGGTGAAACAAGAAATTCTTAATCCATACCTTCAACTTTGGTGGGGCCAAAACGGTAATTGTCTGTTGACGATCTGGTGGAAGAGCTCTAGTAATTGCTTGTAGCTTACAGGTTGATGGCCTGGTCTTATGATGACTGTGAGGTTGTGATTCTAAAACGAGAGGCAGGTAGCAGCATACCATATCATAACGACCACTACTACGCCTTCTCAGATCAAGGCTAACCATAGCAGGAAATACGAGTAGAGCTGAAGCCAAATTGAAAAGCACCAAAACGGCAGATTGTAGGGAGAAAACTCTCAATGCAGGAATCGGTATGATCGCGGCAGCAAACATGGCACACATATTGCTAAGGGAAGTGAGAAGAACACTCAGTCCTGTTTTCTTCAAGAGCAAGCCAGTTTGTTCCTGAAACAACAAAACATCCGTCAAGATACCCTATTGAAGCAGGCAGAGAACTGGGAATATAATATTCAAAATAAGATATTAGGTACCTATAGTATATGTACCTCAGGAGATGTATTCGGTGATGTTTCCTGCTCGGCATATGTATGTGTTATGAGAAACATATCATCCACACCCAAACCAAGGGCAAGGAATGGAACTATCTACAAACAATAAACAGATTATATCGTACTGGAAATTAGGAAAATTATCTAATAAAATAGTAGTTGTGTTCATACAGCTGTTTTAGCTTCATTCTTAATAGAATGAAATAATATAGTGATTCTAAAGTTGATGAAATAACAATTACGAACCTGGGTGGTTGATGCATTGAAGGCAATACCCAACACAGCGCAGAACCCCAACCCAGCAGCAACAGTGACTGACACAAGGATGATCCCAGCTATGCCAAGTCCACACTGTGATCGTACTGGGTCCTTCCAACGTAACAAGGAAGTGGCTGCATACAGTAACTGAAACATCAAACGAAATCATCCACATTTAAAATCAGTTTTGACTGACTTAAAAAATGAGGAAGTTCTTATTAAATTGAAAGTACACTCACCATCATGATGTAACCAGTTGCAATTTTGAAAACGTTCAATTTTGAAAATTTTCCCAGAATATCATTAAGGGTAGCTGAGGAGAACGCATATATGTTGTACATCGAAGAATTGTTTTCGTTTTCCATTAGGCGGTGAACTTTCTGAAATTGGGATAAATTATTTAGAAAATGTAGATGAAACCAAGTAAGAACTACGACTCCCAGCCTAACTAACATTAGTGTCATCAATCAAGTATCAGGTCAAGATAGTAATATTAGTTTTTGCATTGAAATTTACTGCAATCAACTAAATTTAAACTGGTCTAAATCAAACTAATCTAAAACGAATCAATCAAACTAATCTAAATCTGCATTCCACTAAAATACTTGCCTGTGAGAAAGTTCTTTGCCATGTATTGAGAACAAGAGCAGCCTTTTCTTGGTTCCAGTCTATGTGATGTACTTTGTAAGTATCAGACCAAAAGTCGTGTAGTTCCTTTTCACCCATCAGTTGAACAACTGTCTGCAGAGCCTTTGCTCTGGAATATCAATGGATAAAATACAATCAGTATCAATGTATGATAATATCATGTAGAAATGTTGTACATCACAGGTGATAGGGCCAGAAAAGTTCAAGTCGTGCACCATGAGTTAATGAGCGAATTTTCAATGAACAATGTCACCAGATTTTTAGAGATTTTATGACTAGGTATGGTTTGGAGGGTCATTATTATAGGTGTAAGTACCTTCCATATTTATGTTCCTATACCTACTTTAGATGGTTACCAAAAAGGCAGTTTTAAAAAGCGATTTCCATCCTCAATTAGAAATTTTTACCCCTAAGAATGCTCCAAAAATGCTGGCCTACGAACTCATCCTATACATATATAAGCGTACCTAGATGAAATGTCAAAGTCATACAGCAGGAGTCAATGTGGGCATTTTTAAGGAACCATTAACAGATTGTTAGCGTTTTTCCAACTACGACATTTTGTTCATACCTTTTGGTGGGCCATAATATGTTAAAAGGACCTACCTTACAATGTGCCCCGATCTATTCTTTTTTACGCCGCCAACAATCAATTCTTCAGGCCAATGCATGTAGTTCGCCGCAAATCCATAGCAACCACCAGTGAGTTCTGCCCCGATGTTCGGCACCTTTAAATGAGATGGAAGTAAATTAGTTTTGTCTTCAGAATTTCCTGATCACAAGTTCGTGTTCCCCTTTTCAATTTGATAAAGAATGGGAAGAATTGGTTGTATATTATGCTAGGTCTCCATATTGGTTCATATCATGGTAAAGGTCGATATAGGTATGTAGTTATGATGTTATAGGTTGACAGGTTTATGTTAGAGAAGGGATGAACTAAATTCATTGTCAAGCGTGATTTAACTATAGTTGTGATGACTTCATCTAATTAATGGGAAGTATGAACAACATATAACGTACCAGGCCACTTTTCTTATTAGGGGCTGTTTCTGGGCATTCTGCATCACTGGGATTCAAACATGGTTTCTCTTGATAACCTGTGCTGATCCCTGCCTGAAACCCAAACATCGTTCATTATTTACAGAAAGCCAAATTGAAACACTACCTAAAACCTATTGAAGAATACAATTCAAGATACCTGCATGCATCTAACTACCTATTTACAAGAGTACCTACTCAACACCCGACGGTCCTTAAATATGTAGGTACCCATCTACTAATGAATGCTATTATTGGCATGAAGATGAAAGTCAGAGGAAACTATCCAAAACCCCTAAATGGAATGAATGAGGAATAGGTGAAAGAATTATGAGAATTAGATACCTATCTACAATAATCTGAACCAAATCTTAGTAAATAAATAAATACTTACTCTCTTCATATGCTGCTCCAGAGTCGCCAAGGGAAATCCTGATGATTCATAAGCTTTCATCGTTTCCACTAGATTGTTTGGATTCAAGTTAGTCCATTTTACTTTATTGCCGATTCCCCTATGAAAAAGTAAACAATAGTTTAAATAAATTAATATTATAGAAATGTAACTCAGTAAAGTGATGAACTTCCTAGTTCACTACAGTCTATGAATTACTTAGGTGCCTACCTAGATTGATTTGTGAGGGTGGACGCAAACTTCGGCTTTATTCCTATCATGTAGATTTATTACTTTATTCTATCCCAACATGTTTCGCACATATTTCTTCACCAGGAGATCTACAGAGCATATTGAGAAGAATCATGAGTGTCACCATCTAACTATTAAGTTAACAGGTAAGTAGATAAATAGATGGGAACAACATGATTGTTGTTATTATGCTTTGTAGATTTCCCGATGAGGCACTATGTGCGAAACATGTTGGCATAGAATAAAGTAATAAATCTACATAACAGGAAGAAACCCGAAGTTTGCTTCCACCCTCACAAATCAATCTACCAGTGATGCCATCTACCAGTGATGGCTACCAAAAAACAATAAGTAGGTACCTAGGTAATCACATAAGTTACTTAGCTTTTGGATACATAGGTAGGTAAATTTCAATGAGAAAGTACCTACCTAATAGAAAGTATACTGACAACGGTATTGCAGGCGTAGAGAAATTTAATGGAAATGAATATATTCATCTCTTCTGCCTAGACAACGTAAAAGCACCTATTTGATAACAAAACAATACAAAATTTTACGCTTCAACTTACGGAATCGTTACTGGATAATCTGGACCAAGAAGCTTGGAACCTTCCCAAAAACAGTCCAATGGTGTAATGATAGCGCAAGGGATTATATTCTCAAAAATCTGAAAAATAGGTACATTTCTGTAGTTACGCATCATGCAATTGAACACCACCCCAAAATATGTAGTCTAGGATGGATTGTAACGTTGACTTAACTGGAAACGAGTTTTAGGCATAGGTCCACTACGGTAGGTAATGCTGATGATGAATAAATTTTGGTAATTACGAATACCATTCAGAAACACGTACCTGGTCTATATAATGGGCATCAAAGTCAGGAACACTTGGCGAGTAACACATGTCCTTCAAGCGCCACGTGCTGTAACGAGGAAAAATGTAATAACGGCAATTCAAAATTAAAAAATATAGCAGCAATATAAGTGGTTAGGGACTTACATATCGAAGAGATGGACGGTGAGGGAAACAGCCATTTTCAAAACTTCGACGTGCTTGAGAAGGCTAGCTGGCTGAAGAACAGAAGCCGCTGAGTCTTTGCTCGTTTGTATCAACATCTGATGTGTGCTGGAGCCTGTCTCGCCAAGAGCCGCAGTGCGATATCTCAGTTCTTTCTCTACGTTTCCACCTTCTGCAAATCCAAGTATTTCATTCATTTAAAAAACAATCGTGTAAATGAGTAAGTGACAACAGCGTAAACGCGTGTTTCGCGTGTTAGAGTGAGACTATTTATATGGGTAGGAACCTACCTAATAGGTAGGTAGGTAGGTAGAAGACAGAAATCGAGGAGATACCTACCGACCTTTGATTAGATTATTGGTGATTATCTAGTCGCTAGTCCCGATGATTGGATTATATTTCAGATAAAGAACCACAAAGATGAGCACATACATGTCCAAGGTGCAGCCCATTGGATGTCCTATACCAGTTGTTAGCATGGCCATAATATAACCATAGCCTGTCCTATTACCGCTAGTACCTATAGAACAGCCAATGACACCTTGGACAAGTATCAAGTAAATTAAAGCATGCATTACTATATTATTTTGTACCCACAACTGTAAAGTCAAAAATTGATTCATTGGTTTCATTTCTGATGTTATTAAGTTCAGTGTAAGTAGACATTAATAAGATCAGATAGGTGTACCTACCTATATTGTGTTAGGTTCAGTGTACATTGATTGTGTTTCGCTGATCTATCAGTCGTCAATCAGCAAGTCCACAAATCCCTAATACGCAGGTACCTACCTAACTTCGGAAATATTCTACAAATTCAGGTCGGAAGTCTACCAGTAGGATACGAGATGTTGAGTTGTAATAATTGTTCAATATCAACAGTGTTTCAGTGTTTCAGAATTCGGGGCCTAGTGTTGTGCATTGAAGCTTGGCGTTAATATCAGTCATTTTCAAGGGGAGGAAAATAGGGGATCACATTTTCAAAACGACCTTTTTTGCCCTTTAAATAGTACCTATAGGTATCTACCTAGGTATGTCATTTATTAGAATGAAATGAGACCACCTGGAGCACTGTGTCTGACCAACCGTGCGCTCCCCATAAGGGCGTAAGGGTTCACAGAAATGGGGAATTCCGGTGTGTCGGAAATTTGCTTTGTGACTTCAAATTTGGATTCAGCACACTTGAAAACTTCCTAGTTCTGATTTTCAGCTCAAAATGTTCATCAAGTTGGCTGTAAAACGGGTGAGAACATCACGCGTGACGTCATCTGTTCTGATGAGCGTAAGGTGGGCCCCAGGCGGGCGCGTGTGACGGCATCTGTATATTTTCTACGGCACTCGTTTCCGCTCACTTCTAACATTGGATACCCCACATATAGCACCTTTTTGGAAAGCTCTCACTGAAATCTTTCAGTTGAACGAATGAAATGGAATAACCGGGATAGCCCATTGTGCATTGAAAATCAATTTTGACTGACGGAATCTATTTTTGTTGGATTTAATGCTAGTTTCGGAACTCGGCATATTTCCCTGGAGATGTGGAGTTTCGGAAGTTGTTTTTACTAGAAAAAAGTTCCATTCGTGCAGCATGAGTTGGTGAGCGAATTTTCAAAGAATAATTTTAAACGATTATGTGGGTGATTCTTATAGGAAATTTCACGCTGATTCCGAATATACCATGTTCCTATGTTTAAGATGGTATTTACACCAAAAACCTCACAAAACACGGTTTTTAGCGATTTTTGAAACTAAATTTTCAAAATTTGACCCCTTGGAGTACTCCAAAAATTCTGGCCAACGAAGTCATCCTTACTTTTGATATTATTGACATTTTAAAATTTTTTTGGATTTTTTATCTCGATCCCACGGGCAGATGTCGTCTGGAGTGACATATATATATATATATATATATAATTATATATGTAACATACATATGAAAAAGTGTTAAATTTCAGGAATCGTTTTAGAATGGCCTGAAACGGATTTCCATGAGGAAAATTGTCAAAAATTTGCATTACAAAAATTTTGAAGCCATTGCAATAGCTTAATTTTCTTTGAAAAAAAAAAAAGAAATGTCCTTTGAATTTCATCAGAATCTTTACCCAGTGATTTTGGGGGAAAAGTTTAAAATGTACTAAAAACTATGTTTGCTCAGTTTTTCCCCAAAAAATTAACCTGGTGGGCTGAAATTATTGATGGCTCATCCCTCCCTATACATGTGGAAACGGACTCGCAATAAGATTTTTTGAAAAATTATTCGTTATAGGGGCTATTATTTTGCCCACATACATAAGGACTTGAAATATATTTGTCCAAATCGTGAAGAAATTTGTTTGGAAAATCCGAAAGCTGTGTGTAAAATCGATTTTCTGCTAATAGCATCAATATTTTCTTTTTCAACCTTCAGGTGCGAGCTGAGGGAAGTAAAAATCAGCTGACCCAATGAAATCGAATCGAGTTTCATGTTACTTTGATAAGCATTACTTAATAAATTGATAAAATTATAAATAATTAAAATAATTACTAATAATAAATTGTTACTTATAATAAATTACTTGTAAATAATTAAAATAATTACTTAGGTACTAGATAAATTAATAAATTATAAAGGTCTTAATTAATTACTCAATAATTAAATTAGTTAGAATAAATACTTTAACTAATTAAATAGTTAGTTAATAATATATAGGTAGTTAATAAAAAATACTCTCAATCATTTGCAGCATTTTGTTAAGAACGCACAAAAATGTTTCATTAGATAAAACCCTTGAAAGGGTCCGTAATTATTCGATAACTATGCGAATAATTATGACAGTACTTAGTAGGACATTTAACAAATAACACTGTCGAGGATGAGTTTAGGAATTAGTGGGTGATGATGATGAAATATGTGGCCCCCGCATGGAAACCCTCTTCGTTCCCAGACAGCCTCAGTAGCACTTCCGCCCCGATACTGGCGTTTCCGGCTCTTGACAACATCGTCTTCAAGGATGCGATCAAGAAGGTGTCTTGATCCTTGCTATTAGGACCCACGAATTCTAGCCGTTGAAGTAGGAACCACGATATGGTGAAGGGAAGGTCGAGGTATATCAATGCCTAACCACTCGATCTTGAAGTTGGAGGAATGCTTAGAGAAATAATAAACTGTGATAAGAGTGTTGGGTGTGTTTTTAAGGTATACGGTGTACGTAGGCGTATTGACATTAAATTCATATTATATGAAATTTTTTTACTGTAGTGTTTACGCGTCTAAATTGCAGCAATTTATGAGACTTCTACTCCATTTATCTTAAAAGGAAGAAAGTGAATCGAAAGGAAAAAGTTCCATTCATGCAGCATGAGTTGGTGAGCGAATTTTCAAAGAATAATTTTAACCGATTTTGTGAATGTTTCTTATAGGAAATTTCACGCTGATTCCGAATATACCACATGTTCTATGTTTAGGATAGTATTTCACACCAAAAAACACGTTTTTTAGCCATTTTTGAAACTAATTTTCAAAATTTGACCCCTTGGAGTACTTCAAACATTCTGGCCAACGAACTCATCCTTACTTTTAATATTACTGACACATATATATATAAATAAAAAAATATAAAAAAATATATATACCTAGTTATATATAGGTGTATATATACATGAAAAAGTGTTAAATTATAGGAATCGTTTTAGAATGGTCTGAAACGGATTTCCATGAAGAAAATTGTCAAAAATTTGCATTACAAAAATTTTGAAGTGATTGCAATAGCTTCATTTTTCTTCGAAAATTCGCTAAAATCACCAGGTGGTTCAGCTCGGAAAAATACCCCAATGATCATGTATCACTGTGGTAGTATTGGGGTATTCCAATGGTCGGGGTGGTCTAATGGGTCGGAATTTTGCATTTCTGACCTCAAATTCAGATTAAATGCCCTTGAATAATCCCGACTACCAAATTTCAACTCGAAATGTCGAGTGGTTTCGTCATAAAACTGGTGGAAAGGTTCCAGCATGACGTCACGGTATGAGGGTGCTGAGACTCCTCCCAGGTTGATGACGTTGCGTCTCTACGACCCGTCTGCCTCCACTTTCAATCGACGGATATCCTTCTGTCAGAACGATTAAAAATCAAGTGGAATACCGCAATGACAACCTCCACAAATCAAGGGTTTTCAAGTTTTGCACAAATTTTGCGCTTATTTGCACACGTCTCAGTAAAAATTCGAGTAACGGGACGCAAAATAATGATTTTTGTATTCTACGAGAAGATGGTGAAAGATGGCGTGTATTCGTGTAAGAAATAAAAATAATTGTCCTCCAAAATCAAAACTTCTACTTGCTTTATTCGTTTCAGAGCTTTCTGAACAATTTTTCTTTCATGTCTGCCTGTCTGTCTGTTGTCAATTCCATACCCCAGGAAAAACTATGAAGTTATGGTCCGATTTTGATGAAATTTTCAGGGACTGTGTAGGTTAGCCCCGCGACGGTTACCTATGAAATTCATCTTTGTCGGACCAACAGTAGCGTGTGCGCTGGCGCAAACGTGAATTTACTGAAACTCCATTTCTCCGTTCGTGATGGACTGATTTATCTCAAATTCGGAGGATAGTTGAGGAGGTCTCCAAGACAATTACCTATGAATTTCGACACTATCGGATCAGTAATAGCTGCTGCGCACGCGCAAAATTGAAATGTGTTTTCGTAATCATGTCTCCGGAACTACTCGACCAATTCGGTGCAATTTTCACTAACTGAGTCTTTGCGTCCACGTCACAAAAGTGACGACGCTATACTGCCCACCCACCCAACTTGGCAACGTTTTTGATATCCAGTAACAATGGATTTAAAAAAGGTGATGACACCCACATTCACAGCTTCAATAATTGATTGTCCAAAACGAGTAGGAAGTTGATCTTAACCATCCGCTGTGTTTAAGGAAATCGGTTTCCGGCCGATTGAAACACTTTCCTTTACAAACTTTAGGCTCAACCACATAACATGTGAATGATTTGATTTGATGATGACTTTGAATATGAGGATAGATTTAAAAAAAAACATAATATCCCCTCAATTGTTTGCGTAGAATCCAAATTATGAAGTTTTGCGCATTTGCACATTGAGTACTTAACGTTATATTTACGTTTTAGCGAATTTTCGAGGAAAATGATGCTATTGCAATGGC
>JAEMON010000001.1:50610491-50620686 GCA_030264115.1 Lygus lineolaris | reverse complement strand
TCGGCAGACGTTTTTGATTGTACCTACCTTAAAAGCAGGGAAAACCTCACCAAGAATTAAGAAAAGAATAACCTACCTACGTGATGATCGAAAAAGTTTAAGATGTGATTGAAAATGAGAAAAACGTGCATAACGGTAAGTATGGAAGTGGAATAATTCAATGGAACTCATCCAGGAGAAAATCACGCGTAAGTAGTATGATATGAAAGGAACAGAAGCACTGAGTAGGTATGTCAGAGGGATTGGTGGACAAAACAACCGAAGAAAACCCCGAGAACAGGGGTTAGGATAACGTTGAGTATATGGAAATCGGCGATAAATTGGAGAATAAGATTGAAAGTTTTGAAAAGAATTGGAAAAAAGGCCGATTTCGGAAGCTATTGTGGTAGGAAAAGATAAGAATTGTAATGAAATTCGAGAAGTGAAAATAATAAAACAGTGAAAGCCAATAATTTATATGGAAGAACTAAGCGGAGCACAGAACAAGATGGTCGTTTTTAATATCATCAAGCATCAACCATCATGCAGCAAAAAACAAACGTAAAATGTCATGATGCTAATCAATATACGCAAACATACAGAATTACGATTTCATTAATATAGAAATTCTAAGCCATGATTAAGGCCTTCAGCCGTTATGATTTTACGTATCATCAGTAGGGAAACATGAGTTTTTATGTATTTGAACTAAAATAGGTATTTTCTAAGTATGCATAAAACATGCAAAATGGATAAAATATTTTCTGAAAAATGTAAATATAGGTTAAAATGACGGTGATGGAATTTCGCCGCATTTCTCACTGGAAAACAAAGTGTCCAAGCCCAAATGAGTTTTCAAAAATAAAACTAGAGCAAACTACTGTTTGAATGCTGTAAACGACAGCAACAATAAAGGCCTTTGTGAATCACAGACTGTAAGGTATGGTTCACCTAGGCCTTACAATACTATCCCCCTGCTAAATAATTTTGCCACTTGTAGGAGCTCCTAACTACACGAGTCACTAATGGGACCTATTAGGACGAAATCCAGGTCAGAGGATATCCTTTTTCTTGACACAACACTTGACACAAGCATGAGCAGGTGAAAGGAAGAAGGTGGTTTCCTTTGACTTGAGCATCTATCCTTGGTGCCGATAGTCGCTGAATGTTGTCATTAATCGCGACGTGAGTTTTCAACAATACAATACATGCATCGTTACATTATATTTGAGAGGTGGCCAAAACTAGTACATTTTGACCAACAGAACATGAAGTATTCACGAACTTACCTTCGACCCAGAGTTGCTCTATTTTGGAATGGAAGACCACACTTTTGAGGCCGACACAGAATGAAGCAAGGAGGAGAATGGCGACGAAAATCACTTTGCCGGGATGACAGTAGACGAGACATCCCAAATGAAAAAGCTCAGCTTGCAATCTGCTCCGGACCCATATAGCGGTCCTCGAGCCTTCTGCCTTACCCTGTCAACAGAACGAGGCAACATTCCGTTTAGTCGTGACAAGAAGGAAAGTTGAAATCTAGCCCAGCACATCCGAGCATAGGCAGCCACATCCGTACATCTACGACTACGAGTACATGTAGGTACATAGCCATGTTCGAAATCAGCAATACAAATATTACAAATAACAATACAAAAAATCTATATTTTGTAATAACCGTATGGGGTAGTAACCGTATTAATCGTTTGTAATAACCGTATATATGACTATTTTTAATCATAGAATGGGATTCAATGAAGAAGACAGAAATCACGAAGGGATTATGAATGTTACTTTTTGAAATGAGAAAAATATTTCTCTAGTAACTATTAATAGAGAAGTCCGCGCAATTGAGCAAATTTCTTCAGGCAGATATTTTTTTGGATTCTCGAAGTATATCTGTACGGGAAGCAGGCGGGCAGTTCTTGTAGGGTGAACCACCCTCTATGGGGGTTAGTCTACGATTTGAAAACCACATACATTTTCTGCTAATAGCTTTTCCACTTCAACTTTATCAACCTTCTCCCGTTGATTTTCACCCATTTCTATTTGATATTAAACGTTTGGCATAAAACCTTTAAACCTTTTACAATTGATATTAAACTCTTACCACTCAATTTAAATGTTAGAATGATAATTGGAATGATTTAGAGGTAGGTACTTGGGCAAAAAAACAGCAACTCTGCATAATTGAATAAATAACTATTTGGAAACATTAGGGAGGTTGAGGTTCCCCTATTTTCCTGAAAATTCTTCTTCCTTGAGCGGACGAGTTTCGGAGAGGGAGGCAAGAAAGAAATGGAATGTTCCGAAAGGGATGACGTAAAATATTGAAAAATCGTTGTATCGATGTTTTCAAACATCGGCAGGCAACCATCGATAGTCGCAAAACATGGGACACATTTAAAAAAAAAATTGGTTTTTTAAAGAAAATATAGATTTTTTTAAAACATCGATGTATCGTTGCCGTCATCTCTATCGATGAATATTGATGGCCATTTCCTTGAAAATGAGTCATTGGTTCATAATTAGCCAGTCGTAATAGTCAGGTTTGGCAAGGTAGTCAGCATAATTTTGCTGATTCGTATTTTGGTTTTTACCATAAATAAGTATGATTAAAATGATCAAGCTCTATGGCTAATAATAGTACTTATCAAAACATGTTTTGAAACATCGACAGTCAACCATCGATCGCACAAGTACGTAAACACAAAAACATCGATATTTTGACAACTTCGATGTATTGTTGTCCCCCCTTCCTTGTGAAGACCAAATTCCCCCACCCAAATTTTGGACTTTTTACCCAAATTTAGTTATTTTTCGATTGAAATATGTATTTGTTCTCAATCAATCCCTCCCATTGGTCAGCATCAAAAATGGTTCGGCGTTTTTCACGTTTGCGCATGAGCAGTAGCTACTAGTGAGCTGAATGCTACGAAACTCATACGGAACCAAAGAGGGCTCGCCCCGAACGACCATCAAAATTTCAGCGATTTTGGACTATTATTGGGTTTGCAGAAATGCGTACAGACACACACACACGGACTAGATTTTTGAGGCGGGATTTAGGGCGGGATTTATCCTCGAGTTTCAAGAAGACCTTGAGATGGTCTCCTCGAAATTCGGAATACAGATTCGGCTTAAGGAATCCTTAAAGACCATCTCAAGGTCTCCTTGAAACTCGAGGACCGTATATAAATCCCACCTCAATTCCAAATGTAAGAAAAAATGAAGTGAACATGCTATAACAACAGCTCGCATGTATGACGGATGTGAGTACCTCCTCAAACACCCGATAATCTCCTCTCCTGTCGAGCAGGGCACGGATCCGAACTCTGTACATGTATAGAGCGCGTATAGGAGAGCAGGCTATACAACACAAGACCAAGAAAGGTTCTAAATCCTTTTAAATATAATCCTTCGAACTCTTCTAAATCCCGGAGCAAGGAATCGTTTCGCTGGGAGACAATGCGAAAATTCCTCGCCGGGGTTTCTCACTCGAGTCTTAACAGAATTTTTCGTGCTCCAGCAAGCACGCGATGGGCGCGAATTAGAAAACGGGCCTCGTCTTCAGCGAACCGTGACGCTTCATAAGTCCGGCGGATGGCTTCGAAGCCGAGCCAGAAAATGTCCGCAGCCGCCGACAAAGAAAAGTAGTAATGGCCGACGGAGTTATTTTCCCTGGCTTATCGTCTTCTATACGAGAACAAGAGGCGAGGAGCGAGACGAGCGGACAATGATGGGGGTCCATGTCGAGGCGACAGGCGTACGTGCGGGTTTTGTTGGGAGGAGGCCGGCGAGTCGCAGGAACTCTCAGCACCTATTGGCCCAGAAAAGGAAGAACGGAGGCGGCAACGAGTTTGGCGATTGAATGCATAAACCTCCTGATCTGATCGTGATCAGGTCGCACTATTACAAGAGCACCGTAAAACGGGGTTCTTTGCATCACTTTTGCTTCCTGACTACCGAAGGTAGGAGGAAGCTATGTATTCGTGCAAGAAATGAAAAAAAAGTCCTCATAAATGTGAATTTTCACTTGCTTTTAGCGAATTTTCGAAGAAAATGAAGCTATTGCAATGGCTTCAAAATTTAAATTATCCAAATTTTTGAACTTTTACTTCATGGAAATCCGTTTCAGACCATTATAAAACGATTCCTGAAATTTAACACTATATTTAGTATATATATATTATTTGAGTCTGCCGATGACGCTGAGTGCGAAACGTTCAGAAGAGTCGTAAGTTCTATATTTGTGTACGTACTTCATTCCCAATCAACTAAACAATATATATATTTATATATGTGTCATTCCAGACGATATCTGACCGAGGAATAGAGCTAAAATTCTGAAAAAATTTCAAAATGTCAATAATATCAAAAGAAAGGTTAAGTTCGTTGGCCAGCATTTTTGGAGTACTACAAGCGTTCAAATTTTGAAAATTTAGAGTCAAAAATCGATTAAAAAACGCGTTTATGTGTAAATTACCATATTAAACATAGGAACATATGGTATATTCCGAATTAGCGTGAAATTTCCTCTAAGAATCACCCACCGAACCGGATAAAATTATTATTTGAAAATTCGCTCATCAGCTCATGCTGCATGAATGGGACTTTTACGTTTCAGGGCTTTCTGAAGAATTTTGGTTATGTATCTGTCTGTCGGTCTGTGGTCGATTCCTTGCCCCAAGCAAAACTAGATGAAGTTGTGGTCCGAATTTGATGAAATTTTCAGGGATTGTGCGGGTTAGCCGCGCGACGGTCCCCTACGAATTTCATCGGGCCACTAGTAGCGTGAGCTAATGCGCGAACGGGAATAACCTGAAACCCTTTATCTCAGTTCCTTACTGAGTTATTTCTCTCAAATATGGAGGGTAGTTGGGGGCTAACTCCAAGACAATCACCTTCGAGTTTCGACACGATTGTATCAGTAATACCTGCTACTGCTTGCGCAATTCTGAAATGAGTTTCTTAGCCATAACTCCAGAACTACTCGACCAATGTCGTTGACATTTTCAGAGACAGATTGCCCCTAGACAGCCCTCTATTAATTTCATATCCATCGGGCCACTAGTAGCGTGTACGCATGCGCAAACGTGAATTTCCTGAAACTACGATTTCTCAGCTCCTAATGGACCGATTCCAATCAAATTCGGAGCGTAGCTGAGGGCTGACTCAAAGACAATTACCTGAGAACATCGCCACAATTGGATGAGTGATGGCTACTGAGCATGCGCAAACTTGAAATGTATTGTCATAGGCATAACTCTGGAACTATTCTGAAAATTTGGCTGAAATGTTCACTAACTGATTCTATACGTGTATGCTATAAAAGTGAGGAAGCTATACTGCCCACCCAACTTGGCAGACGTTTTTGAGTACTTTTGGAAAATATCGGGTTTTTGATACTTGGAACGTTTAAAAAAAATCGAAATTCGGCAGACACTTAGTTGAAGTATCCAGCTTACAGAATCTCTTGGTAAATGTGAAATTGAACTGGTTTAATGAATGAAATTTTATTCTTGAAAATTGAAGCGATGTCACTCAAGGGTATACATACATTGCGCCATTTTCTACATTTCACTAAAAATCGGTCTGAAATTACTGTTGCTTAGTTTCTCCCCCGAATAAATGACTTGGAGGGCTGAAATTCTTGCCCGTTCGGCCACATACAAGTAGAAACCAAGCCTCGAAATCGGAATTCTGGTTAGGAAGCTATGTATTCATGCAAGAAGTAAAAAATATTTTGTCCTCCACAATCTAACATTCCACCTGTTTTTGTGTTTTAAAGCTTTCTGAACAATGTGGTTCTGTGTCTGCTTGTCTATGGTCAATTGTGCCAGACAAAACTATATGAAACTATGGTCTGACGTTGATGATGTTTTCAAGGATTGTACGGAGTTAGCCCCTAGACGGTCTCCTAATAATTTCATCGCCGTCACAAACTTGGATTACCTGAAACAACGATGCCTCAGTCCCTAGTAGTCCGATTTTGCTCGAATTCGGGGGGTAGTTGGGGTCTGCCTCCAATAGGCATGCCTATGAATATTCATGAAACCGCCATAAAAAACTAAATAAATTAAACAAGAAAAATGGGGAGGACGCCCGAGCTATCCCTACGCCATCCGTTGTGGGTGAGGATGAAGAGGAGGGAAGTGCGCCGTTAAAGAGACCAAAATTTAGGAGTGCGCCTAGCAAGGCGGGGGTGGTGACGCCACGGAGTACCTCCTCCCGCTGAGATTCTTAAGTCTCGCAACGCCGTGGCAATTCTTCCACATCTAGGCTACCATTGTAGGGCATAAATCGCACAATGCCTAACAATTTCATAAAAATTAGATGAATTTTTGATTTGTTTCAAAATCTACAAACTCGAGGATAAATGTTCAATTTGGAGGAATAAATTCTTTTCTGACTTTTTGCACGGAGGCTTTTCAGCAACTTCGGTGATTGGGAAGCAAGACGGAAGGAAGAAAGAGAGCGACGTCATCGGAGTCCTGCGCGAGGTAGGCGTTAGCCCCCCCTGATTAGCGGGGTGAATCAAGGCCAATTACCCTTATCGGAAGCCCTAAAACTTGCCCCTAATGCAGCACCTTTATGTACGTATCTGAACATGATTTTTGCAATGGAAGAAAAAAAAAAAAGAAAAAAAAAAACGAAATCGCTATTGAGATCGAAAACAGTTACCTTCAATCTGTACGGTACACCACTCCGTATAGGGGAAGCGCGTTTTAAATGCATCACACCCACTCGAACGGAAGCCAATGTCGAGGTCCGTAGCAACGCGATTACGAGGAACAATAGTGAATGAGATCAGAGACGAGCTGAGTGCCGAATCTGCCTCAAGTCTATCTTGCAAAAGGTCGTTGCGATTTTATACTCGCTGGTTCCGACAACATCACGTAGGCCACCGTCCGTCCGTCTCCACAACGACGGTGCACGAGATAGTCGCACGTAAACCTCGAACAATGAAAGCGAGAGGGCCGCGAAAAATAAACATCAATCAGCCTACTACAAACATCATACTGTAATATAAACATACATTGGATAGCCTATAATGCATCACATCAGTGCAATTTTCTTCTAATATAAAAGTCTGCCAAGTTGGGTGAACGGTATAGTCTCCTCACATTTGTACCATGGACGTATGGAATCAGTTAGTGCATGGGCTCCCAACAGGTGGTCCGCGAGCTGTCATCGAAAAATATTTTGTCAGCAATTTAACTTACAGTTATAGCAATAGTTTTAGCAAATATTAGGTATATTTAATCATTTAAATGTATTTCAAAGCCTGTCTCAGCTAAAGATCCCCCCCCCCCCCCCCCCCCCCCCCCCCCCCCCCCCTCCCCCCTAAACTTTCTTGAAAGGTCATTAAAAAAATTAAATCATAACTCCCCTTAAATTTTTGGTGCACTAAATTTGATTTTTCAAATGGAAACCCCCATTTTTGTATAGCTAATTCGGATTTTGCCCGAAAAGTAGCATGGTAAAATGATGAATGAAGTGTCACGGTTTTGGAAGTTTACTATGAACTGGCTATCAACTCATTTTGTCAGTTATGAGTAGAAGGAAAACATAGCTTCCCACATCATATTTAAGAGGAGTGCCGACAGGGAAGAAAGGAGTGATATCCAATTTTGTCAGTTTTGAGTTAAGGTTGGCAACAATATGTAGCCCTCGAAAAGAAGTTCAGCAAACCTAAACTCAAAACTGAAAAGATTAGGATCAATGTCTTGATCCAGATACGTTGATGATACATGATTCAAGTAGGCCAGTAATAATTCCGGGATCTAAAAAATGTGATTGATTAAGTAGAAGATTGTGTCGATCGACTCATTCGTTGATGATAACACGTCAACAATATCGGAAAAACGTTCAGAAACAGTAACTATCTGTCAGTAGAGGCGAGTGCTTGCTGTTTCTGTCCCTATTCCCGATACTTGACTAATTGTAAGTCATTAGTATTCATTATCCAAGCCTTCATTTACATGTAAGTATATGAGAGCTAAATGAATACCAAACCGCAAGTGGATTAGGTATGTTTACGAAGGTGTTTTAATCGTGACAGTCAGGGTGTTTTTAGATCCTACTGTTCACGAAGATGAATGGGTATTGGTAGTGAAGGGGGTGAATCGATGCTTATGAAATCATGCACTGATTCGAGATGATTGTTTGTAGGATTTCAATGTTACACCCTATCCTGTCGTCAAAGGTTAAGCAATTTCGGACCACGAAATACCCGCCCACACCAAAACACACAAACCTAAGCAATATGTAAGGCTATCCTAAGGTTTCTCTGTATTGCATGTACACGAATGGCGTGCACGAATTACTATTCGATTCATTCATTCCTAATTTGGTTATAAACCCCCTCCGAAATAACTGGGGAACTGAGTGTAAAAAGGGTAGTTTTCTGCCACACTCTTCCTCCACAACCCCGCTACTATCAGGCTCAGGGAGTTCAAAGCTGGTCGTCGCACAGTGGTCCAGAGCCGCCCAAAACCTCCTTTATCGCCATTTTTAATATTTCTTTCATGTAAATTTCTGTTCCAATTCCGAATATACTTACCATATACCTACCCACGTTCCTATACATATACTTTCGATGGTAATTTTCTTTCACTTTACATGAATTTTGGCGATGTTTGACCCTATTGAATTAACATTTGAGGAAACAATTGCTCCAATTTCACAATATTATCCTGCTAAGTAAGCGCTTGAGATGAACATTTGACTTCATATATATAGGTATCCATATTATGTAATTTATGTAATATTGACGCATTATTGCCTTTTAAAAGGATTGAGAATAAAGATTTATATTATTATTATTATAAGTTGACCCGAATAAATGCTTCACAAATTCTGGAAAACGAACTCATCTTTTTTATATTATTGACAATTTGGATGTTTTTTTACCATTCCTAGCGTTAGCTGTCTCCCGGATATGTACCTACATAAAAAGATATAAACTCCAGTAAGGTACCGTTAAAATTAAGAAAATATGCAATTTTTTAATAACTATCATACATTTTGTACCCACTGCTTTAGTTTTGCAAAAAATGTCTCTAAAACCACTTAATGAAGCCTCTCAAATTTGATCGAAATTAACCTCAAATATGATTTCAGCCCCCCCCCCCCCCCCCCCCCCCCCCCCCCCCCCTCCCCCACAATGTAAGTATACATTGAGTTTCAGCCATTATTCCGATGGTAAGAGGTTTCGGCCGTTTTTATTTGTTTTCTACCACTGTACGACTCGACGATGCAGTATTTTCACCAAGCCACCAGTCAATACTCTTTTGGACGCATAACGTACTTTTGGAGGAACAACGGGACCGATACGGACGCATGCCCTGCATGAAGTAAACTGAACTAAGCAGATCGTGCCGAGTCGGAAGAGTGTTGGAGCCGGATCGGGTTCGTATTCGTTCGTACTTGGCGGTCAAATTCCGTTGTAACTTTTTCTCTGACACGACGGCCTGTGTAGGAAAGGAGTGGCCCGGTCTTTAAAAGTGCTAACTCAAGATTACACGCCCTTGCCCGCACTTTAGAGGAGAAACAGAGTGAAAAGTGCGGAAAATGTGAAGCAATGGTCGATGTAAAAAGTATAATTAGGCCACAATTCTTGGTATTTTTATGGCTCCGACATCGAAAGAAACTGTGAAAACTGCTTGAAAATAGAATGAGGTAAGTAGGTAACAAGAAAAAATATAAAAGGAGAAATGAAAGCCTGTAAAGGAAAACATGGGAAAGGTATTAAATGCCGGTACAGTAAATATTATATATCTAGGACCGTCAAAGCAGCCCAACATCAACACCTGTTTCTTATCGCCATCGTTACCTGCCGCACTTGTCTTTTTATGACAACACAATTCGTACCTATATTTAATAAAACGTTTATTAAACGGCAATTATTTATTATCAAGGAGGAGACGGTAGGACACTACTAGTAGACAATCCGAGAAGGTTAAGGCCGAAAACACTTGGAGAGTTGTTCCAGAAGCACTTTTAATATAGTCTTATCAATAAAGTTGTAACTGATAATGACTTGCCCCACTCGTCAATACCTACCTATTCATCTAGACCTCCGAAGAGTCGTATTGGACCACACCGAGCGATATGGAAAGTTCGAATGATAGATTGATGGCGATTAGATGATAGTAGATTGGAAGATGAGATGAGAAATAAAAACGCTGCAAATTATTACACAACGGTTTAT
>JAEMON010000001.1:50585673-50598793 GCA_030264115.1 Lygus lineolaris | reverse complement strand
ATGGAACTTTTTCCATTTTTCTCGACCAATTTCCAACGGATTCTGAAGAGGTTGGCGGCATTCTTCCTACTTTTTATTTTCTACGGAGTTTATGTGCCTTTATGCCAATTTGACTTTTGAAAAAGGACGTGAAAAATTCTGAATTACGAACTTAAAATTATACATATAGATGCTCTCCCTAGAGAATTGAATGACATGAAGAATGCCGCAAACTGCATCAAAATCGGACGAAAATTGGCTGAGAAAAATGTGAAAAACTGAATTACATGGGTCCTTGGCCCCTTAAGCTTTAATTTCTGGAGAAATAATCTCCTGTGCTTATAATATTATCCTCAATATAAATTGTGAACATTCTAGTAGCCTAGAGACTCTAGAATTATGTAATTCTAAAGACTTTAGAAGTTTATTTTCATCTTCCTTATGGTCGCTAGTAGCAACTCCCATCCTTCGCCGAATCGTTAGGTAGTGAGGAAGCAAATGTTCCAGTCATGCAGAATGAGTTGATGAACGAATTTTTAAAGGATAATTTTAACTGATTTGGTGGGTGATGCTCATAGGAAATTTTGCGCTGATTCCGAATATACCTACCTTATGTACCTATGGTAATTATTCACACCTAATACCTCAAAAATACGTTCTTGGGGAGATTTCGACACAAAGTTTTCAAAATTTGACCCCTTGGAGGACCTACTTCAACAGTTCTGGGCAACTCATGCTTTATTTTGATATTATTGACATTTCAAAATTGTTTGATCGATCCTAGGGTCAGATACTGTCTGGAGTATACTATGCTTACATATGAAAAAGTTTTGAACTTCTAGAATCGTTTTAGAATGGTCTGAAACGGTGAAAAATTTCAAAAATAAATTTGCATACCCAACAATTTGCAGCCATTACAATGGCTTCATTTTCTTCGAAAATTCGCCAAAAGCTGATACCTACCTATAGCAGTTTTGGGGCATGAACAAGTTTAGGCCGTTTTACGTAATTCTCGACAAGGGGAATTATGATGGAAAGTTTGATCAGAGAAAAGAGGGAATTTGGGAGGGAAAAAGGGGAAACCTGTGAAGAGCATGTGGAAACCCTGGTCAGGCATGAAACAGTCACATTGTTCTGATGCGTAGCTCATGAAACTACAACATGATGAGCCATGAAAGACGTCATAATTTGATATTGAGCCTGCAGGAATGAGTGAGCTTCGCTTTTTGGCTGACCTTGATGAAGAAAAGAAGAAATGGCTGGACGATTGCATCCAGTTTCTCTTCTAGAGCATGGAGAAAACAAATCCAATGTATCAATATTATCATAATATAATGTATAAGGACGTCTAGAAGTGCTACTGTAAAACGGTGTATTCTTATAATCCACATTTCAAAATATACGGGTTAAAATTAATAAAATTTGCTTATTTTTTACGTCTTGGGGAAATCAGTTCAAAATTTCATGTATGAAGATTATACCTAATGCCGATCAAATTATTCAATTACAAAATTATTATATTATTTCATAAATAAAAATTGCTGCCTACGAAAAATATTAAATTGTTTGCAGTTTCGTGAAATTTCGTCCATTAGGTCTGCATAAGGACCAGCATTACTGGCATAAGGCACCATTACTGATAAGAAATGAGAGAAATACTGATTTAGAAAATTTCTGAATGGGAAATATAGGATAGACGGGTTTGTCAACTTCAGGTCGGGTCATCGTAGTCTATAGCTAGCTTGGAAGGCACCGGTAACGGTGGGTCACGGTATATTCGCGTCTAAACTTGGTCGAATGGGATGGAGATGGAAGATGGTTAGAGATATAGAGAGATATTGGTATATCCTACACCTCTTGATTCAAGAGATCGTCTCTGCTCACAGGACTAGTTTGTTCGTAGCTTCTTCGAGTTTGATCATTTGGATTTTTTTTTTCAATGTTCCTCAAGCATTTAAAAAACATTATGACCAAATTTTCATATCATATTCACTCAACCAAAGATGTAACTGAAACGAATTATGTTACATTTTTGTAACTGATTTGGAAAGTAGGTATTTAAAACTAGAAAAAGCTTCATTCATATCTGCCAGAGTTGAAAACCAATGATCCAAGTATCCACCAGATATCTATGTAAACAAGGTCGATAGTAATCAACCTGCACGTGGTCGGATGAAAAGATGAAGAAGGAACAAGTCACACCCACACAAAAGAGACATTTCTTTGATGTTTCTCTAGGCTCTTGCCAAGCAGATTCATCAGATGAATGTCCTCCTAAACATTTTCTTCTTAACGGTTCAGAATGGCCCGAGCGATCCACAGGGTTTTGGAGAAGTTTTCAATTCAGAGTAGGTATGCAACGATTATGATGTTGTCCGTTAAGTTAAGACTAGTCGTACGTATCGAATTTATTTTCATCTTGTACTTCAAACAATCGAACTCAAGCATGAATCCTGAAATGAATATGATGCATCCCGAATAACTGTTATTCAATAAATAAAAACAAGTATGTACTTTTTGACATACAACATGGTCAGATAGCCACTTACTCAAAGAAGACTCATCGCGTGAGTACCACCTGGAGTCAATGATGAATACAGCAAGAATGAGAATCGCATGATGATAAACCTCTATGAACCAAAAAAACTCCAGTTCTTCCTCGTGATATTTCATTTCTCCACTTCATGCTTAAACAATGAATACAACAAAAGCTGTTGTTTGACTTCTAGTAGATGCGAACCTACTCTGTACATATATATTTCATATTTTGTCCCGTTGTTGATATTCTTGTATTGTAAAAACAATAGTTACTGTATTCTGGAACAACAATCCATCGATTATAGAATACCTATGTAAGGGCTAGATTTCCCCGACTCCACACGGGTTTGTGCCTTGGAGTTCGGGTAGTTCCAATTAGATTTTATGTACCTACGAAACTTATACTACTTTTTAGAAATAAACCAATTTCATTTAATTGCCTTCTAGTTTCCTATCGTAGATTCCAGAATTATATCCGCCCAGTGATTGTTCTCTGAGTAAGTGCCAATCTGATTATTATCAATTTACAAGTCAACAAATATGCGTTTGATTTATTCTATAATATTTATGTGGAATAAGTGCTTGTTTGCATGCCCTGATCAAGATTATATTGAAAAAAAAGTAAGCTCGGAGAAAAATAAAGACCCCATTCCCGATCTCGTTAACAATAAATAATTACAGCCACTGTGTACCAGTCTTAACATCGATTGTGGAAATCGAGGTGTCTGACAGCTAATGTTGATAGTATACAACAAAATAAAAAAAGATCGGTCCTCTCATCGCCTTATTTATGACGAATACTACGAATTGTATTGCTCAGCTATGTAAATCCTCTGGTTTTCTTGGCGGAGGAGAGTTAGAGCGGTAGTTGTGAATGGAAACATCGGGCAATGTTGCCGCTTGCCGTTTCATTCATAAATATACCTGCCTGAGGAGAGTTGATTCTATAAACACAGTTTTATATTAAATAAAGACGGAGTCTTCATATCACGTGGAAAGAGTGTTTTTATAGAAATGGACAGCCAATTATTATCATGGTCCGTGAACTAATTTTTCCACTCAAAAAATTGCCTTGCATTGAGAAATACCCCTTCCCTAATTTTCTTTCCTTTCTTTCTTAAACACGATGACTAGCTGGCGTCGGCTGGTTATGATTTACACAAAGTTAGATGCGTTTTTGATGTATTTTTTTCAGAAAGACGTTATCGAGAGGTTGCTCCAAATCGTGCCATCTTCAGACGGACCGAGTTCATACAAGGAGCAATGGTATATTGACGGTCTACTCGTTGAAACGTAAAGATTTTGAACGACTAGGAAGGTACGTACTTTTAGTGTCACTATGTTATTTTTGTGATAATAGTAGGTAGTTAATATAAATACGTGTTTCACCAGCCAATCCAGCGGAGACATTAGGTAGGTATTATTTTGTTCCATTGGAATGCACATACACATTTTTGGTGCTCCGCCTGCTTATAGTTTCGCCAGTAGGGCGCCAGAAGCTCGCGGGACACGTAATGACGTGTTGGACATTGTTGCTCGTGGATGTTGGAATCCTGATTAGTTTTTGGAATGTCACGTATGCCGTATAACGTAATATGATGGAATCGCCATTCTAAAAGCTCCTGATGCATTGAATAATTGTATGCGTAGGTATCATACATATACAGAATAAACCTAATGTCGTTATTTCGTGCTGATGACACGTGCTATTGAATTCTAACGTGTTAATAGATATAATTCAATAGTACCGATAAATTATCCATTTTTCTTATACACGATGATAGCCCGTTTCGAAGCGCTGATCTGTTGAGAGGCTTAACCGACTTCGTAGGAATCAGTTGAACGTGTTAAAATATCATATAGAGCAAAACTATTACCTATATTATTATAATTAATGTAATACAATATCATGAGGTCAATTTCAATAACCGGAGAGTCCAAAGAACTGACTGAAGGGACGTAATACGTTTTTGAACAACACATGGAAAAATTGAAAACACGAATCAATCAAAGTCTTTTGGAAGTAGGCCACTCAGAAGCATGAGGGGATTACAATATTACTTTTGTTAGCGTCAAGTACTCTTATTATATAGAGTGAAGGTATCAGACTCGACTGTCAAAACTTCGGAAATCAATTCTACAGATAATTTCCAACAAAAAGTGTCTTGAAGTTTTTTTGAACCCTTGTTTTCGTAAGTTTTTTCGATTTTAAGATTTCGACGTTACGTCATTATAACGGCCATTACTCCCTAAATTTGCTGTGTAACAAAATTAACTACACCGCTGGAAAGATCGTTACATTTCCAATCTCTTTGACGTCTAATCAAATTTTTTGAAAGCAATTGGAAGGTGAAAATTGTGCTTGAAATGCGCATGCTGTCAGAACCGGGAAATCACCTGTTTTGTCAAACGCTCATTAACCCTGACAGTTATGCTTGTTAACGCTTAAACAATAAAATTACGCAAAATCCTCACCTTCCCAACTGTGAGGTTGTTTTTTGTTGTACAGATTAGGGGCACAAATTACGTATAAATGCAAAAACACGTGGATTTTTCAAGGAAAACTGGTGTTTTGGGGTGTATTTCGACTACTCTCTACTAGGAGAGTTAGGTATCGATTTATTTAGATTATTTATTATTGTTGTTAACGATTGTCTGGTAGTTGAATTTTCAAAAGTACTTATGGCACAGATTAATCATTAGTTCATCTTAAAGTGGGTCGGAGGTGCTGGTATGTCCGATGACTATTTTCCTCGGAAAATCAATTTTCTATTAGTCAAAATGAATCAAGAATGTCACCATTCGATTCAGCGTGAAAAGTTACGAGGGAAGCAATACCTCCTAACTACTCTAGTAGAGAGTAGTGGCAATGCACCCGAAAACAGTTGATTTGCGTAGTTATGAGCTTACGGACATGCGTTAATAAGCAGAATTATCAGGGGTTGAGTTTTCGAAAAAACATGAGATTTCCTGAATTTTACAAAATTCACCTTTCAGGCCCAATTTTCACCCTCCAATTCCTTTTAAACAATTTTGATAAGACATCAAAGAGATAGAAAATTCAATAATCTTTCCAACTCACACTGCACGGGAGTTATGACCGTTTCAATGACGTGCGACGTCGAAAAAGAAAACAACATCTCAAAATCGAAAAAACTCACAAAAACAAGGGTTTAGAAAAACTTGCGTCACTTTTTGTTGGAAATTTCCTGTAGAATCGATTCGTGAAGTTATGACAGTCTGACACACCCTGTATAATAATCGGTCAAGCATCAGCTGAAGATGGTCATAACTCGAAAAGTGGTCGGACGATCTATCAATACGAACCGATGAACCAGTCCCAAACGTTCACAACCCACTAACTCAAAAATCCACTAAACCCATCAATAAGAAGTACCGTTACGAGTTACGCTCACCATTGTGAACCATCGTCAGAAACTGAGAGAGACGGCTTAGGGAGGTGTTCAAGTGGAGGGCTGCACAGAACAAAAATTTGATATTTCTATTGAAATTTCTTACTAGGCCTGCAACAACGAAAGTAGGTGCTTGAATGACGAGTAATCGACCCATTCAAGGGAAAAACAGTCCTAAATATTTATCCGCAACACCGAAATACCTACCCGATTGGCTGGATAGAGTAATGCCCTTACAGATTCTTGTTTCATCTCACTGTAAAGAGGCAAGAGGTGAACTCAGATCCAATTGTTTGGTCCCACCGCCAGACTTGGATTCTTTTCTTCAAGAGGAAACATACGAGAAAAAAGACGTCCGGATGGAGCGATGGACCAAGGCCAGCCGTGGAATCACCGAGAAATTCGTATTCACAACACGTTCAGGAATGCCTCGCGACCTTCTTGCTCTTCGATAGGGTGAGCAGCACCGTATGCCTCAGTATCTTCCCCTGCACAGGGACTCCGACAGATGTTGATCTTGTTCGTCAGCATTGATGTTTACGGTATCGTTTGACATTTGTTGGAACTATCCTGAGTCCGTGCCGTAGAGGAGGCTGAAAGGTTTAGTGCGTCTACGTGATGTTGAGAGTTAGTAACAGATTCACTCTCTCTCTGCAATTGACCTAAACGGCGAGAGATTGATCTGTGAGCTCCATCTCAAAAGAGTGTCATTATTATCTTCCCAGGAATTATAGCCCCATCGCGAGAGGATATATTTTGTATAATTGTGTATTTATTAGGAACCTACCTACTTCAAATTTATGTATCAATAATTTTGTGAAATTTTGAAGAGTTTACAAACGGTGAGTTACATAGTTAGAAGTTAATGACTCTCACCTCCATTGATTGGTACATCGTGAATGGACCGCACTTCGTACATGAAGTTCCTTCCATAATTAGACAAATAGCTAACTAGAACGTAACCCAGGTATCTACCGCATCGCAGGATCTTACGGGGTGATTGAGTACTTAGCTTCCAGCAGACGGACCAATTTTACACTCATTTAACGAACATAAGTAGGTAGGTATAAATTTAGTTGAACCCTTTTCTATAATGAACCACATAAATATTATTATTGAGTATCATATGAGAAGGTGTCAAGAATCATGTCGTTCATTATTTCGTTAATTCTTAGTGATGTGATTTGCGGATCGTCGAGTGAACTGTCGCCAGGTTTATATAATGGTACAAAATTATATTGTAGTAAAGTGCAAATCAATTTCAAGACGAGGGCCTCTGGTCTGGACAGGGAAAGGCTTGTCTAATTCAATGATTGGTAGAACAATACACTCGAGTCACTGGGCCAGTCTATTATGGAAATTAATATTTTTGGAGTTGAGGTAAGTGCTGCAGTTTCGGTCCCAAGCAACAGTCAATGCGATGAGTCATCATTCGACTGTTGCTCAGGCCTCAGGGTACCTAAAGGTAGCAGTACTACGAATTAAAATATAAGCAACGGAGTAGGAGGATATGGATAAAAAGAATGGAAAAAATAGTGAAATGAAGGGGTGATATAGAGGGATTTAGGACGCTGTTGCCAAATAGTGCTTGGAGCCAACAGCTGGACTCGTGGCGTCACAGCCTGACGGCGGCCCACCCAAGGAGCCCCTGAGCCCCCACTACCCCATTATAGTAACGGTCTCACAATAGGTACTGGGTACCTGGGCCGAGGCTCAATAGCCATGCCTAACTTCTATGCCCAGCCAGCCCCACCCCTCCCTACCACCTTTTCATCCCCGTTTTTCCACGCACCCCCCTCCAACCCTCTCTCCCTCATCAATGGGCAACTTCCCCTCATCACGATAAAATGTCTTAATCTTCATTGGAAGCAGGGTCACTACCTACTACTACTGCCTGCACCGCGGTACAACACGGCATCCTAAAATCAATAAGGAGCTACTCGAAGTAAATGGGCCATTTTTCTGGGGATTCACGCCGTGGCAAGCATTTCTGTGCACTTTCACAATAATACAGAAAGCTTGCGATGAGAGACAAAGCCTTGTGAAGCTTTGGTTCGGCTGAATTTTGCAGTTTTTTAGTGTGTCGATAATGAGCCTGTATCATTACAATTCATCAGAAGATGATGGATTAGAAACATTCTATACAGCAATGAAGCCACATTGTAGGAACCAGTGTCAGTAACGTATAAGAGTGCTAAAGAACGAGAATGACACCTAAGCACATAATATAAAGAATCTTCAAAAGAACAGACAGGAGCTCATCTGCTCCTTAGATGATTTCCTTCACTATCTTTGGTTTATCAAGAAAAGCCTAAGTAATTTTCATGATCTGCGGTTGAATTTTATTCAAGGTTTTTGTACTTTGAAACACGATCGATGTAAATGAACAACACATTGAAGATTGCTGATTTGTGAAAATTAAACACATTTTTAGACCATCAATCTTGTTTATGTAAATATTACCAAGGATGATTGAAAAAAATTAAAGATTACCTAGTAAATGAATGAATTTTCATGTAAATGGCTGCTGTACACCATTTGATGATCAACAAGCAACAATAATTAGGTGAGATCCTATCAACAGTGACATTTTGGGAGAGGAGGGGACTACAACCATTGGCTAAGCCGACGCGAAACTGTTTCCTAGAGGAAATTAACTTCTTGGCATTAGGAATAATGTTTATCCACATTATTATCTGGGTGTATTTCGTGTGTGTGTGTGTGTGTGTCTAGAACAGCTTCTACTCCCCCACCTCCCAGTTATTATAATGTACGTCCACATCACTATATTAGGTACTACAAGTGATGGTAAACTATAAATACCAACACAGGACATAGTAAACAATAAAACTTAAGGTTGAGGGATAGCGTCAACTATGAGTGGTGAACATGTTCAGACTCAACATACAACATCTTTAATGTATGGAAAGAGATCGTTCCATTGCTCAGATGAAAGAAAACTCGAGGGGAAGTGTGAAACTCCAGACACACTCGTTCCTGAAACCTACTTCATTCGATCCTATTGGCTCCATTAGCAATGTACTCGTAATGAATAGCTCCTAGTCCCCTGGCCGGCATGGGAACGAGCGGTCCCGACCACACAAGTAACAGCTAGCATTCCTAGTTGTTATGGCACATTTCCCGTCACGAAGAAGGAAGTTCTGACAGGAGGTTCAGCATGAACCATCAAACTCAACTCTTCGGGTATTTGAATTGGTACTGTAAGTATGTAGTATGAGTGGTCGTATCCTACTCAGAATTGGCTTTTGGGCGAAATTCCAATACCTACTACATCCAAACAATGATGGGTAGGTACTATTCAAACTCTGACTAGAGTTCTTTTAGCAGTAATGATCATGTAGGTCTACTTTACCTACCCATCAACAGACGCGTATTGGAACGACAGTTTACTGAAATTACAAGGTGGTTCTAAATGGGGAAAACAAGACTCAGTCATCGCATAACATCACCCAGTGCAAATTTACACGTTCACATTGGGGTGATCCCCAGAAGGTATGTACTCGAGGACGTCATACGAAAGTTAATGTAATGGGTATGGGATAAGATATCGTACCTACAAGATGTACAGAACAAAATATTATTATTGAACATTGTTTCATGACAGCATTATGAAGTGGTTCTATGATTTGTTTAGTTTATCCAAGTTGAGAAATTACACGGAACAACCAAAAAATATTAATATCATTTGTATCAGATTTAATGGTGATCCATCCCGAAATATTTGGGGAACCAAGTCTGACTCAGGGGAACAAGGCAATCGGAAAGTATCACCCAAGTCGTAGAAACCCTCGCACGGGCCAGCACAATAAGACATAAGCAACACGTGACAACTTAAACTGGAACTTACCTTGTTGATTTGCGAAAGGGCCTCTTCTGCGTTAGCCCATGGAGTCCTGATATAGAGATCTGTGGACTTATCAGCTAGCATGCTTGCCTGGCATAACTCGACGTATAGATGACATTGGTGGCGGCACTTGACTGAGTAGTGAATACTGCGGGGCGAAGGAAGGCCCCAGCGCCATTGAGGACCACCCTCGAAGATATGCCCCTTCCCCAGTGTGCTACCCTGGTGGGGAGAACCCCATCCAACCTCAGCATCACCGACCTCAGTCTCGCTCACTCTGTCATTCGTCCCTTCTTTCTCTTTCCCTTTCTTTCCTGCAAACGCTTTTTTGGCCATATGGCATTTCCTGGTCATAAGAGAGTATGTTATTTTGAATAAATTATCCAATGCCAATATCTTCCTCTGATGGTCATGTCCACTTCTTCCAGACCTATGCTTAGTAGTGAGCCCAGCCAAATTAATTTGGCCATCAATTTCATTCTCAATTCCTAGGGTTTAGATATACTAGTAGACATGATACAGACTAAAATAAATCATTGAAAAAACAAAAGCGAAAACACACGAAAAAGTACCTAGTAAAAAATATCGAGAGATAGGTAGCTCACGGATTCGAACCGGGGACCTCAGCTATCCAGGCGAATTCTCTACTCTACCCGTAAAGTAACGGAGACAACTTGATCTCCCTTGATAGAAGGTAGACAACTTGATCTCCCCTGATAGAAGGTAAACAACTTGATTACCCCCGACAGCCTCAGTCCGACACCCCCCCCCGTTTTGTTTTTCGAGGTTTTTGGTGTAAATTACCATCTTCAACCTAGGAACATTTAGTAGATGCGAAATTCCAATAAGAATCAACCACAAAATCGGTTAGAATGATTCTTTGAAAATTCATCAACTCATGCTGCATGAATGGAACTTTATTGTGTTGCATGGTGTTTTACTTAAGTTGTTTCACTCCCTTGTTGACTCGTGGACAAAAATTGAAAGTAATTCATAAACCGGGTGGTGTCCACGGGGAATGTCATCATCCTACTCTGTGAGCTACGAAAAAATCCTCCCAAGTTCGCTACGTTTTTGTTTTTTTTTTTTAATTATAATTTTTTTCCATTAATATGACAATGTATTAGGTAACTGTGGGGTAGTGATGGGGCAGTAGGCGATAAAGGAACGAAACAAAAACTTAGGAAATACACCAACAAAAAACTAGGTCCCTCAGCCATGTGAGCGCGGCTCCATCTTCCATCTCTAGTGACCGAACTTTACGTCTCTGCTCCTCGGATCCGCAGAGAGACCGGCCTTTATGATGGCCATTTGAATTTTTATCCTGGTCCACCCCAGGACCTGTGGGTACGGACGTTTCCAATTTCCTGCCAGGGTGTGAGCCATTCTTTTTATGAACACATTAAACTCACTATGCAGCGCTCCATCAACTGAACAAATGAGGGGGGTGAAAGAGCCTCGCAAGTCTTCCAGCTGCCCGGTCGTACTTTGCATGTTTTCCAGCCGCTGCTGATCTGGATATGTGTGTCCAGAGCTGGGAGGAATGAGAGGCGGCTTCAGCATTCATTAGGTATGCGGTTGTCGAAGAACGCCGGCCTCCCACTCTCCCAAACCGCCTCCACCTTGATTTCAGCTACCAAACTCGCGACTCCTTCTTCAGCCTCACGCAGCACAGGTTCAATTGTTGCCCCATCCAACGCAAGATCCGCCAACATTGCCGTTTCATCTCGTACCCCATCGTGGCCCCTCTTTGCCATCTTACAATTCAGAGCATTGGTCACATCAAACCTTCTGCCACATCGATCGCAACAGTCAGGTAACCCCTTTGGAGTATGACCATACCTCAATGCTGGGGCATCCTGAAATTGGGCATCGACAGGTCATCAACGACCCTACTACTACTTTTTCAGCACCAAACTGGCTGACGTTAGGGCTCTTTTCGAGACTATAGATTAGAGGGGCTCTGGAGCTCAACGTTGCCAAGAAGTTCAGGGACCCCAGGTAGTCCAGAGCCGCTCCGGGTTTGGATAGTCTGTAGCCACACTGGTAATTCCAGGAGGGCTTACTCATCTTCATTTATCTCCTGGCCCTTCAGAGTGGGCATGAATTGGGATCGGATGGCATCTCTTAAAGGTACGTATTCCTCTTCACAGCTCTGCATCACCCTCTGCACAAAGGCCCACTCACATTGTAGTGGTTTTGTAAATGCAGCATGGACCACCTGGGACGTTTCTAGGCTGCCAATGCAAACTTTCAAACATAGCCCACCCATTTTTCTACTTTTTCTTCTACATAATTCTTCTTGTTCGAGGCTGGCCCGATCATACCACCCAGGAACTTCTTTGCTCGCACGATTCCAGCATTCAGGTCTTGAAATATGGCTTCGGCTCCCTCCTCCAGCCCTGGTTTTACCACCAAAAAACTCTTCTCAGGTTCAGGAAAGTATCCTCATTTGGGTCTGTGTTGTCGCAGCAGGTCAAACCACTCTTGTACGTGACGGAGTTGAACACAGCAGGCTGAAGCATCTGCGTACCTATTCTGTGTATATTGATCACTCTTCAGACCTCTGATCAAAGGCAGTGTACCAACGGCATACATTAAAATTCCGAGGGGATCCCCATAGGTGGTTCCTTCTTGACTCAAGATGATAGCTTTGCTCTGCCTGAAAATCATAACTGGAGAACCTCGGTAGGAGTTAAAAAGCAACCGGGCACACCTGGGCCAATATATGCGAGCATTCCAGAGAGCTAGCGGTCGGCTCATCGCATTAAATGCGTTGCATTCATTTTTTCCTCTGCAAACAAACTCTCTATTTCGTGGATAGCCCCCTCTATTCCCGACTTGATACCTGATGAGAGCTGCTCCGATCCACATTCTTCTTTGAGATCTTCTGCAGTGAAGTTATTCATTGTTGGGGTACCTTTGAACTGGATGCTTACTTTGCAGCGTCTCAAGGACAGTCCTCCCATTGGCAAGTACGCTTTCTGGCTTAACACACCACCTCCCGACCGACCTATGATCCATCTGGTCGCATCTCCAAGCTGCCCGTGCATCAAGAGGCGTGTGAAAACCTGTATTTCGTGACCGTCCTGCTCCTTTATTTTCTTCTTCAGCCGCCGATCACACCGTTGGGCTTCATCAAGTAGCTCATCATATTTCTCGTCATTTGCTAGGTTCATCCGTCTCTGAATTAGCCTCCGTATATATGTCAGTCCCTGCTGTTACACCTCTGTCGCGTTGTAGAATAGTGGCACAGAAATAACATTTGTTTTTTCAATTTTCAGGGTGATTCTTATAGGACATTTCACGCTGATTCCGAATATAT
>JAEMON010000001.1:50524988-50542373 GCA_030264115.1 Lygus lineolaris | reverse complement strand
CACCCACCCTACCTACCCAAACCGCAGTAAGAGGATCCTTTACATTCTCCAGAGTTCTGACTACCTACCAAAGGGCGTGACTATACGAACATTGAGGTTTCAACACCTTTTCGCTTTCTGTAAGTCCCATCACAAATCCCACACTTCTTCAGAGGGAGAGACTATACGACCATTGAGGTTTAAAACACCTTGTCGCTTCTATAAGTCCCTCGAAGCTCCCTAAACTCCCCAAGGGCGTGACTATACGATCATTGAGGTCTAAACACCTTGTCGCTTACTATAAGTCCCTTGTTCCGCTACTTCCTTCTACAACGACGACGTGACTGCAGCCGCTCGTCCTGTAACCACATCTACCAGTTGAACTCTGCCAGACATCGCTATCTTCTCACTATCGATACGGAGTGAAATTAACATCTGTAGGTACTTCTCGGTATCAAATCGAATTAAATAAAAGGGAATCCATTCTGTATAATTCCTTTAATAATCTATCCCCATATTACCGCCTATCACCCCCAAATACCATAGTATTACAATAGCCATAATTTTGATCCAAAAATACCTTATGATTCATCCTTTATTTCATCATCGGGAGCAATCTCTCAGGGAAGGCTTCCCTCCATTACTTCCATATGATTAATTTCCCCTCCCCAGTGCACACGCGATTTTAGCGCTTCCCTATTTCCAAAAGGGTGACATTGGGACTAGTCCTCTTCCTACTAGAGCGCCCTCCTCAAAAAGAGCGGTTGTATTTGAAACTACACAATACCTGAGCAGAGTAATTCTAGTCGAAATTTGGCTTATCCTTTGATTCCAAGTTATTTAATTAATTAATAAGTCAATGCTTTAATTTACTTTACCCTTAAGTTATGTGTTTTACTACACCTCCGTCCTGAAATTACGTAGGTAATAAACCTAGGAAGAGCGCAGCTCGCCGACGCCTTTAACAACGAGGTAGGCAAACATCAGCAACAGTCCCAACGCAAAGTGCCTAAACCGCTGGAGTGAGTGAGGGAGCTTCCATAATTTTCCTTCTTCCTTGGTCCATATCCATGGATTGCTCCATGTTCACGTAACACATGGATGTTTCAAGAAAACATTCTTACTTCCATAATACAAGTGAATAGCTTCTCCTTGTCATTACTATCGATATCAAAACTTGCCTAATCGATACTAGGTTCCTCTCCTTCTCCTATATTCCGATCATCTGTTCGTGTGTACTGTGTACTATCCATAGTGTACTATGTAGTAACTTCAACTTGTGTTTCAAGCCCTCCTCAAATGCGATGTTTTCGTTTTAGTGTCAGGAGTTTCCTTCCACCTCACTAAAATATGTTGTGCTTCAACTCAAATTGATACTCACCGTTTCCCTGATTATTTCGGAATGGAGACTCAACCTACGAAATTAGTTCTGTCCGTTTCTTCGCCTGCCATTTCGCTTGACGAAAGACTCAAAATCTTGTATCCCATGGTGAATGAAGACGAAACCCCACTTCCGCGATCTTGGAGCCCCAAAGACAAATTTAATTATATTGGACTCTCTAATGGTAATCTTCGGGTGCATTATAAAGGTTGGTGGAATATTGTACTACTCTGAAAATTATTTGGAATACGGTCGATGACACCATTCAACTTTTCTTTGTTCTGCTCGGGGGCCCTCTAAATTCCTTCAACTAAACATTGCAAAAATGTTTCATCAGCTATGTCACGTCATTTGCATGGTTTATTTTCTTAACACTGCTTAGTTATTAGGTACTGATCATTCAATTTCATTTATTATTCGACTTGAATGCGTAATCCTCGGATTATTCACTGATATTATTAGAAATAGTGTATGTATATGAGCAGTAGGTAAGATGTCATCTTTCAACTACTAAACACAATAATTATAGGTAGTCCTATTTTTCTGCTCTTACATTTCACAATTTTCAAATTCTCAATCAGTTCAATTTTTCTTGTGCAACTTTTACCTACTCAGCTAATGTACTTAGTTCTGTACCTAATGTTCAGCTAGTTTTGACTGTCAACGATTAATAAAGGCTCTAAGGGTCAAACAAATACACTGATGCAAAAATACAAGCCAAACCAATACATTTTTGTTATACATACAAGGTGTACCTTCCTTTGAAGTTGAGCTATTCAATTGTTTATTATAAGAATAATGACTGGAAGCAATATTACTTTTGTTCGGTACAGATTCAGATTTCGTTAGGTACTGGTTTCAATTGTTCAATATTAGATACACACACAAAATAAAAAAATACGAAAGGCATGAAGACTCAAGTTATGTGTAAATAAATTAAAATACCTACCTGCACTTACATGGGTATTTCTATGAATAAATTACCGATAATAGTGCAATTTCCAAATAGATAATTAAAAAAAAGAATTTTGAAGGGAAGGAATTTGTTGAATAATTCTTTAAAAGTTTTGTAAAATATACTCATTTTAATGAGTATAGAAAATGAAGCTATTGCAATGGCTTCAAAATTTAAATAATACAAATTTTTGAAAATATCCTTCATGGAAATCCGTTTCAGACCATTCTAAAACGATTTCTGAAATTTAACACATATGTATATATAACTGTGATTGTTGGGGAAAGGGGGTTAAGTCCAAAATGGGTTAAAATGAACTCACTTCACAGTTGGAAACTAGATTTTTTTCTTTACAAGTGGGTACAGGGTGTTAAGTCCTACCTTCATTCTGTGATGAGATATCCATCAGTGCCATTGGGGTTATGTCAAGAAATGTCAACGGCTTGTTTGGTGAAGGGGGTTTAGACCATTACCTACACCAGTTTTTCTGTTTTTATTAATGTATTACGCTACTAAAAATGACAATAAACGTTTTTTAATTAAAATGAGAACGCATTCTACTCCATTTACACATTTGTTCACAATAACAATGTTGGGATAACATTTCTCAGTGTTCGTCAGAAACGCGTAAAGGGTGTCAGGTCCAGGATTCGTTTGGGTAGAGTGGGCCAAGTCCGTATTCTCATGTACTCTTTGATATAAAATAGAGATCAGATACCGAAGTAGCTCCAAACATTGAAAAAATAGGCTGATGGTAGTTATAATAATATTACATCGAATAGAAATAGCGCCTGAAAAATTCATTTTATGGTACATAGGATTTATGAAAAAAATGTCAAACTTTCAATTGCTAATATCTCAAAACTATGATTTTGGAATTAACCTCCTTTCCCTAACAAGCACAGATATATTTATATATGTGTCATTCCAGACGATATCTGACCGAGGAATCGAGATCAAAAATCCAAAAAAAATGTAAAATGTCAATAATATCAAAAGAAAGGTCAAGTTCGTTAGCCAGAATTTTCGGAGTACTCCAAGGGTTCAAATTTTGAAAATTTAGAGTCAAAATCTCTAAAAAAACGCGTTTTTTGAGGGTTTTTTTGTGTAAATTACCAATTTAAACATAGAAACTATGGTATATTCGGAATCAGCGTGAAATTTCCTATAAGAATCACCCACCAAATCGGTTAAAATGATTCTTTGAAAATTCGCTCATCAACTCATGCTGCATGAACGGAACTTTTTTAGATTGCTTTTAGAATATTTTGTTTTTGGGTAGGTATATCATTCGATTCTCAGGAAGTTTGTTTTAAAGTTTGCCTATGTCCTATGGCTTGTGGAACGTATTATGCTCATTCCAGTTTAATATTAATACGGCTGGTCTTGATTCCAGTAAAGTCCTTTCGAATATAAAAGCCATCAATCCTCCAGAATCTGCCCTTGCACATCAAATTACCATCAGGTATGGTAACATTTGGGAGTCCTACAGGTGAAAAATAGCATTTAAGGCTAAAGGGAACGACAGTTAGGAAAAGGACGAAAACCATTCTAGGGCTTTTCCTCAGCAACCAATAAGCAATTTTAAATTCAAGGGTAGATCAGTGCATTGCTCAGTTAATTTGATGTTAGTACCATGACACAACAACAATTTTAATACTTTTTTTTGCTTCATTTTTACAACCAATATTGACATAATTCATTTAATTTACATTTATTGGCACAACGCCACATTCCTGGAGATGTGAGAGAACCAAAACCATTAGGATACAGTAATATTATTGAGCCAAATCGACGGGAAGAGAAAAGGCATCCAAAATGTCGAGCCCACGCTTGCAATTACATTGGAGGGCGTTTAGGTAAATGCACCCTGTAGCCCCCCCCCCCCCCCCCCCCCCCCCCGCCCTCCGTGATGGGGAGTGGATGGTCTCTATGGCAACACACGGGACTAGACGGTCACTGGGTACAATGTTGATTATATACCTGTTGTCGGTCACCAGTCAGTGTGATCATTTTCTTCTTTCATTGCTCGGCATTGAAATGAGTTATCGCCAGTCAAGGAAAGGTACCTAACTCAATGAATAGTCCAGTCAATGAAGGCCTGAATAGGGGGTGTAGAGTGTGTTGGCTGTAATCCAAGGTTTTTCTTCGGAAACATGTTCAGCGTAGTTAGAACGTAAACATACTAAAAGTCCCCGCGTTTTTGAGCCTGGGAATGCGGGGGGTGGAAGGTCCCATTTTTTGTTTTTTCGCTCATATCTCGAGAACGGTGCGTCGTACGCAAAACATGACTGATACTAAAATGAAGCTAAATAAATTATCTACAAAGTTCATTCCATACACCTTTTTCATACTCCGTACCGTTTCCGAGATATAAGCGCTGCAAATGTAGTAATTTGCAAAAAAACGATTCTCGCCTCACGTTTTTTGTTAAACCACCCTCCGTATCTTCTAAAACATTCATCCTACGACAAAAGTCTTCATAATCAATGTTTTAGAGCATTTCCTTCAAGAATGCCAGTTTATCTTCAACTTGTCTCACGTTACACCAATTTAAATGTTATTTGCTGAACGCTAAGTGAGGCCTCTGGGATGAGTCGAGCTGCATCTTTTTGCGTGTGTGTTCCGCGATAGAGGACGCAATTTTGGAGCAATCGGCTTGAAATTTAGAGGGTATACTCCTTAGACACCCAGAATATGCTGTATAGATTTTGGTGCCGATCGGATGCGAGGCGCAAAAAATATTATGTGCGACGCCAAATGATAATATGAGAAAAAACGTCCGCCAAGTTGGGTGTGGCACATAGCTTCCTCGTATCCATATATGATTCTATTTATGTATATTTAAAAAAATCATCGAATGAATTCCCTGAAAATTCCATCGAAATCGGATGAAAATTGTCGAAGTTATGAGCCCTTCACGTTTGCGCATGCGCAGTAGATACCGCTGATCCGATCTTGATGAAACTCGTAGGGTACCATCAAACCTTCGATCTTCAACTACCCTCCAATTTGAGCGAAATCGGACCATTAGGTCGCGAGAAATTGATGTTTCGAGGATTTCACGTTTACGCATGCGCAGAGGCTACGATTGGTCGGCTGGTAATGAATTTCATAGGGGACCATCTAGTGCCTGACCCGCGTAATCCCTGAAAATTTCATCACAATCGGATGTAAATTGTGGAAGTTATGCGTGTTGCAAGCATTCCTGGACACACTGACAGACACGAAACCAAAATTGTTCAGGAAGGTCTACAACGTAATACGCGAGTTGACATTTTGATTTTGGAGATAAAAAAATTTTCACATCCCTAAAGTGAAAACAAGCACACACCAACAAGTAAGAAGCAATATGAGTCTGAGCTAAGTTCTTACATCGAAAAGTAAGAAGCAATATGAGTCTGAGCTAAGTTTTGCTTCCGAGTGTAAAAAGGTTAGACGACTGTCTGTCTGTGTGTCCGGGGATCCTTGCAACACGTATAACTTCCACAATTCCCCCTATGAAATTCATTACCAGCCGACCAACGGTAGCCACTGCGCATGCTTAAACGTGAAATCCTCGAAGTACCAATTTCTCGCGACCTAATGGTCCGATTTCGCTCAAATTTGGAGGATAGTTGAAGATCGAAGGTTCGATGATAGCCTACCAGTTTCACCAAGATCGGATCAGCGGTATCTACTGCGCATGCGTAAGACTTGAAATCCCTGCAACACGCATTTCCCTCCGATTTTTATGGAATTTTCATCAATTGGATTACTGCCAACGCACTCTATAATACTTTATTGACTGGACTAGAACCTGCGCTTGAGTGCCTCGAAGCGTCAGAAGAAATCTTACAACATCAGTGCCTAGCCTGGGTTCGAGTTGGCTTTTATGTATATAAAAAATAAATTTTATATGATGTACATTCAATAAAATTAGTTTTTCTAAATGCGTTTCACTAACCAGAAATTCAAACGTTTTCCACCCATTTGACCTAGGGATGTAGATGTGGGAGGGCATTTGGGGGAAGTTAGGAAGCAATACTGCCCACCCAACTTAGCCCATTTTGCTTCTGAGTCTACCAAGGTAGCGGAAGAATTGTTTTCACTTTTGGGAGGTGACAATTTTTTTACCTACCGCCAAAATCAAAATTTCAACTCGCGTTTTACGTTTTAGACCTTCCTGAACAATTTTCTGTCTGTCCGGGAATACTTGCAACACGCATAACTTCCACAATTTCCATCCGATTTTGATGAAATTTTCAGGGATTACGCGGGTTATGCCCTAAATGGTCCCCTATGAAATTCATTACCAGACGACCAACGTTAGCCTTTGCGCATGCGTAAACGTGAAATCTTCCAAACATCAATTTCTCACGACCTAATGGTCCGATTTTGCTCAAATTTGGGGGGTAGTTGAAGATCGAAAGTTTGAAGGCTCTAGGACCCATTCCAATAGATTTAACTTCCAAAATTACAAAAAAATATGAAGTAACGGACTTGAAAAACAATAAATAAATATTATGAATAATAATAGTAATTATAATTACTTATACAAATATTAATAATTATTATAAATTAAATAAAAACAAAAATAAACGTGAATAAAAGATTAACGATCCCGCAAAAAATAAATATGAATAAAAGATAAATAAATAATCTCACGTAAATACTCCAATAAAGCTCAAGAAAATCTAAGTATTTTGCATGCGTTTTCCGCTAACTTTGGCGACGTTGAACATTACGACTTAGCCAAATACTCGGGTCATTCTCTAAAATCGCTAAATAAGTCGAGTCGACTGCCTCCTGCCGACCCGGCTGGTTTCAGATCCCCTTCGCTATTTGTGCGCTGTTCTTGCTCGCCTAGTTTCTTAAATTGGGGTTATTAGTATTATTCGTTAGTGTTGAGTGTTGAGCTAACGTTATGTTCGGAGTGAGTCCATGTGAAACCCTTGAGGCAGCTATATTTTATGACCTCATTGAACATTTTCATAGTGGCTGGCCTAGTGAGCGAAGAGGCGGTAGGGTTGGCCAGCAGCTGCTTCAGACCCCCTTCGCAATTTGTGCTCTGTTCTTGCTCGCGTAGTTTCCCCTTTCCTTCGCCAATTATGCATGAATTCGACTGCTTTTTGTTTTTAAATTTAGTTAAATAGTGTGGGATAACGCTGTCTCCAAATTTAAAAAAAATAAATTGATAAAATTTTGAAAAAAAACTTTAAATTTTCAAATTTATTGATGATTTTTAATGCCATTACTATCCCAATTTCACTCAAAAGGAAGCCCCTTTCATCAGATTGGTAAAATTTTGCACAGCTCCAGAGAAAAAGCCCTAACACTTTTGACGCGACTGCAGCGCCATCTCTTATCTCAGAATAGCACTAGGTGACCGTCCTCTTTAGCCTTAACGCTGAACAATCTGACCTATTGCGTGTAGAGTTATGGCTACTCCAGGAAGTTAGTGCCTACTTAGCCACTTGAGAACATCAGTCAGAGATGAATCGAGATGTTGAACAACTTCGAGTTCCTTACTTGGTCAAAATATTGAAGAGTAAGACGATTTCGTATCTGGGGTAATTTTAGCGAATTTTCGAAGAAAATGAAGCTATTGCAATGGCTTCAAAATTTTGGTTTTGGAAATTTTCTTCAAGGAAATCCGATTCAGACCATTATAAACGCTTCCTGAAATTTAGCACTTTTTCATATATGTGTGTGTGTGTCACTCCAGACGATATCTGCCCGTGGGATCGAGATATAAAATCCAAAAAAATTTTAAAATGTCAATAATATCAAAAGTAAGGCTGAGTTCGTTGGCCAGAATTTTCGGAGTACTCCAGGGGGTCAAATTTTGAAAATTTAATCTCAAAAATCGCTTAAAAAAACGTATTTTTTGAAGTTTTTGGTGTTAAATACCATCTTAAACATAGGAACATATAGTATATTCGGAATCAGCGTGACATTTTTTATAAGAATCACCCACAAAATCGGTTAAAATTATTCTTTGAAAATTCGCTCACCAACTCATGCTGCATGAATGGAACTTTTTATGTTGTAAACTTGTTTGAAACCTTGTGTTGAGCTGTTGACTTCAGAAATCTGTGGCTTATAGCGAATGTGGTGGAGAGATGTTACATTAGGTATGAGGATATTAAGCTTAGTTCTCCGACCGGCTTTATGTTCATTCCTATTTACCAAAATTTGCAGCAGGATTTGTAGTTTTTTCAGCCAAAAAAAAAAAAAAAAAATTCAACCTTGTGAAGTAATCTAACTTCATCAGATTTTTCCGGAGCTGATTCCTATTGTCCTAGTACATTTATTGTACGATATGAATTTATAGTGTGTGCTATTTCAATTATACCTACCTACTCAGATATAGAACTGGGGGAGGTGGTGTTTGTAATGGAAATGCAATAGATACCTATTGTATTTGTTTATTGAATCGCAAGTAGTTAGGCTCGTATTCTATGGGGTTGATTGAAATGGTAAATATCTATTTTAAGGATTGAACTGCAAGGTTAAGGGGATGGTTAGTTATTTTGATATCGGATCAACTTACGTGATCGCTGTCTCAAGATGAACTAGAATGAGTGCAAGGAGGGGTCGCTCCACGTAGCCCTGAGTAGAGGCGTAGGTGGAGTATTAACATGTGAACTGTTAAGGGGGTTCCGCCAGCAGTGTGAACATTTCTCCAACTTTTCTCAGTCAATAATCGATCAATTTCAAATCTGTTTTCGGCATTATTTCAACTTTTCAATTCTGCAGGGCAACACACTATCGAAATTTTAAATTTCAAAAATTTCACATTCTGTTATCAATTCAAAATTTAGAATTTGAAATTTTGATAGTGCGTTGCCCTGCAGAATTAAAAAATAGAAAGAATGCCGAAAACAGATTTGAAATTGATCGATTATTGGCTGAGAAAAGTTGGAGAAATGTTTTAACGGTAAAATGGTAACGGAAGGGGGGGGGGAAGAGGCGGTTACTTTTTTAAAAACATATTGACATTAAGTAGTAATAAGATTTGTAGTGAGAGTTAATATAAACTCTATAATTCCCGAGATTTGCGAATTTTTGATGACGGTTCACACTCTGGTCAGAACACCCTTAACAACTACCTGGTCACTATGCTTCAACCTACAGGTCCCCTTTAAGGAAGCTTAAAAAAAATGGATGTGCGTACACGTACTGCGAACCGCCATAACACCACACCAAAATGGGGAATTATCGTGTTTGAGACAATCACATTTTTTTCTGCCTTTGTGTTGTTATTTGCCAGCACAAAGAAAAATTAGTTTATCGTTCGGGTATGGAGAAAGCTTGGAATAAAATCTCACCTGTTTGAATAACAGGCGGAATTCCGAAGGCTCTTGAGAAACCCTTTCCTACGTCACACCAAAAGAACTGAACCGAAAAAGAATGCTGAGATCGCAATGAGAGCAGTGAAGATATGAATATATTATATAATTAATACAAAATTACTTAATTAATATTCAATTAATGCAATCAATTTATTAATTTTGTAAATTATATTCTCACTAATCAGGAGCCCAAACAGTGATGGGCTTTGTGTTTCGTTTTGTTCAGTTGGCATCTTGGACGGAATTGGCCAATGACAGACGACACCCTTTTCAACGTAACTTTCCCGCCATATTACAATAATGAATATTTCAATAAATTTTCTAAAATTACAGATACGCCATTTTTGCCTTATGACTTCATTATTGTTTCTTTTGAGTCATTATCTCTCAGAAATTAAAAAAAATGGATGTTCCCCATTCTTGACTCAAAAGTCCAAATTCGCTTAAATTTGTATGGCATTTTGGAAGAAGTTTCTATATGGTTCCATACGAATTTTGTCACACTTAGATTAGCCTTAACCACTGTACATGCGCCAACATGTGGAAACCATTGAACTCACGACCCAAAGATTCTAATTCGCCCAAATTTTGATGACAGTTAGGCGTCACTTCCTTCCTAAATATCCCCATATGAGTTTCGTCGTTTTTGAATCAGTAATAGTGACGGTGCAAGTGTAAACATGTTACGTGTGAATACCTTTGAACCACCATAATGAAGAATTGTCGTGTATGAGTAATTAAAATTTTGACTGCAAAAAAATAATTTATCGTTCTGGTGGAGAAAACTTGGAATAAATCTCATCTGTTTGAATAACAGGTGGCATTCCAAAGGCTCTTGAAAAATCCTTCCCTACTTCACACTAACAGAACTGAACCAAAAAAAAATGCGCTGATATTGCATCGGGAGCAGTGAGAATAGGAATAATTCACATAATTCATTATCAATTAATTCAATCAATTTATTAATTAAGTAAATCCTATCCTCACTAATCAGGAGCTTGAACAGTGCTGGGCTTTGTGTTGATGTGATGATCCAAATTCGCACAAATAATTTCAAGGCTGAGTAATCTGCATTACATACTCGAGACCAAATGTTTTAAGGTAGTATTGTGCAAATTGAAAAATGAACATATCGTTATTCAATGTAATGTCATATTTGGTTGTTTACTCCACCGATAAAACTTGAGGCGTGAGGAGCAATGTTGTGTACCCATCAGAACACAAGATAATTTTCTATGGCTTTACCTACTGTCCATCTGTGATTAGGATTCCGTGCTAAATCAGATTTTAAGGTTCAAAATGCAATATTCCTACCAATGCAAGTTCCCCATTGTTCCCATTAATTATCTTTACAAAAGAGTATCCTGGAAAAATTGTCCAATTTCCTCCAACCCACGGTTATGATGGGCGTTTCTTTTGGGTCATCTGCAAAAATGTTACAGTATTGATAATGTTGTTGAACAATTCACAGGCCATGGGAAAACTCATAAAGATGCAGCTAGTGTTCGGGCAACCCACCCAATTCCAGCTTCTTGTGGCCTCTATTATTTTGAAGTCAAGATAGTGAGCAAAGGAAGAGATGGCTACATGGGGATTGGTCTTTCTGCTCAGGGTGTGAACATGAATAGATTACCAGGTTAGTTCACTTTTTCTCAGTAGGTACTTGGCTGTTAGAGTCCTACTGTCTATACCAGAAATTAATTCCTACATGTACTTATTGGTTATTATTTAGCCAATGCGTGTCATCCAATGTAGGTATACCTATATTTTTTCAGGTTGGGACAAGCATTCCTACGGATATCATGGTGACGATGGACACTCATTTTGCTCTTCGGGTACTGGTATTCCGTATGGCCCCACTTTTACCACTGGTGACGTTATTGGTTGTGGAGTAAATATGATAGATAATACCTGCTTTTATACGAAGAATGGACACAATCTTGGCATCGCATTCACAGAACTGCCAGTAAGTATAATGTTGATTTTTCCTGGGACAACTTCTGTCTGCTGTACTCATTCCTCTGTCTATCTGCTTATCAACCCCTTGAAACCAACAGCAAGATGCTGAAATATTTTCATTGAATTTCTCAACATTTTATGGCCAAAACTAACAACAGAAGAAGAAGAATGACAACGGGAATGTAGAATAGGAATAAGTGGATGCTGCTAATACAGCACAAGCTGGCTGAATGCAGTTTATTAACAGTGTCAGGTTAGGCCTTGAAATATTGAAGCAACGTTAGCATGGACCATACAACGTCTTCAAAGAGTGATACCCTGTTCAAAAACTCAACAAGAATAAAGAACTGACAAATAAAAACATCTGGACTATACAGGGTGTCCTGAAAAATGCTCTGCAAGAGGAATCACTTCTTTGGGTCATTTCTGATTGGAAGTCCCTTCTAGAAAATATCGTTTAAGCCCTTAAGGTTCTGGCACACTAGGCAGGTACAGGGTGGGCAACAGCCGCGGGACGTGGGTCGTATTTTTTCGCTTCTGGGTATTTCAACAGGGGTGCGGAGACTGCACGGGTTGCAGCCGTGACAGCATGGGGTATTCACAGGATGGGAAAATCGCTCTCAGAGCGAAAACAGTCGTGGCGACCCATGGATCGTTCCCCTCCCACCATCACCTAGAAGGTTCCACCGTCACCCCTCCTTCCCCGAGCCACCTACGTTATCACTCTCACTGCGTTTCCTTCCCTCCACGTGACTTTTTCATCAGTTTTGACAATGGGTGCCGCCACATTATCAAATCGAGTTCAGAAATGTTCAATATTTACGCTAAGTATGAAATAGTAGAAAAATCTGAATTTGAAATTGAAAATTCTGAATTTATTCAGAAAATTTCTGAATTTCAAGTGAAAACTTATGAATTCGGTTCTGAAAATTTCGAATTTTGAATTTGATTCTGAATTGTTGGCCTGGAAAATTCTGATTATGATTGTAGAATTCTGAAATTCTGAATGGTCGAGCTCACAATGAGGGACGTCAACTGCCGAATGAAGTTACAGGCAGGCCTGTCTGGCCCCTTTCAGTCAACTATAGGACTCAGACAGGGAGACGCACTGGCATGCACCTTGTTTAATGTAGCCCTTGATCGAGCAATCAAGGATGCTGGGCTCGATTGCTGTGGCACTATCTTCAATCGTAGCTTCCAAATCCTCGCCTACGCAGATGATATAGATGTGATTGGCAGTAGTGAGCGGGATTTGAAGGAGGCTTTCTGGGCATTGGACCGGGAAGCACAAAAAATGGGACTCGTAGTCAACAAAAACACGACTAAGTATATGATCACTACGAGGAAACCGCCACCAATCTAGCACATGATAGGGGGTGAGTACAGATTCCAACGTGTTGAATCCTTCACTTATCTTGGGTCTGTTCTCACGGCCACCAATGACATGTCACAAGAAATTGCTGCTAGACTTGTAGCCTTCGAGGTTATAGAGATCGACCCAGATGAACACGTTTGTCAGACTGATTGGGAATGGGGTCTACAGAAAAACAACCTTCTTCGCCGAGCTTTCGTGAGATTTATTCACATCATCAGGGCTTGAAGGTAAGCCTAGAGTGTGACCATCACACCACTGTCAGCACACATGAAGAACCAGAGAACTGGTAAAACTAGTAGTGATACCAGTTCTCTGGTAAAACTAGTAAAACTAGTAGTGATACCAGTTCTCTTGTTCTTCATGTGTGCTGACAGTGGTGTGATGGTCACACTCTAGGCTTACCTTCGAGCCCTGATGATGTGAATAAATCTCACGAAAGCTCGGCGAAGAAGGTTGTTTTTCTGTGGACTCCATTCCCAATCAGTCTGACAGACTTGTAGCTGCCAACAGGAGCTACTTTGGATTGGTGCGGCACTTGAAGTCCCAGAATGTGTTTATGAATACTTAGCTACTACTATATAAGACGCTTGTCCGGCCGGTTTTAACCTATGGCTCAGAAACGTGGACCTTGAATGCAGCGACCATAAATACTCTCAAGGTCTTTAAGCGGAGGATGCTCAGAAGAATATTCGGACCAGTCAGAGAAGGCACGCAGTGGCGAATCCAATATAATCACGAGATTTATTCCCTCAACAGTGACCGCATTACTGGGTTTATAAAATGTGGGAGGCTGCGTTGGGCCGGCCACGTTGTCGGCATGCCAGAAACAGAAACGCCAAGCAGCATCTTACGAGGAAATCCTAGAAGAAGACGGCTGAGAGGAAGACCAGGTCTCAGTTGGCTGGATGGAGTGGAGGAGGATTGTAGGTGTATCACCGTCAGGAATTGGATGGCTGTAGCTCGGGACTGGACAGAATGGAGACAGCTACTTGAGCAGGTCAAGGCTGGACATGCCCTGTAGCACCTTGAAGTAGTAGTAGTAATTGAACAGACCATTTGATTATTAATACAATAATAATAGCAGATCAAACTCAAGAATAAACTTTTCAAACCACAAGCAACAAGTCAAAGTTGACCAGGACCAGGTGGGATTGAAGGTAGATGAACAAAACTGGATCTTCGAGGCCTAGAGATGTAGATACCATAGATACATTGAGTCGATCCAGAAGCCCTCTAAATCAAGGAATCATAATAAATATATTTCCCTTCAGAAAGTCGAACTTCTTCGATATATCTACAGACTTTTCAACAGTTTCCTGCACCGTCTTTTTGTTTTCTTGAAAACCTCCTTGGTACAATGATTGCAATGTGACCAGTCTTAAAAAAAATTGTTTGTAGCCACACCTAATTTTTTTTTTCCAAGTAGGTATTTGTTTTAGGTTTGTATTTATTTTAGGACTGTACAACTTCATGCTTGTATTTTTTTTTTAATCCGCCCTGGACAGAATGAGTCCCAGTGGCGCCTGTAGGCAAACTGCCGCAGAGGATTTATACGCAGCATTTGCATTGTGGGGAGGTTGATCACAAAACCGTTGAGGTGAGGTTGCTTCCCGTCCACTATTTCCATGGAGACATTAGACAACCAGCCAAGAGCTGCATAGTGGCCAACATAATAGTGCAACAAATTCTAGTTATCTGTGGAAGTAGTTTCAAACTTAGCAGGTGGGAACGATGCTGCAATTAAATAATCTCTTCTGGAATTCCTGTAATAAAAATATAATTATTCACAAATAATATTGTTACAATAAATCGAATACTGGCTTTGAGCGTGGACCTCCCTTCTCCTTCTTCCATGATTTTACTATTTAATCCTAGAACGGTACACTACGTAGGTAAGTTTAACATGTGGTTGGGGAAGTTCTGCCTCCCCCGCCCATCCTTGTTGCCTGAGCCCACCCTACTCTCACCAGTGCCTTGGAGAACGAGTAGCACACTGGCGCGTGACTGGGAAAGGTGTCCTGGGATGGGTGAGACCACGTGACAGCAGTTGCTTGATAAGCCTAATTTTTACGTAGTGTACTAATATATGTAAATTTTGCGTAACTTTGTGTTACCTACATGGTAGTAAAATAATAGTCAATATTTTTTTTTTGTGTTGGTTGGATTTGCTCATTCTGTTTTGTAGATATGGTAGGTTTTTTTGAGGGGAGAAGTAAATGCTGGCTCTTCTCTTATTATAATAAGAGACAACCCTCCCCCCATTTACTTCTCCCCTAAAAAAACCTTCAATATTTTTCTTTAGTAACTAGGTTTTATAACTTACACTGATTATACGAAAATTATTAAATAACAAATTTCATCATAGTGTACCTCCAAAATGCCATTTTCACGCAATGTATCAACAACTGAACAGTTTTGAAGTGTACCGTTCTAGGGATAAAATAGCCATGCATGTCTCAACTTTCATGTTTTAAATTTCATCACATTGAATATTTGTTTTGCAGAGTAACCTGTACCCCACGGTTGGTTTACAAACGCCCGGTGAAGTGGTTGATGCAAATTTTGGGCAATCCCCTTTTGTGTTTGATATTGAAGACGTCATGAAGGAACTCAAGGCCAGAACGAAAACGACGATAGAGAATTTTCCATTTCCTGATGGTTACAGTGAACATCAGTCAAGTCTTCACAAGTAAGATTAGTCTATTGATTCGTTGACATTCGAAAATAGATACGTCTCAATGGGGAACTTGAATGGTTATTTTTTATTTTGTAATTTGAGTGATCTTGATGAGGGCTTTCCAAAAAGGTGCTATGTGAGGGGTATCCGTCGATTGAAAATTACCGAAAATGTGTCTTATGATTTGAACCTAACTGACGTCACCAACCACCTGCCTGCCTGGGCGGGAACCATTTTTGATTAACCTAAATGACGTCACGCGCTCCCTTTCAACCCATTTTCTGGGCAAACTAGCTGTAATTTCAAGCAGAAAATTGACACTAGGGGTTTTTGAAGGGTGCTGAATCAGATTTTTAGGTTCAAAATGCAAAACTCCTGACCATGCCAGTTCCCCATTGCTGTTCATATTGAAATCTATGATTGTTAAATGAGATTGATGCATGTGATGAGAAACGACTCAGTCACAAGTGCCTTATTTTTAAATTATTATTATACAGTTACCAACCGTTCCGCTTTTATGACCACCGTCCAATAAAGTGTTCCTCTTTTTGAGATAATCTCCTGTTTTCTTTGTTGGTTAGACTAATTGAAAAGTAAAATTTTCTATTATTGACGATGTTGAGCCAGAGGATTTCCCCTATGCTCTGCCCCTAAACTCCCCTTTGGGCTTCACTTCCTTAAGGACTGTCATCTCGGTTGGACTGATTTGAAGGATAGGATCATGTATCATGTATGGATGGATAGGTTTTTTTAGGTGTTGACTACCTGACCATGAACGGAGGAATTGAGTATTTATTTCCAGGTAAGTTTTCGCGCTGAATCGAATGGTGACACTCCCGAGTCATTTTGACTGATAAAAAATTGAATCACATGCTAGATGACAGGGGTTTATGAGTGAATGAAAAAAATAGTGATTTCAAGATTTGACATTTTTTTCTCTTAAAGTTTATTTTTCACCCATTTTGTCTGCTGAAAACATTTTGAAATTTAACGTTCTTTCCAATGGTATATTTATTTTCAATTTCACACTGTAAATTAAGAGAGTTATGGCTGTTTTAGTGATGGAAGATCGAAAGAAAAAACAAAATCTTAAAATTGAAAAAATCAAGAAATAAGGGGTTTAAAAAAACTATAGGAGTCACTTTTTTTTGGAAATGACCTGTAGAATCGATACCTGGCCGGTGTCACATAGGTGTAGTTACACATAGGTGTAACACCCTGTATAGATAATCAAATAGCTGAATAGTCTGTGAGTTTCACTAGATTGCTGTGATTATTTAGTTGGAATATAATGAGAGCGTCAGACTAATGGTGTTTGTTACGAAAGTGTTATATATTCACTAACTTATAAGCGGCTTGGGTTTTCCAGACTTGTGAGTTCTTATCTTGTGCATCATGGATATTGTGCTACAGCAGAGGCATTCGCAACAGCTACTGGGCAAGAGTTCAAGGAAGAGATCAATTCAATAAAGAACAGGCAAAGTGAGTTACTTTGGAAAATACCTTACTTTATTTTTTCTTAGGGAAATTTATATGGAATTATCAGTCAGCCTCCCGAAGCAATTATAAAAGCAACTCAAAAGAGCGATGGTCGGAAGTAGGTCAGATAACAGTCAATACACATTGACATCAAAAATTCCGCTTTGCCCAATGTAGCTCCATCCATAGCCCAATATTCCATCTAGTTTATCCTACCCCTATCCTACTTTTTGCTTCCTCACT
>JAEMON010000001.1:50510366-50520620 GCA_030264115.1 Lygus lineolaris | reverse complement strand
TTATTATGTACTTTACAGAATCCAGCAATCTTGCTCGCAAACCTCCTCTTGAAATTGCTGTTGGCCACGCCAAAGAACTGATTCAGCTCATGTCCAAATCTGGCCTGGGCTCTTCTGCATTTGCCAATGTTGAAGATATTCTCATGGAATAAACCGCTGTGAAGGGTATGGTATCCTATCAACATAAAGTTTAATTGAAAGATACTCGTACTTCTTTTACCTGAGATTCCGAAATCAGGATATTTGATGGGTCTTTTGGTTTTGTTGTTGCTAGGTTTAGTCCATCGAGATAAGAACAATGTACAGGGAGTCCAGAGGGTGAGGGTTGGGTGGAATAGTTTACCTGAAATCTCTCCTACGCCTCTCCCATGATGCCTTACGCAAACTCCCAAGAGCCAATAAGCAAGGGCAACGTGACAGGTCAGCGCCACTTCCAAAGACGACCTATCGATAGAGAAAGGTTAGAAAGGCCACTATTTTCCTTCATGCTTGAATTCACGTCATCCTTCCCTTATGGACTCCCTCTACCATATTCTCATCTCGATGGGTTATGCCAGACACACTTTTATGTTAGACGTTTGCTTAGTACATTGTTGTATGTAGCTACCTACCTATTTTGAGTATTCGTAGATGTGGCGTTGTCCAGAGATGTGTCTCAGGTTGGTTGAGTTCTTCCAGTATTTCTCCCCCGAAGTTCTCTGTGACTGTGATGAAAATGCATGGTATACTTGAACACCTTGTTTCGATTGTAGAGGCTCATTCAGTTCCCTGTAATTCTTCAAAGTTCGCTAATATCGAGATAAACGCTCTTGCAACCCATGTTTATGTTTAGTTTTAGGTATGTCATCATGATTGAACTTTTAGGCTCATTGTTATCTGTACAACCTTGAGGTACTGAGGTACCTACCTCGAAACGTTAGCAGCAGCCGATTGAGCAGAGTGGATACTATATTGATATTGTATTTACAATGCTGTGCCAGCACAATCCAAAGAACCAGTTCCAAGAAATTGTTGGGTTATTTCTTGAAGAAGAAATGTTGTTTTTTTGTTTTTTTGCCTCTTGCGTTGTCCTAGCTCGGAATTTTCTCTCATTCTGCGTTATATTTCTATGCTTCTATTTCTATATTTCTAAGCTTCTGACTTCTTTCAGTTATTCTTTCTCGCCAGTCTCTTCGTTTCTTGATATTGTTTTTACTTAATGTGAGCCTCTTCTATATTTCCCTATCTACCCATTTATATGTGTATGCATTAATTGGGAGGAGACATGGGGAAGTGTAGGGAGGTATCTATTATGTGACATGATTGTGTTTTAGGTAGATGGTGTTTTTAGGTAGATTGTGTTTTAGGTTCTTGTTTCCTACAGACAAATTAATACTTTTATAGGGCTTTATTCTTATGAAGCTTTATTCTAGTAGGACTTTTGTTATAATTATAATAATATCATACCTGCTTAATGTAGGTACCTATCCACCTACTTTGGTTATCTCTTAAAAGAAACAAAAAATCGTCGCAGAATCGACAACACCTGCTATCTCAATTTTCCTTACTTTTCAAGAGGGCAAAAAACCCATTCATGAACTCACTCCTGATTACCATGTTTGGGGGTTACCATGATCATTACATTGTCATGGATGCAGAGAAACTTCAAAATAACCTAAAATGTAACCTAAGAATGAAGGAAAAGTCACGGAAAATCACTTTAGATAGCTGGTGTTGACACACTTCTTTAGATAGCATGTGTTATCAAAACCATGTTTTGTTCGGTTCCTGTTGCATGGATCTCAAAAATAACCTTGCCACTAGATTCGGCGCTAGATTTTTAGTCAAGATCCATGCGTTACTCATGGAACGTATCATTCAAACGTTGAATTAATAACACCAATCACGTAATAATGATAAATAATGATAATAAGAAACATTGCTTGAGATAACAATGAGAATAGAGTACAGGATAATGATACCTACGAAGCAATGGTAGACCTAGGGAAAAGTCACTTCATCTACAGAGACACTTGAGAGAGTGGCTACTCTTCCTATACACTTTCGAAAAAAGCGTTACACTTTGGCAGTGACAAAATCTATCTAAATGGAACCAGAACGTCTCACAGTATACCACAAGGGATACTTTGGCTGTACGTATCCACCCTCCTCAATCGGCTGCTGCTAACCTCTAGCGTACCTACCTACTGTTTGGGTTAACACTGATATACTCGACAAGACTTGTAGTTTGTTAATTATGTGTAAAACTAGGAAAACTGGCTTCAATTAGCCAAAATCATAAGACCGATTTGGTTGAAAATTTAAATGATTGACTCTTTCAAAAACTTGCTGATGTTTTACTCCATAATTTCCCTATTAGGTCTACTTTCTATAACTCTGGTGATGAACTCCCATGATACGATTCAAATAAACTAAAATGTCTTAACTAGTGGGTCCATAGACCAGGGCCTCACAGTATGGGTCATTGTGGGGCGGGGCACTGCCTTGGCAATGACTGCCAAAATGTAAACAGCAAACTTGGAATGTCTGAAAAGCCTGTCCTCAAACTTTCAAGTCAAAAGACCAGGAATGGTGTCCTATAATGTGGCACAGACAAACGAAAAAATGAAGCTCAAGTCCAAATTCACTCACTTACGTTAGGCCAATATTTCAAATCATATTTATCACTCTGAGATGAGATTCGTACCTATTTATTCAACTTGACAATTTGTGACACGTGCCAAGCTTTGGAAATTTGTAGTGTGATTAACTATTTATATTAGCTGCATTCCTGAATCAACTATTTGGAGGAACAAGTAACTTTGGAATGGCTTGCATTCCTTCCCTCAGTTTTTTTCCTTCAGCCTTCTCTCCTCTGTTCTATTATTGCCTTCCAGATTTCCAAAGTATTATTTTAATTTGTTCTCTGTAATTACCTTAGGTACGTCTTTCTTTATGTTACAGGCGACAGTTGGTAAATCCCACTGAGCCAGAGTTGCTGTCTTGCTCAATAAACGAAGCAGTCGTGCCAGAGAATCGAATTTTATTAAATTTTCCCTGAATTTCATATTGTCTCTGATCAAACGAAGTTTCCTGGGTGCATGTGAGTATTGTGACTTATTTAAATAATTCTTGCTTCAGGTTTTGTTCGAATTCTCCTAAAGTCACAGTTCGCCTATCGAACTTACTGTTACGATTCTGTTGTTATTGTTGTTGTTTTGAAGTTCTGCTAGTATCTCCGATGAATGACCTAATTAACCATTTTGAATATCTCTGGTTGATGCAGAGATTAATTGAATGTGAACTATCGACAGTTCGTTTGGTAGTTTTGTTTTATAAAACTAGTCGATGTTTAGCTCTTTGAGCAATTTCTCAACCTTGCCTTTTTTTATTAGATTTTTAAGTTGATGCCAAATAAGTAAAATAATATCCACAGTGGCTGCTTATTATGACGTTCAGTTTTTTGCTGAATGAATCATACATGTGTACGAAATGATTATCAGTAAAACTGCCTATTAAATATTCATTTTAATGGTAGTTTCGAGATAATTCAATTTCCTTTTGGCATTGGCTAGCAATTTTATCGAGAATACTGTTTCCCTTTATTATGGCAATATCAGAGATGATTTCATTTGGCGAGATTTTTTGATGAGTACTTAATAAAACCAATCTCTTCTCTTTATTTTTTTCGAAGAAATTTAAGCTTTGGCGCATGCGATTACTTTCATATTCCTTTTCCAATGCCGAGAAAAAGGAATATTCAATCACCTTTGAAGTTGACAACTTTCTATGGTTGCCAGTTTGCCAGTCTCTAAATGCCTTGAGAAACATGTCCTAAGTAGTGGAGTATAAAGTCCTCACCCTATTAATAAAAAGTACCTATACAGTTGATAATTTAATAAAAAGTACATATACAGTGTATAATGAACCAACTTAATTTAATTTGCCTTGAATTCAAACCTTTTTCTTTCATGTTTTTCATTTTGTGTACAGCATTAGACCTGTTAATTCCTTGATTGTTTATATTTCAGTAGATTTTATCTGCATGCTGCTATTTAATTATTATTGTTAAGTTAAGAAGTGATTTTCAATGATAATAGGTACGTTTCTGTACCTCAGAAGCCTCTCATCTTTAATTTATTTATTTTTATATAAATTTTATTAGGAACATTTAATATTTACATGAATTTGTAATAAATTTACAAAATACTATAATAAATTTGAGAATATTTGCATTTTTTACATCCCTTTCCTATTAATTTATGTACCTATACCGAGGTCTGTTCCAACTAGTGGTGTGTAGGTTCAATCCAAAGAATATAGAACCTTTACTTTCAAATACATCAGCCTGTGCAGCCATTAGAATGGCATCTGCACTGCCGCTATTTGGAACATCCTTATGATTTTACTGATTGACATGGCTAAACAAAATTGCTCATGGAAACATCCTCCTCATCATGGACGAAATTCAGTTGACTCCATAGAAAAAGGAAATTCGGTCAGAATAGTCTCAATATTGAGACTATTGAGACTCGCCTCTCATTGTCAATATTGATCGTCTCATTATTGTTGTAAGGCGCTCAGTGTGCAAATGAATCATTGTTCTATTTAAAGTAGGCCTCTATCAAAATATACTTGGAGAGACCCTCTTTCTTGGTAGGTACCTCAAGGATGATTTTTTCAATTATACTATACCTAGTTCAATATTAAAGTAGGCACCTATACTGTTCTCCATTAACCTCCATTAACTAACTTACTGATCAACCAAACTAAGAATTTCTGATTAATGGTCGCATAAACGATTTCCAAGAATGAAGTGGTGGTGAAAGAAAGCTATTTAGATTTTGAAAACAGTTTATTCATAGGCAGGTATAATATAGAAAGCTCTTTAAGTACCTTACATAATAATTTTACTCTGATAATTGAGTGTTCAATAAATAAGTAGACGCAAAATGTACAGTCATTATCTAACTATAGTTTAAATTAATTAAATTCACAGCAGTATACACTATTCAATAATTTATTCACAATGTATGTACAACATCACCCCACTTTTGGGTTTTAAATTCATCTTAAACAATATTTACAATATTAAATTCAATCCTTTACCTAGGAATAATCACACTGACTTATGTTACATTCTCATATAATGATTCCTTGGACCCTTCGGAAGAACTCTACAATTTATAAAAGAAAGAGAACATAACCTGATTTGGTAGGTAGCTAATGACAATATCCAGAGTTAGTTGTACCAACATGGTACAAGAGTGAAATTGAAACCCTCGTTTCATTCTCATTCTTTTTTTTTAGTAAAATAAAAAAAACCTTTGATCGCTTATCAGAGAATCTAGATTACTTTTGATCACTAGGTTTCTGAAAGACAAATTAATACAAAGAGCTCATCCAGCTTCTCAGAATCGACATTTAATAATGCCATGCGTGCCATAATTTATTGCCACTAGTCCCATTCAGTTTACAATGTTACCAGATAACGGCAGTTTATACAACACGATTCCCTGCCAAAGAGTTCTGGTTGTATGTGTATCCAAACTGTTCAGTATCTGGAAGTATTATTTTTATTCTTGATAGGTTATTGACATTTTCCTTTATTCGGATTTTTCAGCCCTTCAAATTTTCCACAGGTGCCCTCCATCCGTCCCTTAGTTACAGTAAACCTGATACCTACCTATATTTTTACTATTTTGGTTATTATGTAGTACAGCTGTCACTGATATTATCGCTAGTTAACACATTACAGCTTGAGTATGTACCTATAAGGTTACAATTTCACTTTTAATCTACGTGCGCGTGTGATTTTTGGTGTTGAAATGTCATTTGGGATTCAAGGAAGCTTGGCTTTACTTCTACGTGGGCAACCTATGAAACGATGCTATAGGAATAGGTAGGTACCTACGTAAAAGTAATGCCATGTTATCGAAACTCAATTGGTGGTTCAAAACCGTGTGTTGAAAAATTCCATTGTCCAGATCTGTTTTATTTGTCTTTTTGTCTGGTTTGGAAAAAGGCTTCTAGAGGCAGAATGGGTTCATCCGTGGGGAGGGTTATTTTTGGTAGTACTCGCCTATGACTGACTATATTAGTTTTGAAGATACTCGACATGTGAAAATCGTTGCTTGAAGAAGATGTGAGATCAGCTACTCTCATTGCCTCACTTCCAGACGGAGGAATATTAGGAATTGAATTGGTAGATGAAGTTGGAGCCTCAGAAACAACGCTCACTTCCTTCTCTTCGCTACTTGAAATCGTAGTTGTTGGTCCATCATCCATTTTTTTCGTTAAAACTCCTGGTATTACTTCATTGTCATTAATTTTCAGCGTATCCCCGAAATTTGGAGTAGACGGCGTATCTTCTGATGAATCTTCCTCTTCTTTATTGAAGTCTGTTTTGTTCTTCACTGGGAATGGTCGTCGCTTGGCTGAAAATACCCCTTTGGGTTTTATCGTTATTCTGGCTGTTGTAGTTACTGGACTGTCGTCTATTTCTTTAGGCGAAAGTGACGATGTTCGGTAGCGACTGTAATATTTCCCACTGCCTGGCTTGTAGCGGTTAGTACTCGGGCGGAATGTGTTTGTCCTCTCTGTTGTCGTTGTATCTGCAGCTTCAGGTTGTGCTGTCGTGGAGGTTTTGTAAAATGTTCTCGAAGGTCCTGACCGAGGCTTATATTTTCTGAGTTTAGCTTCGGGAGTCGCATCATCTTGAGACGCTGGTGCTTCCGTTGTTTGACGTTGCGAAGGTCTCATTCTGCTTAATATCTTGGGTATGTCCGTTTTGGGCTTAGGCGTTGTCTCATCATCATTAGTTGGAGCTGAAGTTGTTGTTGACCTGTTTAGTCTGTCTCGGTAATCTTTGACACTAAATCTAGGTCGGTTGCTACCGTATTTGTTTTTCAGTCTTGCTGGTATGGAACTTGCAGTACTTTCAAGATTTGGGGTAGTCACACTTACCGGAGACTGGGTTGTGGTCGTTGTTGTGGTAGTAGTGGTAGAGTAAGTAGTAGTGGATGGCAGGGGGGCAGCTGTTGACGAGGGAGCTGGTTCGGCAAATATATCTGCATAATTTAGACTATACAAATCCCTTTCAGGAACATGGCTGTTGACAGTTTCTACAGGTGCTCTTTCACCGTTAAATGAGTTATAGTATTGCTCAAAATTTTGGAATTGAGGTTCCTGAGGTCTCGCTGCAAATTTATTCACCATATTAGGTGCTTCGGATACAGTGGTTGTGTCCTCATACGGTTCTGTCGTGTCGAGTAAGGGAGGTTGTTCAGTCGTAGTAGTTGTACTGGTTGAGGTTGTTCTGAACCGTTTATATTCAGAGTTCTCCCTGTATTTGTTACCAGGCTTGCGACGTCGCTGATGCTTATAGTAATCCACTGTGGTGGAATATTCATCATCTGGAGTTCTATGGTTTTTGTATCTTGAACCTTCAGACGTCTTGGATGTCTGGGACGGACGAGTTGGACGTCTTCTGGATTTGATTGTTGCTCTAGTTCTTGGTGAAGGAGTTGTAGTTGTTTCAATGGCAACTGTGGTAGTGGTAGGATACTCCGTCGCTTCCTCGTTTTTATCTTGATACTTGTTATCTATTGTCGATATATAACTGAAATCTTGAGCATTACTAGAAACTTCAGGTTGATCTGTTGTAATTTCTTCTAAGGTGGGTTGTGGAGCATAGGGATGCAAATCAGGGGTAGGGGTTGGTAAGAATGGTGGTGGTATATTGTCATTAAAACCTTGGTAAGATGTTATTTGAACATGAGGATGGTGGTGTGAGAATGAATCTTGTGTGGTTTTAGTTTTAGTTTTTGAGAATGGCCGACTGTTTGGGTCTGATCTGTACGGCTTGTAATTTTCTTTATACTTTTTCTTTGTCTCACGAACAGCCTCCGTTGGCACTTCCAGAGTTGTTACTGTTACAGGATAAACATCCTGATTGTAAGGATCTTGTGTTACGGCGTAGTCGGGTTTTCTTTTTGGGGCTCCTTGAGTATGGTATTCATTGCTCACATGAAAAGGTTGAGCAACATCAGAAAACTTAACGTTATGAGTTTCTACTGGAGAAGGAAAGGTTGTGACATACGGCGCGTAGGTGTCGACTTCTCTTTGGGAGTCTATGGTGGTGGTGTACTGAGAACTTTGGAAAGGACGGCTCAAATGAGAATACTGATTATAAATATCTTTAGCAGGTTCCTTATCTTCAACAACAGGCTTTATTTGAATGTCAGGACGCCTTGTCCCAAGACCTACATCACCAAATGGATTCCTCTGCCAAGAGGAAGCTTGACTTCCTTTTTTATTGTAAGAATCGAAGTAAGAACCAGACGATTGATCGAAATCGTTTATAGTTGTCCTGTAATCAATAGGTGCAGGCGTTGAGTAAGTAGGCGTTGCAGCGAAATGGTAACTGTTGATGGGTTTGCGTACCTTATCAAAACTGTTGTCTACTGCAGATGGTTGGAACGGTTGGGGTTGTTCAAAGTAGAAAGAGTTGGGAGACAATGATGTTGATTGAGCATGTGGTGAGTAGCTTGAAACTTTATTGATAGAATCTCGAGGAGGTGGTCTCAGTGTTGAATCGAAGAAATAAGGATCATTGTAGTCATTGTATCTGTTCGGTCTCTTTGGGGACTCAACGGGTTGGTAGAAACTGGGGGAAACGAATTGATTCCTGACCTGATAGCTGTTCGAAGTTTTCGGTCTTTCATAAAGAGGATAATCTGCCGTGTACTGAGGCCGTGGTGATTTTTTCGTGACATGAGATGCTGCTGGTTCTCTTGCGTTTACTGTTGCATGCCCAAACACACTGAATGAGCCTAATATAGAAGGGGGAGCTGGTGAAAATACTTCTACTGTGTCTGATGTATCCGCAAGCTGCTGCTGAAGTATTTTCTTTGATGGAGCATAGGAGTAGCCCTTACTGTGATGAAAAACTGGGTATCGAGGTGGCACTGCATGAGGAGGAGCAGGTCGTCCATATACTGAAGCTTCTCTGGCAGGTCTCCATTCCTCGTATGGATGCCGAATCGGCTGAAAAAATAGTAAAACAATCATGTGAGTGGTGGTAATGTTAAGTTAATTATGTACAACTATTTTAGGATCTACTTGGTCAGATTAGTCACCTTCTACGGGTGGGATCAACCCATTTTGTATTGCCAAGTTGATGTCCAAGTTCTAATAAATAGATGAACTACAATAGGTCAGGCCCTACCAATCATCTAATTATATCACCTACATAGGTCCTACTAATCATATCAAAGAAAGAAGGAGGTAGCAATGAAAATGTCATGGGGCCAAATTCTATTTCGTATGAAAGGTGTTTCAAGTTTGTGCATGCGCGTCAATATGACCCAACCTATATGAGGTCACCTATTTTGAATTTAGCGGGACCTATCACCCCAACAATCCTATCAATTGGAGCAGGACATATTGGTTAGTAGGAAATGAACGTCGTTCGAAAAAAATACAGTAGAGCGTCGAAAATCCGAACCAATTGGGACCATAGGTAGTTCGGATTACCGATCTGTTGGACCCATAATTAAAAATACAGTTCTGGAATGCAGGAAAGAAAAACAATAGTTTTTATGTAGTACATATGTATGTATGTATATTATGTACATAACTGCAGTTGGTTTCTTGAAGAAATATGTAGAGTACATACTAGGGTGGCCCTTATTTTTTGACTTCGGAAAATCCTATCTCCCAACCCCTAATTCCGTTCCAATAGTTAAATAAAAAATCTGTGCAAAATTTCAGTCCGATTTGAGAAGTTTTAGGGGTGGCGCAAACGCCTTGAAGTTTGAGCAAAAGGAGTTTTTTTCAGTCTCCTTCTAAGAAATGTTACCTTGCCCAACAGTCTTTAAAGTTCACTTGAGTTTTCGCCCCCCTCGTGGAACTGTTATTTACATCACCAGAAATTTGAATCACAGGTTTATTTAGTGGTGGGGGGGGGGTATGGGATTCATACTACCCTATTCAGTTCCGAGTCTATCTTACTGTCTATGCCAATTCCACGGCAGTTGTATTTCTGTCTCATATTTTTTGCTTTTTTCAATTGTTGATTCAATTATTTCTGTGATGGCATCATCTTCCCGAAGCCTTCGAAAAGATGTCGAGCTAAGCTTGATTGGAAGAATCGAACACAGGTCGTACAAATGGTGCCTGCACTCATCTCGATAAGATGCTGGAACGACCTGCCCGGTGTCCTGCCTGGTGTCTGTACCTTCCTTGTCGCCACCATATCCACGAATTAGTCCT
>JAEMON010000001.1:50478436-50496729 GCA_030264115.1 Lygus lineolaris | reverse complement strand
CCATTGCAATAGCTTCATTTTCTTCGAAAATTCGCTAATGCTTGTTTACAATGAAAATTCGTGAATTCGTGTTTTGAAGATACTGAGTGTTCTATTTTTAAGGTCGCTACTTATAACTGCAAACAAACGCATTCTTTCTAGGGTTTTCTTCCAAAATTACATTTTATTTCTTTTCGGTAGGAACCTAATCGACATCCTGAGGGGTCTTGAATGGGCCTCATCTCTCCACACAATAATGGGGTACCTACATTGATTATTTTGACAGCATCATTTTGAATTTATTCAACGTACAAAACTTGTTTTTTGTTTTGTGGGGACGGATGAGATCAGAACATGATACAGAAAAATTCATGCTTTGTCCTGGAATGATAAGGAGAACACTACTTGCCCCTGAAGAGTTAGATAAACGAATTTTGTCGCAAATAAGGTTTCTGATAATGAAAGCAGTAAATTGGAATAATGAAGAGTATGTTGTGCAGTTTGTCGCGCGGGTATGGTTTTGATGTACAATTGTCGGCCTTATTAATACTAAGTCAAAATAATACTAGGTTAAATTCACTATTATAAGAGATAAAAACAAGTATGGGATTCATAGGAAGAATAGGTCAGTACCCTTGCAGGATCCTTTCCGTAGACTACGTGACTGGCCGTCCATCGCACAGCTCCTGAAATAGAATAACAAGTACTAATTAATAACGATTTATTTACAGAGCGAATATTGGAGAGTTGTGGTTAGGACGTTTTTGCTGCGTGATTCACGTTTATTCAGAATCAGATGAAAATCATGCTCTCAATAAAAATGTGTGGGCACAAAGCTGTTAGGTTGGCAGGCTGTAGGGTTAGAGTGGTGGTCGTTGACCCCATTTTTCAGAGTTTCAACTTTTAAGCTTCACCACTGATCTAGTTTTCAAAAATAGGGGTACATTTAACAAAATTTATGACCGAAGTATTTAAAAAATTGAAAACACTGAAAAACGTCTGCTTTTGTAACATGGACATATAAAATCAGTTAGTGAACATTTCAGCTTAATTGGTGGAATGGTTCCGGAGTTATCCCTATGACATACATTTAAAGTTTCCGCATTCCAAATTGTGGCGAAATTCATAGGTACATAATATTGCCTTGGAGCCAACAAGAAACTAAGAAATCCATTAGGAACTAAGAAATCGTAGTTTCAGGAAATTCATGTTTGCGCATGCGGGCAAGCTACTCGTGGTCCGCTGGCTATGAAATTTATAGGGGACTGTCTATAGGCTTCCCTGTACAATCTCTGAAAATTTCACCGAAATTGGTCGAGTAGGTAGTTCGGGAGTTAGGGCTATGAAACACATTTCAAAATTGAGCATGCACATTAGCTATTACTGAGCCAATCGTGACGAAATCCCCACCCTCAGACCCGAGACCCTTAGACTCAGCCCCAACTACCCTCCGAATTTGACCGAAATAGGTCAAAAATTAGGAACTGAGAAACCGGGGTTTCGGGAAATGCAAATATGCGCACACGCTCACGCTACTAGTGGTCTGATGGCGATTAAATTGATAAGGGAACGTTACGGGGCTAACCCGCACAATCCCTGAACATTTAATCAAATCCGGGCAATAATTTCACATAGTTTTGCCTGGGACGAGGAATTGACTACAGACACAGACCGACAGACGGACACGGAACCAAAATGTTCAGAAAGCTCTGAAACGTGAAAAGCAAGTGGACATGTTGATTTTGGAGGGCACACATTTTTTCCTCCCCGCTCGAATACATAGCTTCCTACCTTCAATAAAAAGAAAACGGAGTTAAATAGAAAAACGTTGTCTATTTCCACGAAAATAATGAGTTACAAAGTTAAATCGACTTCGACAGTTAGGCCATCATCAGTAACAAACAATAACTGTTTGATGATGGCCTAACCGTCGAAATCGATTTAACTTTGTGACTCATTATTTTTGTGGAAATAGACAACGTTTTTAACTCTGTTTTCTTTTTATTGAAATGGGTTTCCACAACTTCGTCGCGAGTGATTTAGTACGTTCCTACCTTCCGTAGTAAGGAAGCAAAAGTCATATACTGACCGACTGACTGTCATTATACTGAAGTCATATACTGTCTTTGATCCCCAAATTTTAGTTACTGACCCCCTTAGTGTGGGAGTGGTTGCCCCCTCAATTTATTCCTGGAATCAACAATTTATTTTCCCAACGAATCTATCATCACGCCTTCTCAAGAGCAGCGGTCACACAACCGTTCAACGAATAAATATACTGAAAATCAATGTATAGGTAAACCTATCCATATTTCGCGTAACATATACTCGTAGGTAAACGCCAGAGTATAGTACCTGTTACATGAACAGTAGGGTTGTAGAGAGTGAGAAAAAATAAGGGACCACGATCTCATCAAACATGCGTAACGTGTGGTGGTTGTTTCGTTCTTCGGTTTTTACTCCTCCAAAGCCTGTTTCCCCCCCCCCCCCCCCCCCCCCATAAAAATTGGGTGTTTTTGACCAGGAAACTCGTCAGATATATGATGAAACCAAAATGAAAACTATAGTTGAATGAAAAAGTGTAAAGTATTGACAAAAAAAGAAGAAGCGGTCCTACTAACTTTCGAGGTTTTTCTGCCATCTGCTGGAAACAGAAAACATGTTTTCAAAAATCTCAAAAATAACTGGGGAATGTTTGAAGTTCGATACAAATTTCTTCTGTAGGGACGGCATCTACAGTAATCAAATCGAACTAATTAACTAACCAGTAATTAATGAATCACCTTGTTGCCACCAAACGTTCTTGAAAACTGAAGGGGTTAACGACCACCTCGGGGGTCAGCGACTCCCACTTTTACCCCTTTCGGTAAAGTGAGCAAGAGAAAGTTGCAAAAATATGGTCAATGGCGTGCAACAACAGCGGCAAAAAGGGATGTGTTGCAGTAGTTTAATTGATTACAGAAATTTTTCCCTGAACGATTCGCATAGCACATAGAAGACGCAGCCTATGATCGTTCGAAAAGAATACATATAGGAACATAAATATTATTTTAAAAAATTCTAGTTTGCAGTCAAATCGCAGTTCGTGTTGTATTTATATGTAACATTCTCCATGCTACCTTCAAATTCTCATCTGTAAAGCCTTTGCACGGGTTAAAACTTTGAAACACCTTCCATCTGCTGTTTTTCACTCAATTTTGCGCGTATTATAGGTATTTCACCCAAAACTGAAAACTTCATTTTAGTATACATTTATTTAGTATATATTTACTTCAAACTTTTCATTTAGTATACAATTCATATTATACACTTAAGATTCTGTGTTGATGCACTGAAGTGAATTTATTTGACCAATTTTTTGACCATTTTTCGTATGCGCAGTAGGGAGATACTGGAATGAATATGTAAACCTACATTTGACCAACAGGAACCCGTTTCCTCAGCGCAAATTACCACGAATCGTTGATGCTAGCTCTACGAGGTAGGTCAGTGGTGAAATTGACCAAGAGCTGGCGGCCGGCTCATCTGTGTGGACACGTCGCACAAAAACCCTCGAAGGACGTCGCGATATAATGGAGCAACGGGGTTGGGCTTTTTACTACGTCCAACTTTGATAGCTGAGGTGAACAGCCTGACGTGTGACCAAAAAAAAAAAAAAAAAAAAAAGTGAAGCACTTGAAAAACTTGAAAAACACGCTAATTTATATCGTGATAGCATTGTCAAAAATTGTAGAAATTGGGAAGTGTCTGTTTCTTTACAATTTAGGACATTAGGTCTTCTCACCGCCTGTTCACCTGGGTCAATCGCACAGCAACAGTATTTGCATAGGTATGAAATAACAAAATTGTTATTTTACAAAGCAGTTGAAATCAAGTGCTTACCATCGTATTTGACGCAAGATATTGAAAACGTCTGCCAAGTTGGTTGGTCAGTTTAGCTCCCTCACTTTTGTAATATGGACGTACAGAATAAGCTACCTAGTGGAAATTTCACCAAAATCGGTAGAATAGTTCGGGGTTATGCCCATGACAACTAATGTCAAGTTTTCGCAATTTCAATTCATATGCAATCCTCTTGGAGTCAACCCTTAACTACCCACCGAATTTGAGGAAACTCGGTCCATTCGGAAATTAGAAACCGTTGTTGCAGGCAGGAAGTTCACGTTTGCGCATGCGCTTACGCTACTAGTGGTCTGACGGCGATGAAAGTAACAGGGGACCATATAGGGACTGCCCCGCATAATCCCTGAAAATTTAATCATATTAGGACAGGGGATTGCCCCCCAGACGCCGGACCGACCACGGACCCTAAATTGTTTTGAAAGCTTTGAAACGCAAAAAGCAAATTACAATTTTGATTTTGGAGGACAACATTTTTTTTTTTTTTTTTTTTTACTTCTTGCACGACTACCTAGCTTCCAACCTCTGGTATTGAGGAAGCAAAACATTAGGTGTTTTCGCTCAAAGTTCAGGTGAAGCGTCTTTCAGGAGTTACGAGCTCAACCAAGCAGTTGAGAAGCTAGACTATTTCTAATGCTACTTTGATCGGAAGTTCAGAGCCCAGGCATTACCTACCTACGTATTACAGGTAAGTAAATGTAATTGCAAACTTTGAAAAAACACCATTGCGTCACCCAATGAGTCACGTATTATATATCTTTGCCCGGGATTGCGCAAAGTGGTCAAGCGGTAACTTTGATGAAGTGTAATAGTTCGGGGCAACCATTGTAACGACTTGATGGCCAAGCGAGCAGATGGATTGTTGGGTGACGGGATGATCGTCCTTCTGCACTCTAAGACGGTGGGTAAACGGTGTAGATAAACGGGAGGTAAAATCGAGGTAGGCAAACGTTTCGACGCAGGCGTGACACAAGACAAACTACCCCGTCACAACTTGAGGCAAGGAACAGTTACTTCGACTTAACATCCACTACTCGAGGGGAATCAGTTCTCATTACCGGACGCACTACATAACCTTTTGTTACTCCTATGTCGCGGTGTAATTTCTTTCTGCTTGAAACTTCTTACTGAAGTTACGACCAGAATAATTTTCTCCTTGAGGAATTGCAATGGGGGCGCTTTATTGTTACCTACAAGTCCTAATTGGGGTGGATGGAATTATTCATAATCGATGACACGTTCAACACTATTAACAGTCATGTAAGTATAATGATTCCTACAAATACAATTATTTGATTTGATTAATGGCACGTTATATGCGTACGCAACACAGATCAATCATGCGCTTCAGTACCTATTGTGAGTGATACGAGTTAGCGATGAGCATATAACCCACATAATCCTGAAAGATCTTCGCTGTCTCAGCCTCTGCGCAAGCGCTAGGATAAAAACTCGAGTATCCCGTTCTCTATTCATCCAATTTCGCGGAGATTTGGAATGTGGTCAGGAACTGCACTTAGTAATGTATGCTCGTTGCTTATATTATTTCTTTATCAATACATTTTTTGATACAATGGTCCACATATTCATGTTATTGACGGTGAAGAATTGAACACGAGGCAGTTTTGTGCCATACTCACTTGGCAGACGCGTTTTCATACCCACTGGGATTGCCTAATTGATGCTTGCATGGTTAGCTATTTCCATCCATAACACCGGCGTTTACACGTCTATGTGTAACATCTCATTCGAAACAACCGGTTTTACCTGCAGCCCGGCATGGCAAGTAAATCTTCCAGCAACTTTCGTATCAGGAATTTCGAGCTTGAATGACATTTCCCCACTGTGTTATTTTGTAATTTACTCTGAAGGTTTCCAAACATCGGGCCTTCTTGGTATCTAAACCGGTAAACACCTATTTACCTTACTGTAGGTTAATGTGTTCCAAAAGAAGATGAAGAAGAAACACATGAGGAAGAATCATTTGTATGGAACTTGAATTGATATCAATTTACTACCCACCTAATTACACACATTACAAGTGACTAACACCAGAAGAAACATAGTTTTTTTCGGTAACGTCATTCATCTCGGCTGAACTCAGGAATACAATGGGGAACATTGTATGTATTACATTTATGTACTAACATAAAGGGCGGTTTCTGTAGCAATAAAATCATAATATCATAATCGTTTATGAGACTGGGATTTTAACTACCGTGGGAGCAAACCACCCGGATGCAGCGTGGTGAGGTGCATATTAAGAAAACGAGCTGTACACACACAGTGATGCGATGACCCACCCTTGAAAATGGTGCCACAGTTTGAATGTTCACAGTATTATTTTATACCTATAACTTATATAATATGAAATATTGCCCAAGGTACAAGGGCTTCCCCTACATACCTTTTCATTTGACATTTCATTTATTTTAGGAAAGTACAAATTTCGCATCTGTTTTGCAAGTATTTACTGAAAACGAGGGCGTTTATGAGGGAGTGGAGAGAAGGGCCCAGGCTCACCCCACTATCAGGAGAAAATAGCCTTTCAAATAAATAAGTAACTAACTTGAAATAAGACCTTGTAACTTTCGTAACAACATAAATGAAATTGCAAAACTGAGAGAGAACTGTAGTCTGGAAATAGCTTCAGAGACCACCCCAGTTTTAGAGACCAATTTCTTTTTTTTTTTAAATCCGGGGGACCTAACCCACGCTAGTAAGCTTGGTCATATGACCTCCCCGCCGCTTATGAAGTTGTTGATCTAAACTTTACCTTAGATGATGATGGACCCCCAGTATACAAAACAGACAATATTCAGCGAAGCAGGAAACTCTATGTTAGGAAACTATTCAAATAATTTTTACTTTCCTCTGCCCACCTGAGGGGAAAGGAAAGTATTGCGATTAGAAGAAAACGCAATATCTGAAACACCACTTTAGAATGGTCCTATTCGATATCTGATCAATTTTCTCCACTTTTTGGAAAAGTTTATGAGACCGTATGTATGTACGTATGTCTTTATACGTTTGTTGTATATATTTATAGCCACTTTTCTGGTTTTTAACGCTGATTTCGGCCTTCAGGATGTTTTTGTGAATATGAAGAGATATTGGAGCTCGTTTTTACTTGAAATAAGAGTAAGTCCTGTGAATTAGGAAAGTGGAGTTAGAAAACGACGTTTTTCAAGTTTCTACGGTTGAGGAAAGTAGTGTGAAGCCTCGTTTTTAAATCCAGACGTGATAATCCTCCAGTATTATAATTCGAAGTAATTGAGAAGCTCATGAAGATTCACAGATGAAGTGAGGAGGGGTGGCAGGTTAGGGTGTTTTACTGGGAGGAAGCTAACTGGGTTTAGTGGATCTTCAGCGGGGCAGAAGGGATTACACAATCCAGAAGATGTGGTGGCACAACAAAAATAATAAAAGACGGTGAAAAAGCTTGTTACAACGAGAGTAAAAGAACTAGATCATGGTTACGTACCAGTGAAGCGTTGGACATTGTCAACAAGGTCTCTTTCAGAGCTCTTGTGAGGCATTCTTCACACCCTTCACGTAATACAAATGGCAAGCCGTCATACGCATGTTTCCTGATTTACCTTGCGACTGCATCTGCGAGTACGAGGAACACAGTCGCCAATGGTTCAAACAGTGTTGGAAGTTTTGTTGTTACTCTTCTATGGCAAGAGTAATCTATATGTATACCTCCTGCGTCTGTATCTTATCTACGTCGATCATAATACAATAATAGAGACACAAGTATACATACGGGATGTCTCATGTTCCTTTACATGAAAATATGACAGATTGTGCCACGATGGGAAACGAAAGGTGCAAAACCTTCAAAATGTTGGAGTCGTAGAGCAAAATATAACCATTGATGCTCATATTTTGTAGCAGTTCATGCTGGTTCAACTCTGGGATTGTCATATCAAATGATGTGAAGCTGTGGATTTGCTCTCTCCCTACCGAAGGTATAGTAAGCTACGTATTCATAAAATTGCCACTTGCTTTGTACGTTTCAGAACTTTCTGTACAAGTTTGGTTGCGTGTCTGTCTGTCGGTCTGTCTGTGGTCAACTCCTTGTCTCAGGCAAAACTGCTATAATGAAGTAGTTATGGTGCGATATTGACACCAGGGAATGTGCGGGTTGGCCCCGTGACGTTCCCATATTAAATTCATTACCGTCGGACAACTAGTAGGTAGCGTGTACGCCTGCGCACACGTGTATTTCCTGAAACTACGATTTATCATTGCTTAATGGACCGATTTCGCTGAAATTCGAAGGATAGTTAGGGGCTGTAGGATAGTAGGGGCTGTCTCCAAGACAGCCAGCAGCCAGCAGTTACCTATGAATTTCGTTAAGACTGGAAGGTTTATAGCTACTGCTCATGTGTGAACTTGAAATAGGTTTTCATAGGCATAAATCCGAAACTATTATACCAATATCGCTGAAACGTCCACTAACAACTGATTCTTTACATATGTACATGATACAACAGTGAGGAAGCTATACTGCCTACCCAACTTGGCAGACGTTTTTGGTGACAAGGTGAAGTTCATTGTGCAGTTTTACTCAAATATTGGTAGAAATGATACGGTGGTTTTGATATTCTTCAGGGCTCTTCAGATTTTTCTAGGACATCAGAGGTTGATAAAAAAATAAAAAATACTGAGGGTCTCAGTAGGGCTATTTTGTTTTCAACCCAGCATAATATCTGATTTGTAAACTGCTGGATTTCAAGCCCTTGTTGCCATTACCAGACTTAATCAGTTTTAATGTGTATACTACGTTGTATGTAGTGTGGTGCACAGTGATGGGAATAACAGAGAATGAAGGGACTGGCTTACCTAATAGCAATATTAGAAGAGCTGTGCTCATCGCTAGGCTCCTGCTCCTGCAACAGAATAAATTCCATGAATTATTTTATGAATATCATAACCTGACGTTTAGTAGATCAGGAAAGTAATGAAATATGCCAATTTTACATTTACATATCATCCAGATACCTAAATATATCGGTGAATTTTGTAATATTGGTACCTACATATTGGTAGTGGTGTAGGTATTATACCTAATATTACCAATTTTATACTTCTATGGTTTTCTAAAACATAGTGAATAGTTTTCTGAACATAATTTACCGAGAAAATATGAATATTTATTTCATAAATAAAGTTTATGGTAACAATATAACAGTGACACACAAACAGCAGTGTGCTTTACAAAACAGTGTGAATACTGGAATTGCCACACATCAGTGAGATTCTGTGTGGACTTGATTAGTTTCCCCACCACAAAGAGATTCATTGGCAATAACGTTAAGTTTACATTCTTCATAAAATAAGATTGCTCATACGACAAACAACGGCATTTTACTTTTCACTGTAAATCCGTACAGTATTTTACATGTTATTTTGCTTACATAAACTTATATGTTTGGTTGATGGTATTCAAAAGGTAAGACCACATCAGGAACAGCTTTTCAACACATTTCGTTTCTTTCGTTGTAGTAGGTAGGGACTGGGCGGATCATTGGCACGGGTCATCTTATCGATGTTATTGTGGATCCTCATGGCGACCCAATCCGTGAGCGTATATATGCGGCACATACTATCCGTGATTTGTTCTTATCTAAGTTACTCGTACAATATAGGGTTTCAACTTGGAAGCCACGAACCAAAAGGGCAACCGGCATGGTTCGTTTATATTTTAAAAGCTATATAAACTTATATACCTTTAAAAACCTCAATTCCTCTTTTTAAAGATTTGCATAATACGTGATCACAAAGGTGATTATTATATTTATGTTGTTCGCAACGTCCTGTACAGTAGCTTGTTTGGTTAGATAAAACGTTCTAAACTGTTCTAGTTTGGTGATTGTATACAATGAATCAATATTATTTGTAAATCAGGTGAATCATAAGGTAACTAATTAACTAATTATTTCCTCACGTCATCTGTGTCCATCCATATAGCAACTCTAGCAGTGTTGGATTATACAACTATAGGGTTTATCCTGCTCTTACAAATATTTTATCGGAAGCCCAATTAAATTTGATTTTTCAGTTTTCACTGCGCCCCTTTTCTTTATACATTTCAATGAACTGATTTCGTTTAATCATCATACGGTTTCATGATACAATTTAGACAGAAGCTGATTTATTTACACAGTTGTTTTACTTCTATTAAAATCCAACTTATCTTCAGAACTAAAGCATGATGTTTCTTTTGGCCGTCTCGAGTAACTTTAGAACTGGAACCACACGTTCCTTTAACAATTACGCTTCACGATTCCGATGGTGGAAATAATGTTATTTGGCCTGCTCTCAGTTCCAAGTAGCAGCGGTTTATATGGGGTTTTGTGGGTTATTTATGTGCTGAGCTGATTCGATAGGCTGAACAACCAGGCTATATCCCTCTCCCGGACTTGTGACACGGCTCATTCTTGATTCACTTATGAAACCTATAGTCAAGAAGGCTACTGCACCATCTCTTCAGTAGCACAAAACCACATCATCTCTGCCTCACCCACAACCATTATGGTTATACGGATCAGATCAGTAAATAAATAACCAACAAAACCCCATATAAACCGCTGCTACTTGGAACTGAGAGCAGGCTAAATAACATCAGTTCCACCATCCTATCGTGATGATTACTACTAATAACAGTAGCACACCCCTCAATATATCTGAGGTCGGCCAGCAGTGGTTTTGATGAATGAAATAATTCTTCAAAAGTCTTTTACGCGTTTGTTTACTTGTCGTACCTACCTAATTTACATAAATTTTCACACGTCTCGTCGCGTGTATAAATCCTTGTTATTACATAAATGCATTTCATGAACAATACCCATTTTAGGTTATGCAGGGAGAGGCAAGCGCTGGAAATTACTCGTATAACAGGATGTTGATGATTAGGCATAGGTAGGTATAAGTGGTGGGATAGGAATGATGATAAGTATTAAAGCATAGTCTTATAGGTATAGGTTGAGATATATTGATAAAGTCGGGATTACACTTGCGGTGTTGGGCCCAACACCGAATATTCGGGCATGCTCGCCCGAATATTCGCCAATGCTCGGAATTTGCCGCGCACCCCGCACATACATGCGGTGTTGGCTTTCAACCCTAGTACAACTCACTCTACACTAATTGGTCAAAATGGTCAATGCTCGCCGCCTTTGACTCGGGACAAAAAACCGCCTTTTGAGCGAGCATCCCCGAGCACGAATATTCGCGAACATTCGGGCATTTGCCCCGCGGTTACACTTGCGGGACGAGTATTCGCGGATATTTGGAGTTGGGCCCAACACCTCAAGTGTAACCGCGGCTTAAGATTGGGAATAAAACGGTCTCCAGAAATGATTTTAATGGGGGGTTGTGCATACTTGAGCTGAGGGGAAGAGGATGCGCATGTGTAAAACCCGCCCCTTTTATTGCTCCTATCCATCATGATTAAATCCTCATTCCAATATTTCAGTGGGCAGGTATCCGGAATTCAGGATAGACGGGGAGCATAGCATATCGCAATAGTACGTGTCTACTGACCCGACACTCATGTTAGTGACTGTCGGACAGTCACAAAGTCATGAAAGATTATACCAAAAAGGATACAGCCAATTCTGAGGGTCTGAACGAGTCTGAAAAACAAAATTTGGAATGAAAAAAAATTAAGACATGTCCTACCTGAGTAATAAATTACGGCGTGTATAGCGAGGAACAATCAAATACACACACTGACAATATGCCACTCGAATCCAAAAGAGGGGCCTAATATAAGGTTCGGCAACAAACGGTAGATAATTTTCATTTATTTACTTAGGCCCTCCGCACACGGGGCGACGACCACTCGAAGGAGAATCGAACTCGAAGCGAGAGGGATTCGGACTCGTCTCGAAATAACTCGAGGGTATCCGCAGACGGGTCGTTGCCGTCTCGTCAGCCTTTCGCATATACTACTGGATGGGTAGCTCAGGTAACAAAAGGAACCCCGTTTTACGGCCTTCGAATCCCTCCATTCTCCTCGTCTTGGGCGTCAATGCGGATTTTTCCGTTCCAAACAGTTCGAGAGTGAATCGCGTCGAGGATGACGAACTGACTTCGACTACGAGTCGAGTTCGAGCCGACCCGTGGGCGGAGCCCCATACCACTACCTAGGAAGTCGAGAGGGGAGAAATTCCGCCTGCGACGATCTCGAGCGGGCTTCGCCCCGTGTGCGGAGGGCCTCGAAGATTACTCGAAGATTACCTGTTACCAAATACTCAACTTGGAATCACACTATAGAAGAAAAAAAAATATATAACTTCTATCAAGCTGCTATGATGCGAATATTGACAAACTCCACGGAAATACACTATTTATGCTGTGCTTACGTTATACCCTTGTTTGAAGTTTTATTATCCCACAAGAGAAACAGAATTATTAGAAACAATTTATGGAGAAAAACAAATGCATTCAACAAATGATTTTGCCTGGAAAAATACTTACCTAGAAATAATGTTTATGAAATCATTGTCTTTGTTCGTTTCACGCACATCTTGCTCGAATTTGCGCACTCGAATATTCGAAGGGCGGGTCGTTTATCCAAGAAATCGTAGGTACGTATAATCTGCGATAAAAATGGGGTTTCCTTTTGCAAAAACGAAGTTCATGTAAAAACTTCAAATTTCAAAATTTATGAAATGTTGATTTTGCGGGTTTGAGCTCTAGTTAACCTATGTACGTAATCGTTCAACTGTATTAATTTATAATTTTTCTAAACCGCTTCCACAGGAAAAGAGGAGGAGGAACGTCTTATGGAACAATTTTGTTAAGAATGAATGTAGAATATATTTATGCAAAGGATTGAAGGTTGAAGCGTCCCGCTTTGTGACGAAGTCACCGGATCTCTCTTCTCTCGTCGCAATAGACCAGAAGCTCTTGTGAATGTAAGTACCTCTTTAATGTATCAAAACATCCTCCCCTTGCCTACCGTCGTGGTTCAATTCCCGAAGATAGGCACAATATCTACCCCTACCCCACTTCTTCATATCGAGAGCCTTTCAATTTAGGAGGATGATACAAATTTCCTAATTGAATGCCTACCTAGGTTTGGTTTTAAGGGGCTCGAAATTTTCACGGAATTCTCACAAACACGTCCGCAATTACGCTCTAAATATGCCCTAAAAGCATGAAATCGAGTTTAGTGGGTGTGGTAAACTATCAAGTACGATACATGATTTTAAATGTTTTTTCCCTCTGAATAATGTGGTGATATGATTTTTTTTATTGTTTTTGATTTTTCGATGTAAGCCTAAAAATTTCAAATTTGCATTAAAGAAAAATTTCTGAGTTGCTAAATTTTTTGACAAATTAAAAAAATAAAAACACATTAAAATCACGTATCACACTTATCATGTTTACTACACCCACAAAACTCGACTTCATGCTTTTAGTGCACATTTGGAGCGTAATTGTGTACGTTTTTGAGCACTCACATTTTCGAGTGAGGGGTTTTGAATTCATGAAATTTCGCGTTGAATCGGGATCTGTAACAAAAAAGAGGGGTTTTTATTTGAAAAAATGAAGTTGTTGTTGATGACGCATGGTTGCGCAATTGCGCAGTGCGCGAAAATTCCATGGTTGAATGGGGAATTCTGATGTGTCGTAATTTTGCATTTTTTACTTCAAATTCGTATTCAGCACCCTTGAAAATCTCCTAATTCGAATGTTCAGCTCAAAACCTTCATTAGGTCGGCTGTAAAACGGGTGAGAAGATCACGCGTAACGTCATCTGTTCTGATGAGCGCGGGATGCCCCCTGGCGGGCGCGGGGTGGGCGACGTCATCTCTATATTTTTGACTGCACTTGTTTTTGCTCACTCCCAATCCCCAATACCCCACATATAGCAACCTTTTTGAAAAGCGCTCACTGAAATCTTTCAGTTGAACGAATAAACTGAAGTAACCGGAATTGCCCATGCCTCGCAAAAAAATCATAAAGATCACCGATGGTCCAAATTTTTCAAGTAGCGGAATAAGGAAAATGCGGGATGGTGGTCCACTACTTGAGAAACACTCTATATATTATACTTTGGTTATATATTTATGGTACCTATACCAGTTTATGTTCTGGCCTAGTACAAAAATTTTCTGGCTGCGCTGTTGGCTGGTAGGTATGTTTCGTTGATAGCTCTTCCCACTTTTCTTTGTACCTATATCAAATTTTGCATCATTATGAGAACCCATCTTATGTTTCGCTACAAATAAGTTAAATTGTTGTCACCTGTTAGTTTAAATTGTATTTATACATGTCTATCCTTTTGTTATTTGCAGTTTTTATCTTGTAAGTTAGGAGTAGGTAGGTTAGTACATATAGATAGTATACGGGTTCTGCACCTAAATGGCGCGACGCGACGCACACATCCATGTTTGTTCTTGTATATTCCCTTGGAAGAAATGTGAATTCCAGGGCGTTGGCCCCATAACGTCCGTCGGTGTATTAGGGAAACATCAGGTTCGAGGAGCATCGCACAGGGGAAGGCTGGCACGACCGAGCTATTGATTACGGTCGTCGAGTGACGTCTACATTGACCAGTCGTTGAAATCACCGGCATCTTTCGCTTCCAGCAGTCTCTTTGATACATTGATATTGTTTCATTCTTCCACTATAAGCGGTCCTGATGTCGAACCATATTGTTATAACCTGAACATTCAGCCTGAAACTGGGAATTTTTTTCACAAACGTTATAAGGTCTGTTCCAGGCGGCGGTGGTCATTGTTAGGTCGAATTTTATCTGCGCGGAACCCACTTCACACTCTCAGGTCAAGAAAGTTCAACATCTGCCAGTTCCAAGTGACAGGTCAAGGTCCAGTGGTCATGATCTCAATCAACCCTTCGAAGGATATGAGTACTTGAATCTAGTTCAGTTCAAAACACCCTCTCAAAAAATTGAAGCGCCGTTGGACAATAGCACATGTCTCCCTATAGGAGCTACCTGACAAACCGGAAACAAGTGGTTTCAATCGGTGACAGTACCAGCAAAGAACGATACAATGGATTCGGAGTGGTACAAGGAAGTACATTAGGCCCTCTGTTGTTTTTAATGTACATAAATGAAGTGGCTCATTTTGAATTACCAAATACAAAACTCTATTTATTTGCTGACGACACCACTGTCCTAGTCGGAGGTGACACGTGGGAAGATGTATTCAGGAGCGCTAACCGAACAATAAACCTAGTAGGTAGGTAAATGGTTTTACGATAATTATCTCACATTAAACACCAATAAGACCAAATTAATTTCATACGGTGGAAACAAATCTCTTGTTCAAGAATCAAACTTATGTATTAGGCTACATACCTGTCAACCAAATGATGGCTGTTCATGTGCTCCGATTGAACGTGTTACAATGCATAAGTACTTAGGCCTAGTATTGGATGAGGAACTAAACTGGAAGCCCCATATAGACTATACGCATGATAAAGTTAAGAAGTTTATGTATATATTCTACAACATTAGGCTCTTGCTTCCGAAAGAGTCAATAAAAGTAGTATACTATATACCATGTTGAAATCCGTACTTCAGTACGGTATTATTGCCTGGGGAGGTACCTATTCCTCCCATATAAATAAATTGCATGTTCGACAGAAAATAATTATAAAGATAATGCTGTCACTACCGCTTAGAACACCATTAGTGAATTTATTTGATATTGCGAAGATCTTTACTATAAAATAGCTGTATGTTAAAAATCTACTTTTGCAATTCCATAAACAACCACAAATTATAGAGACACAACATACACCAACGTACACAACCAGGTACATAGCTGCAGGGAACGTTATTGCCCCCAGACCTACATTGACGCTCACGACCCATAGCCCAAAGTTTATTGTACACTTACTTCATAGAGCTCTAGATAGTAAAATGAAACTACTCCAAAAACATTCCAGGCCGAACTATAAGCGACGGATACTAACGTGGCTGGTGAAAACTGGGGTATCTGGCTGCGAGGCACTACTAACCAGTGCCCAAATTGGATAGTCACAGCTGTGTAGAAATTATGTACGAAAACTATTTCTTTTGATGTAACCACGTAATCTTAGGATGTAGGATAGTCTTTTCTTCCAGATTTTGTAAGATGTTAAATGTATATAATTTGGCTAGTGTAATCTGTAAATGTGACTGTGCGGGAACCACGAAATTTTCTATGAAGTATGTGAACATTTTCATGTACATTGTACCCCGTTTACTCTACTAGCAGTACAACCCAGTGAACTGCTAAATGAGTGCGATATTCCTAGACCATACCTTGCTACACGGGCCAAGCCTACCGCAAAGTACATCACCAAGGAATGTCACACAAAATTTCATTTAATACCATGCACACAGTTTTTTGTTGAAACAAAATTATGTATCATCGATTGAATAAATAAATTGAATTGAATTTGTTGAGGATCAAAGGTTAGATGATCCCATATGAATCTTTATCATGATCGGATCATTGGTCACGACGCATGCAGAAGTAAAATCCCTGCCACTTGCATAACTTCCACTGTAATACTCCCCATAAATATCCACGCATAACATTCATCCTATTTCGACGAGATTTCCAGGGATAGTTCATGTAATGCCCTAGATGGTCCCCCTATGAATTTCATTATACCTAATTGTATCACTTGGAGCCACTACTCATCCGCAACGTGAAAATCTTCCCAACTTCAAGTCTCAGCGTGGTCTGAAGAACTAATTTTGCTCAAAAGTGGTGGATATTTAGAGACTGACGCCTATAGATGATCTCCTATGAACTTCATCTTGATCGGACTTATAGTAGCCACTGCGCTTGCGCAAACGTGAAATCCTTGTAGCTCGCCTAACTTTCACAGTTCTCATCGGATTCCGATGAAATTTGCTGTGATTTTGCGAGTTTACAAATTCTGAATTCTAAATACTATTCTAAATCCGCCCCATTCGATCCATAACATTGAAACATGTCATTGATCTATACAATAATGTTATGGATACGGGGGAGATATGTGCCTCGCCACTTGGGATCGGAACAACTGCACGATGAGGGAGGTTCAACAATAATAGCTTATCAACATTATTCTGATTCGATCGATTCTTGTAAAAGTATTCAAGCGGGACACTGTCCATTGCTTGGGGCCAGTCACGTGTGCATCACTTACAGCTTACTATATAGGGGTTTGTTTGAACTAGGTACCCTCTTCTTTTATCGGAGTCAAGTTGATTGGTATCTCATTGTTATCGTCGACTTGCTAGATCTGGGGGCACTCTGCGGAACAAGGTAACCCCGGACAATGCAACCGGTGTGTCGGCCGACGGGGAATTATAAAAAGTGGGAAAGTTCAATTAAGTGAAAGGGAAATCTGAGTCAAGGATAATCTTTGCTCATCCCAACAAGTCTACACTGCCATGGCCAGACTCAGCTGCGAACTTTGATTTTCCCCTCTCGGACCTTCAAGTTTTGGGTTTATTATTTTCAGCGTTTATCTGTAATTTACTATTTTGTTTGAAACTACATAAATGGTGGCTAAAATCATCAAATTTCGCTAGAGGTAAGTACATTAACGTTGGGATGAGATCTTTATATTCAACAATAGAGAAATAGAAGAAGGTCCCATGTGAGGTGTGGCCAACTGACAAATGGGTGATGGGTTTGGCCATTTCTCGTATTCAATAACTTGAACAAAAAGTTCACGAAGTTCACTCTTCCCCTCATTTAAGTTTACATGTTTCACGTTCTTGCATGCGACGTGGCTACTAATGATCTGATCACGATTAAATTTATATAGGGAATCATCAAGATAGGAAGCCAGTCCCCAACTACCCACCAAGTGGAAATTTTGATTTTGGGGGAAAAAAACAATTTCACCTCACGAAAGTGAAACAAAGCTCCGGCTTACCTTTGGTAGACTCGCGGAAGGAAACAGAAGTAGGCCATCTTTACATACATAGGTACCTACATAGCTAGTTTTTTTTTCCTCCGAAATTCCCTATTGGATCTGAGATATCTGGTATTGTATAATAAGTCAAGTGGCATCCAATAGATAGAACCATATTTTGGACTCATTGAATGGAGTTCAATGCACAACTCGATCTAAGGGGACCTCGAATTATTGAACAGATTATTGACCCAGATTATCAACCAAGCGTAGCATTTTTAACGATCTTACCTCACTCCGCGTACCACTTGTTTATTCCTTACGAACTTTCTCCCCCCAATTAGTTGGTACCTACATCTATTGTTTTCGTACAACGCGGCGTCACGATACTTTATTGTTGATTACAAACTATTTAATCAGTATTCGTGTCCACTAGATGAGACCATTTTCTATTCTAATGACAGAATAGAATCATTATGATGGGTGCTTGCAGTTTTTTTCTGTTTTTTTTTTTTTTTTTT
>JAEMON010000001.1:50424689-50435471 GCA_030264115.1 Lygus lineolaris | reverse complement strand
TTCGCTCACCAACTCATGCTGCATGAATGGAACTTTTCTCCCTTTCACGCGGTTCGCACGTGAGGGAGCGAGGAGGCAGTACATACCAAATTACGTCACACGGTTTTTTTGCTCCCTTTTTCGCCCTGTTCCGTCCATTGCCGATCACATAGCACCTTTTTGGAAAGCTCTCAGTTAGACCTACAATTTTAAAGAATAGAAAAAAGGACGTCCATCCCTCAATGGTGGATTATCTCCAAGGTTGATCAAATTTAGATTACGTTTGGTCTATTGTAATCATTCGGTTTAGCCACTCGCACAAAATGAAAAGTATGCACTCCTGATAGCTTGCCTAGGAATTCGCCCAAAGAGTTAGACCATTCCAGTTTTGAATTATTTTATATGAAACAATTTCGTCTGTGACGTCATGAAAGCATTCCAATCAAGGATGTATAACCGGTAAACATATAATTCGAACTTTCCAGAGATCTATTTCCTAAAAATTGAGACTGTTTTGTTTCCGACGTGAAGCCAATAGTTAATAGACGGCTATGGGTGCTTCAATGAATTTTTTATTCTTGAAGGGTTCTACATTAGAAATACCTCCAGCACTGCAGTTTGAGCGCTTAAATGTCATCCTCACAGACCATTCAGGAATTTTAAAATGCTGAGTTGGAGCCACATGCCTTTTTATGGCTTGGATTTTCCACTCAGATTAAAAACGCCCGGAATGCGAGGCTTAGAGAAAATCTCAAACAAGCTCACTTCTACCAGAGATACCCTCAGGTACTTGACAAAATATTGCGGTGAAATTAAACAGATGGTATCTGAAAAACACAGATTATTTTCTATTTTTTCACATTTACCCACTCAGGTTACTTGCAATTTGTGACTACCAATTATTTCCTGGAATCTGAAAAGTAGGAATCATACACGGTACTTTCCATTCTCCTGTACTTTTTGAGGTTTAGGATTTCCAAGATGGTCCACTATTTGGAGATCCATTCGAAAAAATTGCTTGCCTAACATTGCATTCGCAACTAGCGTTTTGTTCATATCAATCTAACTATCTAGGCATCCGTTTCGTGTGGCATAGAATTAGATCAAGAAGAATCCGGATGTTTTTTCTGAAGGATCTTTTGGCCTCCAGAACAATTTCCCTCGTAGGGGATATTTGAAATTCTAAATTTAAATCCTCTCCTTCTATTCAATGACGAAAGGCATTCCTTGTTAGATGTGGTGGTGGTGGGAATTCCCGCAGAAATAAAAGACTCAGCAACCCTCAACAACAATTTTGGAACCTACACCCTAATACAAATAAATTGACAAAACTTAGTGCCCTACCAATCAACTATACAAGGTGGTCCACCTATTAGGCTCACCCCCTTTATTTTCTCTAATTTTGAGGGTAAACAATTCATTCCAACGCCATTGTTCACAGTTTTTTGAGCAGTTTTAGAAAATTAAAGAATTGCGCATTCCGCGATTGCGCAAAGGTGCGCAATGGACATCAACTTCGTTTTTTCAAATGAGAACCCCCTATTTTTATTTCAGATTTGAATTTTACGTAAAATTGCATGAACATTCGACCCCCTAATCGATTTTTTCGGCAGCACGCGACCGGTCTAGTGAGCATGCAAAGATGCGCAATCCTGCTATTTCACTGAAAAACTAACTTGGGTAAATCACAAGTGTGGCACATGAAATTTCATTGTTTTTCAACGCTGATTATACTAATATTACTTATATTATACTAATATATAAATGGGGTTGAATAAATTATTTATTGGATTTCTATGGGATTGGATAAATTATTAATTGGATTTCGGATTATTAATTCTAATTATTATTATTAATGAATAAATTAATGGTGATTTTTCACTGGAAATGGTCAAATTTTTGGCTCTAATCCCGAGAAAACTGAGTAAAATCAAAAAACGGTTTGCACCACGATAATCAGCGTTGAAAAACGATGAAATTTCATGTGCCACACTTGTGATTTACCCAAGTTAGTTTTTCAGTGAAATAGGAGGATTGCGCATCTTTGCGTGCTCACTAGACCGGTCACGCGCTGCCGAAAAAGTCGATTAAGGGGTCAAATGTTCATGAAATTTTACGTAGAATTCAGATCTGAAATAAAAAAGGGGGTTCTCATTTGAAAAAACGAAGTTGATGTCCATTGCGCACGTTTGCGCAATTGCGGAATGCGCAATTATTCAATTTTCTGAAACTACGCAAAAAACTATGAACAATGGCGTTGGAATGAATTTTTTACCCTCAAAATTAGAGAAAATAAAGGGGGTGAGCCTAATAGGTGGACCACCCTGTATAAGCTAGACGTACTTTGAATCTATTTCCAAATCTTCTTGATCCCTTTAAAAAAGAGAAAAAACAAACTTCCCCAGCTTAAAATTATAGTATGTGGAACACACCAGTGATGTTTTTGATCTCGAAACTGGCACCTACCCCTCGATCTATTTCGAAGTAGTACAATAGTAACTAAGTGTTGTAATTTCCATCCGGTTGGCAACCCTTTTAGTTCACTCAAATATTCAACTAGCACACACCTACTCTACAAAAAAATTAAATTCGAGTCCACCTATGTCTCATAGTGTGGCATCGCTGAGCAGTATTCCTACTCAGCCACAACTCAAACATCTCAAATCACAACTCAAACAACAAAGCTCCTACAATTCGAATTCAAAGCGTTCGAAGATTGAGGTACACCAACCTCACGCGGGCTGACCTAAAAGCCCACTATAACACCGTAAACATTATCTACGGGTACCCCCAAAATCTCAATCAGACAAAATTTCCAGTCTAGGGTGCCTGAAATTTGTACAAATCTTGATATAACACAAGTCTCGAACAGATCGGAACATATCTAGAGAAGCAACTATTGAAAAGTTGTAGTAAATTGCGAAATTATTGCGGTGGCAGCGGATGTCCGGCGAGTTTTCGGTTCGGTAGGTGGATGGTTTGACGTCACTACTCTCTCCTTTACTTGTTTTGTGGTAAACTGACCGGAATCTCGCCCTCGAAGTTAGGAATACTCATCTCCCCGGCACAATCATAGCTTATTTTTGGGATCGTTGGTTTACTTCACATAAAAAAATTGTTTTTTTTTTTAAATTAATGTAAGCTTCTATTACAAATTACTGCAAATGCCAGCCACAATGAGTAAGGATGATTCTTTCGTATTCGGAAAGGGTTTGTCATTGAAACTCAAGTGTATTCTGTCACAGAGTTTTTGGGATCTGTTCGTCGCTAGTCTATAATTTTTTCAGAGATATAGATTAAAGCTATTAGGGGTTTCATATATTAAAACTTGTAGGATTCTATTTTCTTCCCTATTTATCGCACTAGCAAAACTTGAAAGGGTAAGTTTCGACCAATTCTGATTCGCTGACGTTTCATCTGTTCAATTTTTCATCCCTTAATGATATACATATTATCCAATTCCATTCCAACAGCAAATTTAGTACCTAGCGTTTGCATTATTTTTGACAACCATAAGCATAGCATCAATGCGTTATTCGAACGTTCTCGGCACATGTGAAGGGTAGGTACCTAATAAGATATTAGGCCATTGGTGGCAACTATCCACTCTATGCAAATAAGATTAATTGTGGACTGAAATAAGAGAGATTTGTTTCAACGTTTTACTGGTTTATGTTTATACCATCGTTTTCGAGAAATATGAGTTGCAACAGAAGATGAAAGAGAATCTTGATGCAGTAGTGCAGTCGAAATGTAGGAGAAATCATGTAACTCTGTTCCCCAAAAATACGAGTATGTTTGTTCATTCTTCTTTAAATTCGGTTTCAACTCATACTCCTCGAAAACGGAGGCGTTAACAATATTGAAACAATGGAACCAATCTTCTTACTCCTACCCCTATGAGATGTTTGTTTCACCTCCTATTTCCCATTATGAAAGATGCAGATGACTAGCATGTCAACTAGTAATACATAGGTATATTTATGGATGATAATTTCAACAAATGCACATGGATATAACACACACAATATCACAACCATTTCAACATATTTTCAAGAAACCTACCTCTTCATCCGATCTTGAACTCTCAAACGTTTTGTGGATTGGAAGTCGATTGATAGGTAGTTTATTGAGATTTTCTCACCTACTACTGGTTCAAGTAAACATGAAGAAGATGTGGTCAAACGAGTTCTCAAATTAATAAATACTAAAATTATAAGTTTCACCGGATAATTTAGATCAGTTGAAAGAAGGAGAAAAAATGAAGCCGGATAATTGAAGGAAATAGTGCGAGCTAGACTGAGGGAAAGCCGGGACGGGCCCACTAAGCGGAACTTGGTAGATGAGTCGTCGTGAACTGCTTTACTAACTACTAACCCAGTAATGGCTGGAAGGGTCAAATTTGACTCTAAACATTCTAGCGGCGTTATGGCACCCATAAAGGTATAATCATGAAGATAATTCCTGCTCACTAGTGGCCCATTAAACGCAAAATAGCTGGACGATGGTAAGTATGTACTTATTGCATTATCCGACCGGTTCAACGGATAGATGAATTCTCCATAACCTTGATTTTGAAAGTTTTCTTCTCGAAATTCCGACCTTCTATCATTCCGATAGTAACCCAGGTCACTGTGACCCAAAAAAGAGGCTGTTTTCGTATCATGGTGAATAAAATTGTAGAAAAAAAACAAAAACAATTTCAGGTAGATACTTATATCAGATTCTATGAAAACTTGAAAATATAGGTATTATTATCTTACCCAGGAGTAAGATAATACAACTTGTCCTCAGTGTATTGTGGGTCTCAGTGACCCATATTTCACACCTGGTGCCTTAGTAATGTGGGTCATACTGACCCGGTAAGTTCTAACAAATGCACTCTCTACCTTGAGTGCTTCCACCACTCAACTGATGGCTCCAACAGGCTTTGGAGGAGGAGGGAGGAAGCTATTGAGAGAGTGGGGCACGAGGGGCAAAGTGGAGCCTCATCCTCAGTGCACAGAAAACTGTTGTGGGTCGTATTGACCCACAATACACATTTAGGCATAACCAACGGGATGTTTACAGATGGGATGATCTGTACAGAGAAATAATGAACCGTTTTGTAATAATATGCAGCGTTTTTGGTTTTTTTCAACATTCTCATGCAATATCTGGATGGTCCATTTGATATAATACAATGGATGATTTCAAATTGAAAAAATGAACACCAGCACTTTATACACCGTTAAAAAAGTCAGACAAGTTGGGTGGGCAGTATAGCTTCGCAATGAATTATAACATGGATGGTTTACGCATGCTCAGTGACTGCCGGTAAGGTGGCAATAAAATTCATAGGCAACCGTCTAGGATCTAAGGAATGACTCGATCAATTCCTGAAAGTGTCACCAAATTTGGTCGAAACGTTTCGGAGTTTTTCTCCTCTGACAACTAGTTTCGTGTTTGATTTGATTTGGTCATTGATCCAAATGTGATTCATGGGGAATCGTCCCTAACTACTCTCCAATTTTGAGCGAAATCGTCGGGCTCTCGACGCCCTCACCTAACGATGCATTAGCAACGCACAAACCAAATTTTAAAAAAGAATCAAAATCGGTCGTATAGGTACCGAAGAAAATGTGCAGAAACAATAGAAAACGTTGTTTCAAGGTATCAGTGGCGAAAGACTGGTGCGTGAGTAAGGGGACGGAAGGAGGCTAAAACCCTATACAGCGTCTTACAGCGGGAAAGCTCTCATGAGGCCACACTTCCTTCATCTTTGAACAGCAATTGGGAATTGAAAATTTGCGTCGATTTATTTTATTTGTTCCAAGGAAAGATGTCATTGAGAGCATTCCAAAAAGGTGCAATATGTGGAGTATCCAGACAGTGAAAATGGAAAACCCCGTCCGGCGATGACGTCACACGTGTTTTCGCGATAGCCCAACGCTACGGAATTCCGAGCTGAAAATCGGCTCAGTGAGATTTCAAAAGTACTGAATCCGATTTCGTGGTCAAAAATGCGACAACAAATCTACGAGAATTTCTTATTACTGGGGACAGGGTTACGACCCACCTAATGCGACCTGCTAATTATTATACATCTAATTGTTCGGAATTGAGTGGAGAATTTAACGAGATTAAAATGAAACGAACAAATAAAATTCTTTTTGACTCCCAACTCAATATCATTATACCCTAAAAGCCACTTTTCCCGAATATGACAGTAAACTGCATATTTAGTGGGGAAAGCGCATCCTCTTCATGACTGGTATTCGATATGAGTCAAACTACAAAGCGAACATAAAATATACCTTTATACTACCTAAATATAACTTAGCTATACTAACTACTTTTCTAATTCTGTTACGTCATAGTAAAACGATGATTGGCGAACTACTTAACAATAATCATCGTTCTGGAACTAACCAAAAAATTAAACTGGAAAAAATAGCCGAAAGGCTGAGTGTTCACGAATCAGTGGACACGGATCCGCGCGGGTAAGTTTGACTGGCAAGCAGTTGTGCTGAGGCCTTTAGAAAGTGCAATAAGAACTCCGATCAGACGTGAGGTAAATATGATTCCTATGAAAAAAATCGCTATTTTGGGGATAAGCCAAAAAGAGTAATCAACAATGAGTCCTTTGACACCCAGTTGAAAAAAAATATAATATACATCCCGGTGAAACTAATATCGTTGTAGCCCACATAACAGCATACCACCCAATAGTACATATATACATATATGTATTACATTTTCGTTTTCATTTTGGGTTGGTTTTAGATCATTATTTTTAATAATGAACCTTCCAAATCGCTCACGAAAATTTTCAAATTTTTTTTCCTTCAAATTTTCTGCTGGGTACATGATATTCTGCTAGGTGACAACCCCACAGACCAGGGATAGCCTTCACCTCTCACTGCCCCCCCCCCCCCCCCCCCCCCTATTTTCAAGGTGGGGCTAAACCAGAGAACTGGTAATCAAGTGGGCTCATCAGGCCACTGCAGGCTTCTATAGCTAAAGGGCCGCAGAATATAGTAGGCACCTTGGGCATCTTGTAACTAAACACGGCGCCTCGCATTCCAACCTTTTAACACAGAATGTGTTTTTACGGAGCGTTATTTGTTTGAAGGCGTCTGTCCCGTAAGATCCGCCCCCCTGATGATGATTTACCAAACACTTTGCCAGGGGGGTGGGCTGTATAACGTCGCTTCAAGGTGATGGCTGCCAGGTTGGTGGGCAGTATAGTATAGGTAGGTATTTTATTAGTTACCTGCCAAGTGGAGGGACAGTATAGTATTTGATTTACCAAACACTTTGCCAGGGGGGTGGGCTGTATGTATAATGTCAATTCAAGGTGATGGCTGCCAGGATGGTGGGCAGTATATTATAAGTAGGTATTTTCTTAGTTACCTGCCAAGTGGAGGGTCAGTATAGTATTTGATTTATCTAACACTTTGCCAGGAGGATGGGCTGTATAATGCCTACTCAAGGTGATGGCTGCAGGATGGTGGGCAGTATATTATAGGTAGGTATTTTATTAGTTACCTGCCAAGTGGAGGGCCAGTATAGTATTTGATTTACCTAACACTTTGCCAGGAGGATGGGATGTATAATGTCAATTCAAGGTGATGGCTGCCAGGATGGTGGGCAGTATATTATAAGTAGGTCTTTTGTTAGTCACGACCTGCCAAGTGGAGAGTATTTGATTTACCTAACACTTTGCCAGGGAGGGTGAGCTGTATAATGTCAATTCAAGTTGATGGCTGCCAGGATGGTGGGCAGTATATTATAGGTAGGTATTTTATTAGTTACCTACCAAGTGGAGGGACAGTATAGTATTTGATTTATTAGTTACCTGCCAATTGGAGGGGCAGTATAGTATATTATTTACCTATTTCCATGGATAGGTCCATGCCTAACATGCTTAACGACTTTTTTAACTTACTGCTCCCATGTTATTGAAAATTAGTAAACAGACGATAGTTGGATTGTTTAACGACTTACCTGAGCCTCTATGCTTCTATTCGTTTTTGGAACACCACAATTGGTCACAGGGTTGCCACCTCATAAAACGTTAATATCCCCGGGAAGGGTCTACGTCACGTAGGTCTACAATCCAAGGCGCTGGATTCCAAGAACGGGGAATGAACTTAGGCCGAACTTACCAGAATGCCACTAGCCCTCCGGAGAATCCCCGAAATACACATTCTGTGTTTCATTGGTTTGATCCATGATCCTAACATTAACAATCCGGGGGTCTGGGGGTGTCCCCCAGATTTCATTTCACAATAAATGTACCATGATGAAAACAAACCACTGGCGGCTAGACACCCCCAACGGCAACGTTTTTTTTTTCAATATACATATGGGGCCCCCTAGAGGTTAGTTTCCCGGGGTGCCCCCAGGGCCCCAGCCCGACTCTGGCAAGCAGTAGTACCACATAAAATAACAAAAATCTCGCAAAATGATTTAAGTAAGTGGAAAGGCAACTTAATCAAATTTTAGTTTTTGCGAAAACCAGGATTTTACCGAGGACACGGCCGGCTCAATAAACAAATTTTGAAACAGATTTCGAGGCCCTCTTCATCTGCAGCGACTTTTTTCTACATTTCTGGGTCTTCAAAACTGTGTCGCAGATTCCAAGATACCAATGTATTCGGGTGAAGGGGGTAAGCGCGTTTTCGGGGTAAGATCGTCTTTTGCCTATATCTTCTGTCCGGGTCCCTCCAGAACATTGTTAATCTTCACTTGTTACTTCTACAGTAGTAATATATCAGCTGAAAAGATTGTTCGGTCACTAATGTGCCAGCCGGAAAAGACTTATATACAAAAGTATATACCTCTTCTCGTGAACGTAGAAATTAGCTTCGAGGTGAGCCATACACGTGAATGATATTAATCAAGTAGATATTATATTATTTTCCGACAAACTCCTTGTCCAATCGATTCCCACGTCAATGTAGTATCTATAATGTACATACCTTTTGAATGAGTACGATAATGTGACTGCAATTGCGAAAACAAAATTTACAGGCCCGGGTAAGATCGTTTGATCCCTCTCAGGTGAGATCGTTCGGTATTCACCAACTATACCTAGTTGTAGAGTAAATCCTAAAGGAGGTACAGTATTCTTTCTACCATGATCCTTCCATGTTTTTCATGTTTTAAACCAAAGGTTGCATCTTCCACTGACCAATGACTTTGGATTAATTCCAATGATGTGTCGAAAGTTTGAAATCGGTCCGAATTATTTCGGCATTCAAGCCGATCAGAGATGATTACCTATGCTTCCTTACTAACGACAGTAGGGAGCTATGTATTCGTGCGAGAAATTAAAAAATGTTTGTCCTCCAAAATCAGAATTCCGCCTTGTTCTTTACGTTGCAGAGCTTTCTGAACAATTTTGGTTCCGTGTCTGTTTGTCTGTCTGTAGTCAATTCCTTGTCCCAGCAGGCGTGGATTTACCACTAGGCCCAATAGGCCCGGGCCTAGGGGCGCACTTTCATTAAAATAAAAAAAATTTAAAAAATCGAAATAAACAATTTCTGGTTTACATAAAAAAAAAAAAAAAGGATTTTACTCATACAATTATTATACCGTGTTAGTATTATTAGACCAATTCTGACACAATTTAATGTCAGTTTATTTATAAGCAAATTTATTCTGGTCTAGGGGCGCTATAATGGTAAATCCGGCCCTGTGTCCCAGGCAAAACTATACCTATTTGAAGTTATGGTTCAATTTTTTTGTATAAGGAAAGAGGGTCAAACACCTTATTGATTGACAAATATCTTACTATTTGAGGATGAACTATCGTACCCAGGAGTTTTTCGATGGCCTCCCGTGATTTGCATTTATCCACGTTTAAGGTGATAATTAGGAAATTGTTTTTACTGGAATAGTTCAAGGATGGGCTTACTCCAACTTAAGAAAAATGATTAATTTGAAAAAATATTGAAATCGGAGCAAATGGCTGAAAGTCGAAGTAGAACCTTGTTTTTTACGGGTGATCTTACCCCTCTTCAACCTTATTATATTTTATTAATCAAACGGCAATAAATGCAAAAAGCATAAAATATAATGAATCACAATGGCAAGAGGAATTCTTCTTAGGTACCTCCTGGTACCCTGCGGGTACCTACTTACTTACAATGAATATTAATTTCACTGACATTCATCCAGAAGATGGTTCAAGGTTAAATATTGGACCGATTGAGACGGAAGACGCGGTTATTATGACGTAGACGTACTATGAAGAGTAGTTCTGGAAGAACAACGCTCAAAATCATCACACAACGGTTATTTAGTGTATTGATCGCTACCTATACATTAAATAATATATCGCGAGGTTCACAATCATCTCTTGGCGACAATGAGTAGATACCTACTTGTAATTATTATTATCCGAGAGTTGTGTCATTCATGCATAACGAAATGCAGTAACTAAGGAAACTTCTAAAATTGAACCAGAAACTTGGTTCCGTGAAATCAGAAGAAAGATGCATTAATTTGATCAGCTGATCTTTGAACGGGGATTTGGCCTACTCGGGAAGATTTGCGTTTCACACTCGTGTTTCTTCTCTTTTTTTCCGTTCAATCCTTAATGCCTTACAGGGAGCGATCGGTTGGTCCTTAAATTCCCGGTTAGGTCCCATTCGACGCTAAAAATTGTGTTCTACTCGAAATCGATGGTTGGTGGCTCGATGGAAGTTTTCCAGCTAGGGCGTTTTGAAAATTTCACCCCCTAGTTTCTACCCCTTAGAGAAGACTGTGAGAGTAACGGCAAGCTTCGGGGCACAACTAGACCCCAAATGGGGC
>JAEMON010000001.1:50407433-50424529 GCA_030264115.1 Lygus lineolaris | reverse complement strand
CGTGCTCGATTCCAAAGGTTCATTAGGTATTGAAAATGATAAGCCAAAATAGAAGAGATGCTCAAGTGGAGGTAGAAAACAATTAGATACATATCCCATACATGAGTGGAAACAAGCATTGGCTTCATCTGGTAATCGAGACATGGGGCAGTGGTTGTACAAATAAAAATTAACCAGAGGAGGATATGGAGAATAAAGTGATATTGATCAATCTCAAACCCTAAACAAAAGAGATCCATTAGGTAGGAACCAAATGAAGGCCGGTCCATACATGCCAATAAGGTGCACCCTTATCGATAAGATCACCAGTTAAAGAATGAAAAGTCGTTCTGTTTCTTATGCCCTTGCAGAAAAATCAAGTTGCAACTGTTGCTTGTGAAGAGGCAAAAGATTTCTTTAGTCAGGTACGTAGTTGTAAATAATTATCACACAACTCCCTATTTGGTCACACTGTCTTCACCAAATGACGTTTTCAATGCTCATTCAACGTTCAACCTTCATCATACATACAGTTCTTTCAATAATTGTATAATCTTATTCACATTGTGAATTTCAATACTTTACGTCATTGTTGTTTGGAAAAGTTTAGGACAAAATGTCAATGATTATTCCTTGCGCCACCATGGGCTGGCACATGACGTAGTGGTGCCAGGCTGACACCAGGGTGTGGCGCCTCAAGAATGGGTATCGTTGATCATGAATTTCGGAATGCTGTTCAGTTTTGGGACTGTAATACGTGGAAATGTTGAGCGATTCATTTAATTACTGAGCATACTAGATTTTCTCTTTGTAGGACATCAGTGTGGTGACACGATCACGTGAAATATGACCTAGTTTTGAACACTGATCACATTTCAACTTAGATTTGTCAATTTGGCAGTTGAAAGCAGTTTGATTGACCCTTCCTTATATTAATATACCTATTTTTTTTTTTTTTTTTTTTTTTTTTTTTGAGGATATGTTTGATAAATTACGGTAAGATCGCTGGTGGGAACGAGGACGTCTGGAAAAATCTGAAACTTCGTACATACCAAAAGCATTGAAATTTGAATTTCTTGATTTGCTATGTTTCGAAAGCAAGTGCTTAAGTTAGATAGATATCATCGAACTTAGTTTCAGCTGATTGTAAAATTTGTTCCTTATGCCAATATTTCTCTTATATCTCTAATAATACATTGCTAGCACGAAAACGTTTGCAAATTACATTCAAATCATACTAATTATGATGAATAAGTCTTATTTCAATCGATACGGATGTCTGTCAATTCAAAATCGCCTGTAAATTCACATAAGGTCATATAAACAGTTATAGGTCTCGTCTAAGTGCACCCACGAATTCGGAAATCAATTGATGTTATTCTTGATTTTTTTAAAGTTTCAAAGCTGTGAAACAACAACACTCCATTTTGGAATCAACGTTTTTTTTTTAATTTATCAACCAAACTACGGACTATATTCGAACGATTTGAGTGGTTACTCGGTCATTGGAGAGTCACTACCTGAAGAAGCACATAAAAGTTGAGCCATTTTCTCAGTGTCAGGTAGGCTTTTTTCGTAGTAAGTAGTTTCGAAGCGTTCTAGATAGCTCGTAAATTAGTCACTTTTGGTATCGAAATTTTCAAACGGTGCTACATTACATATCGTGGCTAGTAGGTAGAAATGGTCCCGAATTCCATTCGCGTTAGCACTTGCCTGGGCTTAAACTTGAAATTGAGCTGAAACTGGATTCAAGAGTTCTCTCTGTTGCTCTTTGAAAACATCGATGAGAGCGTCGAATTGATCTGCATTCACTGTTATTACTAGTTGAATTGGGAGACATATCATACGTCTTTAATGTCGAATTTTTCCAATCGTCAACAACTTAAATGGCCGAACATTATGAGTAGGTATTGAATTCACCACGCACAGTAGTCGTGAATTCCAAACTAGGAAAATTATATTTGTATATTTTCTAACTAGTTAAGTAACACATCGAGGAAAAATTATCAGAGAATTATACTGGAGTCTTTACATTTCCAAACCAGACACCAGTGTAGGTACGTCATCTTATCTCGTTAATTGCTGTTCTGATGGCACGACGGTTGGATGAGTGAAAGTGATTTCACCATCATGAGACGTTTTGTAACATTTAACTGAATGGCTCACTGTTCATCTATTTGTATTATCATAAAAGAACTGATATCTGATGATAACACACAAACAAATAATACTTGAGTCGTGCGTGTAAAGAACGACACATTCCACATTAGAGGGCGCTGGTGATAAGCGTAGAGTCTCTCTTCACTAAGAGTATAGCTCGAGTACAAGAAGAACGAAGGAGAAGCAGATACCGGAGACGAAGAAGCAAACATATTATTTTCAAATGGACCTATTTTGCTCAAACTATATGGTCCATGGGTAACTATAGGGAATGACTCAAAGAAGATTTCCTATGCATTTAGTCACACTTGGATCACTAATAGTGCATGCGCAAACTTGACTTTTGTTTTCACAGGCATAACTCCCGGACTACCTACCATTTTTACTAACTAATTCTGTACATCCATATTATAAAACTGAGGAAGCTATCCTGCCCACCAAGCTTGGTATACGTTTTTTGACGGATTAGTTCTTAAGATGGTGAAAGATGGGTAAAAATCGTGTTTACAAATAATATAGTGAAGTTTGTCTAATAAGTGCAAAAACGATAACATAAGGCCTCGACATAGACTATGTCAGCCGGATTTTTTGCAATTTTATTGATGCCGACACAATAGGTGATTCAAATGTGACCCCAGAGATCGCTCCGAGATTTCCAGCCTTCGAACCCATCCTCTCTTCTAAGATTAATGACTGGAATAATCGAGTAATTTTTATCGTAACATTGACAGACCCACAGAAAAAAATATTATAGCAATAACAATTTAATTGTTCGACCTTTATACGCTACCTATAGTAAAAACTTAAAACGTTCCTGAAGAAGTCCATAAACGATCTTGGCGAAACCAGTCAAAACTAATTAACAAAAATGAAGAAGCCGTTCAACCCTACATGAAGTTTTAGATTTTTCAAGCGAGATACTGTCTGGTTGATCACATCAATTTCATGTTGATTGAATGCTATTCACAGAAATCACACGTAGAAAACCCCAATATTGATTGTTATGGCGTTGGGTGGGTACATAAATGGGCTAAATATCACATCAATTACTTCATTCCCAAATGATTATAATATATGGCTGTTCACATAGTAGAAAGACAACGACGGTCGTAATTTCGGCTACATGATGACGAGTACATACTCGTATTTATCGTACAGTTGTTATGAGGAACAGGTCCCACGATTGAAGTATTCATGAAACCTGTATTGTTCTCTAGATGTAATTCTTTTGGAACAACTGTAGCTACCAATCAGAATGTAAATAGACGGTGCGATTGAATCACTCATACACATACCTACCTACTGCATCGTACATTTCCGTCAATATCAATTCCCACAGAAAATCTATGCAAATTACTGTACATCGGTTCTTTTTTCCCTTATATAACAACAAATATCGTTGTCAGGCAACCAGAGCCAACTTCATTCCTACTCGGGGTTGTGCTTTTGACTCTAAGATTTCCCCTGAAAGGTAAGTTTCGGAACAATTGCATATTTGGTTATTTAAGATTTGAACCTGTTTTCATTAAAATCACATATTATTAATTATTTACTTATCTGCAACCATGTCAGTAGATAACGTTATACAAGAAAGACTGCTGAACACCTATTCAACAAGTTATGTTTATTTTAAATGGTATCTAACAATAAATAAAATTAAAATAGAGTTGTAAAAAAAAAATTGAGCCATTTCCAATCTGCCATTCTTCGAAAAAGTGAAATAGGGGAACCGTGCCAACAGGGTACAGAGACAGACCGAAAAATGTTGAGCCAGTTTTTGTATTGTAATAAACATATTGGGTAGTCCCATCAGAGTAGAGATGGGACTACCTAATAACGAGAGAAATTAAAATTACCAATGATTACTATCCAGCCAGGAAAAGACTGGTCGGTATTGATACATCTAAAGGGTTGTTGGATATCGGATATCGTTGCTTGAAGTTGTAGAAGACCTTTGGTTCCAATCGCCATCCCGGTATTATATTATTACCACCTCGATAATATCTCGAACATGATACATGTCTGTGTCCCTGCAAGAGTCAAACGTAAGCATCATGGCTGAGGATGCCTTTGAGAAACCGTTTCCAAAACGGGGGAGCATTAAGGGGTGGGCTCGGGGAGCACTTCAACCATGCCCCAACGCAACTCAAAATCTTATTTAATATTTTTCACGTTTATGATTTTGAAAATTCATAGATTCACGTATGTTAAACAATAATAGTCACATACTTTACGATGCAAATCATAATTTTTAGTTTATTCCAACCAGAGAAAACTGGAGGAAACCAATGAAAAACCCCGTTTTGATCGGTTTCTTCCAGTTTTCTCTGGATGGGATAAACTTAAAATTACGATTTACATCGTACGATATGTAATTACTATTGTACAACATTCCTAAATCGATGAATTTTCAAAATCACAAACGTGAAAAATAAGAAATAGGATTTTGAGTTGCGTTGGGGCATGGATTAGGTGCTTCCGGAGCCCATCGTCCCGCGCACCCTTAAGGGTTGAAACTCTATAGTATCACAACCAGTTCGTTGGGAATACTAAAGTTATTCCTCCAGTGATATCCCTTCCATTTGGCTCATTTGGTGGAAAATCTGCTGGAGCCGAAAGTGAAAAACTTGGTAATAGTTTTGGTAACGATGACACATAGGCCATTCGGTCGCCAAATGCAAATTACCTTGCTCACGATAATCTCTGAGTCGCAATTTGAACTTTCCCATTTGAATTTCTGTTCTACTCCCGATATTTCCAAGGACGAATATCCTGGAACGACACAAACGAAGTTACCTATATGAATACCTACTACTTAATTCGTAGGTACCAAACATTTATTAAACAAATTAATCATGTAGTATGATCCATTGAGCTAATTTTCAAAGAAACATAATTATTTACTGATCGTTTGATAGTGCCTACCTGTATTTTTTTTTAAATTTGTAACGACTGTAAAGACGAATCAACAAAAATTTTAGGACTGAAACATTATTGGCCTTTAAATTGGTCCATCCCTCTGTAATAATTATTGGTATTTGACACAATGCTACTGAGATCCAAACATTACACAATAAAAATGATTATACACAGTGAAAACATGATTGGTCTCATGAGTTGCAATCAAATAATTTGAAAGATTTTCGAGCACAATTGAAGTGAACATGTATTTATGAAAAACTGGAATATTTGAGCTCGTGGTTAAATTTATTCACCACACTTACTTATATGAAACAGAATTTGCATTCCATTTTTTTACAAGTACGATAATTATTGTATCACTACAATCATGACTCACTAATTATATTTTTCAAGCTCTTTCCTATCCAATATTATATCATTAATTAATCACTACGAATAACTGATTGATAATATGTATAGCCAATACATACAAAATTCATGATACAACAAAACTAATCATTGTTGTATAGGGCAAACGGTGCTCAGGCTTCGAAATGGGATCAAAGTTTATTAAGGAAAGTTGACTCATGAAAGTGCTTACAGAACATTGGGTCCAAGCTATTAGCAAACAATTTTTAACTGTTTCTACGTCCAATACAATTATTCATTTGAACACAACATTATGATGGATATTAGGAATGATGTGTAAAATTATCCAAGAGTAATATTTCTCATTACAAAAGCTTTCACTCCGGTCATCAGGCTCCGCGACAATGAAAAGGGCTTATGATCCGGATCTAATTACTATAGTTGCTCCAGTCATTCAGTCATAGAAACACCAGCGGTCAAATAATTTTTTTCACTGGTGAATCATATCACTTATTCTTAGTATGATCAGAGAGATGCGGATAAATTTCAATTATTTCTACATATAAGACACGGAAACATCTGTAATAGGTTTATAAATATAGTCGAGGGGTTGGTTATGATGGACGTATCAAGTTTTATTTGAGTAGGAGTTTTATTTGAGAATTAAATGATATAGTGAAGTTTTTATGGCATTATTGATGAATGGTTACATATTGAATTTAGAGCAATGTCGATCATGATATTAAATATAAAATTGTGATGAATTGAGGCATTGTTGGAGTCAGGCATGTTTTAGTTGTTGAAAGTTTATGGAAAATTTACGGAATAAGTAATAGTGTGTTTACATTAACAGGAAGCATGGGGGTATTTGAAAATGCACGCTTACCTTTTCTTGTGGGATAAGAAGGAACTGGATATAATCCTGCGCACAGTTTTCAAGTCGAAGAGAGACTGACTGGTCTGCTCAACGAACCAGCTGAGGAAAAAGTAGGGCCCCCCCGCGGACCGCCCGGGCAAGTGCTTCAGGACTCCTCTCCCTCTCAGGGGGTAACGACGTTTGAGATTATGTCACCCCACGCTTCACCCTGTCGCGGTACATGCTCTTCATATCATTTTCTGTTGTCTGAGGTGACTGCTAAGTAATCGGATTCAAATCCGTCTTTCTGATCGCCCAGTACGCGAGGATTCGCTCGTGAAAGTGTGCCGAACGTTTTGAAGCGAGTGTTTGAAAAGAAAGCGTTGGGGGGGACAAGACGCCTCCCGATTTATTATTAAGGCTGATTAAAAAACGGAACTAAACTGAAATGGCTTCTCACCGATCCTAGTGCGTTGGTCTAGATTCACCAATGTTTGACTGTCGATTTCGAACGGTAGGAAAGCCAAATGAAGGTTGGTCTTGGTACCTACCTGGACTAGCAGCGATGAATCACGACGCTTCTGCTAAGGAAATTATCGTGCAGCTTATTATTAACTAGTTTGAATTGCGGTATTTGCTGGCAGCATATCTAATATTGTTATTTTAGTAGATCGGGATTCAGCCAGGTGCAAAACAACTTGTGGTTCTGAAATGGCTTCTCTTCACCGCTCTACGATACAGGATTTCTACAGTTAAGTTGGGACATACTTCGGGAATTAATTCTACAGATAATTTCCAAGAAAATGTGTCCCGTAGAAATTTTTTTTCAACCTCCACATTTCTTGAGTCTTTTCAATTTTGAGGTTTTGTTTTTCTTTCGGTCTTACATCACTAAAACAGCCGAAACTCCCTTGATTTACGGTGTAAAATGGGAAATAAATATACCATCGTAAAGAGAGTTGAATTTCCTATAAGACTTACTACAACGATCTACTTTTAAGGCTAAAAATCCAGCGCAAAATTCACATTTCAAGAATTTTTTTAAATATGACTTTTCTTTCACGTATCGTTTTGCTTCTAAACCAGGACTCTTGAGCTAGGCACTCAACAGTAACCTTCCTCAAGATCTCAGCGTTCCAACGTTGTAGTACTTTTAAATTTCAGTGCACTAATTAAGGGGCAAATTGTGTTTGAATACCAAAAAACGAGGATTTTTCGAGGAAATCGAGTGTTTTAAGGTGCTGATGACCTGACCATGACTGGGTGGGTAAAGTATCGTTTTCAGGGTATGTTTCCACGCTGAATCAAATGGTGACACTCCGAATTCATTTTTAGTGATATAAAATTGATTTTCCGAGGAAAATAGTGACTTTTTTGACGTACCAGCCATGCAACTCATATTTTCGTAATCGTTTTGAGTTTACTGAATTTTTACAAATAATTATTGCTCAGATTCAGCTCAATTGTTCACTAGCAGCAATTTTTCACTAAGCTAAATATGATTTTTGTAAATGTATAAGTTGCTATTAAAATTTTGTAGGTATATAGGTATTTTGCATGATTCCTGTTTACGATTGGTCGTTAGAGTCAATAAGGTAGGTACATTTATTTTTTATTTTTTTATCACTGACTACATTTCGATATATTTTGTTTATCATCTTTTTACAATTAAAGATTTGTTTCCATTTTACCACAGATATTTTGTACGCTTTTCATTTTTTCTCCCTGGTAGTACCTACCTTCCATAGTTTGTTTGGCCACAAGGACAACCTCATTTCCTGACAATTTGTTTAACTTTTTGATGACCTACATTTGAACTTGAGAAACTAGCATGAATGATGGTTTTACAAGAAGGAGCTATCAAAAGTTTTCTTAATAAGCTGGCCAAACAGAAAGCAAGGTTAGTCTTACTAAAATGTAGAAGTTACAAGCTGTTGCTATGTTTTCCGTAAAACTGTGGACTGATAGGTTAATTAAACTTCCAAGATACGATGACCAGGTAATATTTTTCAGTGTGTGGCATATTTAGGTTTAGTCTTCTATATTTAAAAATTCAATCGTGTTCAAAGGAGAAAACAAAAGTGGAGTAAACGGGGGGGGTAAAAGTATTATCTGTAGAAGGTGATCCAAGATCTAGTTTTTAACCAACCAAACCTTCTTTTTTGATTTGTCAACGTACAAACCACTTCCAATATCACCTCAGCACAATCCAGCATATTTAACGGTAACATTTTCGTCAAATACGTGATAATGCGTTATGTCCTGAAGCTAAGGTTTTCCCAAGATCCATAAACTGGAACCTAATTCCTGGGGTCCAATACCAATGCAAATTAATGTAACATATTTCAGAAAACTTGTCTGTAGACAGTAATCTAACTATTGCAGTCGCTCTCTTGGGCTCAGCAGTGAGCTGAAGCGCGGATGGCACTTATGTCAATGTGTCGAATCGACGTACATTCTCAAAACAGACCTTTCCGCTTCAGACACTATGTATGTCCTGCTTTATATGTACTAGTTAGGCATCAAGTAACTTTTCATTTGTCTTAAAACGTTTCTTTCATAAAGATTTCGTTCCCGCTCCTGGTGAAACGAAATAAAAATTGAAATTCCAGAGCTCACACCTTTTCTATACGATAACATGCAAGTACCTAGTACCTACCTGTAATAATAGTAAGTAGTTTCTGTAATTCTTGTGTGCTACTATGGACTTTTGTTTGCCTCTGCACAATAAATTGATTTATTATTATCATTATTATTACCCAGTTGGACCTCAAGTGATCAAAATGTTTGATCTGAAAGGTGTCCAATTGAGGGTTTTTTTTTTTTTTTTTTTTTTCCATGACGATTCATCAAAGTTTTAGGTGTACCTACTTTTCCAGTATTTACATCAGACCCTAGAAAGAGTTTTTTACTGAGCATGAGAGGTATCATCATTCATACCCAGATGCCGTATGAAATATAGTAAGTAGTTTAGTGAGAACCTCCCTTCAGTTGAGGTTGTTGGCGCAGCCGTGACGGATGTAGAATCGAGTCCTACCTATTCAGCCGTCGATCCAATCAGTCCTATTCAGCATTTACAGCTTTCTTCAGTCCAAATTTTTGTTCCTCCATACTACATCACATCTAGATCCATACCGCTGCCTAACATGAATGTATGATTTTGAATTTCTTTGTTATCTTCCACAGACCACCAGTCAGACCAACTAGTTATCCAGTTATCGTCCAAGAGACTTTTTTCAAATAGATTAGCTTGCATTCTTGTAGGTACCCACTCCAAACCCCTTGGTGAACACCATCATAATATTATAAATCATACCAGCTCCCAAAATGTTCATTGTCTCGAAATTAATAAATCATTCTGCAGACTTCCTTTCAAATAGTACGAAAGTTCTCATTTCATATAAAATAATCATTACTAGTTTCACATCGCAGACTTCTATACCGGAAAGTTTCTTGTCCAACAAGTTAATTTGCTGATTCCGATTTCATTTTCCAAATAGCTTCACCAAAACCTTCCTGGAACGCATGGAATCTTCTGGAGGCTACAAAACCACTACTACTAATATTCTGAATAATATCTACCTACCTATACCTATAATAACTATTCGTCATATATTCCGGAAGCCAAGGCCCGAACAAGTTGATTTAAGTATTAGTTAAAAGTTGCTAACTATACAGGGTGTCCGACTAACTACCCCCTCCCTACCTAACTCCCTTAGTATGCATTTTAGGAAAAAATTCCAACCCGTAACTCCCCTTTACTTTTTGCGTAGAATCCAAATATTACAGTTTTTAGCACGTGCGCAAAACGTGCGCAATGGGCAATAAATTTGTTATTTTCAAATGGGAACCCCAATTTTTTTATTGCAAATTCAAATTCTATGTAAAATTTCATGAGAGAAATAACCTATTATTAGAATTTTAGAGTACGCGGCAATGGGCGCAAATACGCGCTAAATGTGCGCAAATATACCTTTTCCAACCGGGAGGGTAGGTAGAGTGAGGTTACCCAGAGTCAGGTGCTGGGCGTGAGGACATGTCAACTTCCTTGGGACAATAGTCACATTAAACAGTAAATTTGTCTTACAAACAAATCGTAAATTTGAAAACAGATTTTGTCTCACGTTTCTTGCCGAACTTGTCCGTATAACTCTTTAGTCTTTGGTTTTACAGGAAAGTTGTCGGAGAGAAAGTTGTAGAGCATTAAATTTCCTTTACAAATATATACCTATGTAAATAATCATTTATCTTGAACAAGTCAAAAGATACAACATTTTACAGAGTTTAGCTAAATATCTCGATTTTCCAATAAAACCTTGATTTTTGGTGTTCTTCTGGAGTAAATCTTGAAGGTTGATTCGTCATAATATACTGAACATAGGTGGCAAGATTTGGCGTATGGGAATTGGCCACATGCGTGAAAGTACGGTAGCATTCGCTTGACACAGTTAAGGTAGCAATCCCAATCACCTGACCTCTCAGCATGAATATATTCATTATATATTGGAAACTAGATGGCTACTTTTGAACAAGAAGAAAGAGTGGAGGTGGTATCAAAAGCCAGACCCTCTCGTACCAACAGAGCAAGAAGAACGAGAGCTGGAAATTATTATTCAACCATATAGCTTTATTACTCTTCTACAAAGATCACTGTACATAATTATACAAATAAATTGCATTAAATTTGGAGTCGCTCAAGTCCAATGATTAACATAAATATACATTGAACAGTATAATAAATCTAGTTTTGTACAAAATTGGTTAGGTATTATTTTCATTCCATTTCTTCCAAGGTTTTTGTTTTGTTGAAAAACTTGAGCATTCCTTGAAAACATACATTTTAAAATTCCTCCCCCGCTTTTCCAATTTGTAAATTTAACCGAAATATTCAATTTGATAAACATTTGTCATTTCTAGAATTATTGTGAATCTTTAGGCGATACTACCCACATGATAAATAATACCTACCCCATATACCTAATAGATCCTGCTGGTTATGATGAGTTTCATTCTAAACCCTAGTTAAATGACATTTTTTATCAACACTTCTAATGTAATTCATATACCTACTGTAAAGCCATAGTGAGAATAATTAGAGATCTGACAGGAGTTACATTGGAATAAGCGCGTCGAATAACATAAACTACCATTCCAAACATGCTGTTAATTCTCCCACCCCCCTCTCCATCCCTCGTATTCGTACTTCTAGCAGCTATATATCATCTTTCTGTATTAATATATAATACATTAGCTTATTTTATCATGTTGAAGCCATGAATATCAATATTAACAAAATCAAGGTTTTAATGGAAAATCGAGATATTTAGCTAAACACTGTAAAATGTTGTATCTTTTGACTTGTTCAAGATACATGATTATTTACGTATATATTTGTAAAGGAAATTTAATGATTATTTACGTATATATTTGTAAAGGAAATTTAATGCTCTACAACTTTCTCTCCGACAACTTTCCTGTAAAACCAAAGACTAAAGAGTTATACGGACAAGGTCGGCAAGAAACGTGAGACAAAATCTGTTTTTCCAAAAATTTACGATTTTCGCTGGTGAATATCTCAACCACTATAATAATATAATTTTTGAAGAATAATGTTTTTTGTAGTATGCGCCGCTTGTGAGTTATAGGCCAAAACCCGAAAAACGGGACCTTTCCACCCCCCTCCACCCATGAAGCGGAAGGGGTAGGGGCGGGGACTTTTAGTATGTTTACCTCCTAACTCCCCCCAACACATTCCCGAAGAGAAAAATTCTCCCCCTTCCAATGTCGTCTACAACCCCTTTTTGGGTAGGTATTCATTGACTGGACTAAAGGGATGATGGGGTTGCACGGAGATGAGTATTCCTTGTTTATTTCCCTGAGCTGTTTCGTTTGATTTTGTTGACATTCTCGTTAATTGCGAAGAATTAATGGTAACGGGGAACTTGCATGGGTCGGGATTTTGTATTTCGAACCTCAAAATCTGATTCAGCGCCTTTAAAAAAACCCTGGTGCCAATTCTCAGCATGAAATTTCTGCTGGTTTGCCCAGAAAATTGGTTGAAAGGGAAGCGTGACGTCATTCAGGTTCCGCAAAAGGGGGACCTTCCCAGGCAGTGAGTGTGTCTTGTCCAATTTTCCAATGATCATTGCGAAGAATGATGAAAATTGGCTGACCACGTACGATATCATTCAACACTGTCTTGGAAGAGTTGGCGTCAAAAAGTGGGAATGTCCGGATCTTTTATCTTTCTTGGTATTACCTACTAGGGCTGGATACGGAAGTAAATTTTTGAATCGCCGAGGAAAATCAATTATGTTGGTCTCTATTTTGAAAATGGTTCCAAAATGTTTCACCAGCGATCCCGAGGCTATCTTTTATAACAACTCTACCGCAACTGCCGAGCTAAGCAGTGATATTAATCCTTTGTCAGCCACTACCTCTTTTTTGGAGTTAAGCCGTCGACACAACCCATCAACATAGCTTCAAGAGATCCTCAACAAACGAGCAGCACACGTTATGTAAATGTATACTACAAGAACTGCCATGGTCTTCGTTCAGAAACGCAACAATTTTTTCGGAACGCCGCAGCATCCAGCTATGACGTCATTGCTCTCACCGAAACCTTCTTGCAACCCCACGTATACGACTCAGAACTGTTTAGCGATAGATATGTAGTGTATAGGAAGTATAGGGATCTTAGTACAACAGCCAAACAGGATGGAGGCGGAGTCCTACTGGCGGTGTCTAGATCATACACGTCATTCAGATACGATTTCGCTGGCTACAACGATAAAGAGCTTCTGATGGTCAACGTTGCCAATCAATTCGGTTTGTATGTTGACATCGTGGAATCGTGGTGGCCTATATCCCCCCTCGCTCAAATTTGTGTCATTATTCCGAACTAAGTGAATTGATCGATTTGTAGTTTGAATTTCTATAAAGATGTCCTTGTTGTGGGTGATTTCAATCTCCCTCATGTAACTGGAAAATCTTTCAACTTTTTAACTGGTAGCAATTTTGACTTGGCAGTTCACGATTTCTTGGTATACTACGACCTTGACTCGTATGATGATATTGTAAATTCAAATTGACGTACTCTTGATCTGGTATTAAGTACCTAACAATTTCATTGACGGTCATTACACAGTCGATCCCATTTGCAAAATTGATCCTCACCATCCTCCTTTGAACATGCAGTTAACATACTCACACATTCCTAAACGTGAAGAAAGCTTTCGTGACTTAAACATGTAGATTGGTTCTACAACTTGAAGAAGGGGAATTTATTAGCTCTGAATCTGGGTATTCAATCAATAAATTGGGATATTGTTTATCAAGCCCCGGACGTTGACAGTAAGGTTGATGCTTTCTTTAAGACAATGGACCGACACATTTCTCACACTTCAGCTGCGCCATTTGTCAGTGACTATCCAAGGTGGTTCTTGAAGGAACTCATATCAAAGATTAAAATTGAAAACAAGCTTCATTGTCAGAAACACCCCTTGGCTCACCGGACTCCGAGTCCGAGTACTATTCAGCAATCCGTTCAGACGTAAAGGTCATAAAGGTTGATACTCAACACTGTCATGAGAATTACTTAGAGGAAGTTGAGACTAATTTCAGGATCGACCCGCGTAGTTTCTGGAATTTCGCCAAAAGGCAACGTAAAAATAATGATAGTAAATAATGATCCTTCCTATTTGAAATTTTCGAGCTAGGGCTATATTATTGTTATCCCGGGATATATTATTGTTATCATATATTGTTATGTGTGGATATATTGTTATCGACTTGGTTATTGAACGGCATAGCCGATTATCGAACTAGGTAGGTAATCTTCAGATAGTTTTGAACAGTAGGTAGGCATTTCATACCTGGTGCCAAAAACCATCGATTGAGAGGCTAACAGGGATCGTTTGGCTGTGGAGGAATTTCAAAATTGGAATAGTTGGTTGGTACAGTCACGGAGTGGCGGCTTGAGTGGATGGTGGTAGGGGAATTATGCTGACCAGTACACAATTTGCTCAGCCGAAGCGCGTGGCGTTTATTACGTTTTACCCCCTCTCCCTTTAAAACGTAATCAGTACCTACCAGAAATTACGTGATCAGCAGCATGGATAAAACTCGGCAGAATGTTATCAGACCACTTCCTAGGTGGTTAATTAATATTTTCTGACAGATTTTAGGAATCTTCTCATGAATCTGACGACTTGAAATTTGTCAAAATGTGTAGGTACCAAAAATTAGGTACATCAAAGAGCAGCATGTAAAAAATATGGGATCTGTTGATCGAGGTCCCCGCCTGATGAACATTTCAATCACATCTGATGTTTCCTGGGAGATTTTTGTCAATCTGGGAGACAATGAATCAATCCAAATTAAATCCAATCTGACGGTTATCTGAAAAAACTCCGTCAATCTGAGAGACCAATTGATTTGAATAAAATGTCTGGCATAAATATTCGTCAATTATTGATCACCAGCGTAATTTATTGTAGGTATATGATATTAGTTATTATACAGGGTGTCTCACAAGTCCCCCCCCCCACCCTAAAATCGTTATTTATGGGGGTACAAACAAAATTTTATTTTTTGAATCCTCATAATTTTTTTGCGAACATCTCATATTATGACAACGTCGCGCATTGCGCAATGGAGCAAACGTGAGCAATTAACATCAACTTTGTTTTATCAAATGGGCCCCCTCTTCTTTTTATGTCAGAGTCAGATTCGGCGTGAAATTTCTTGAAAAATTGAGCCCTCACTTGATTTTTCTTGTAACGCGCAACCTGTTCAGCGAGCGCGCAAAGTTGACAAGTCACCAAATTGCGCAAAACATGGATTATGCTGAAGCCCAACTGTGGCACATGAATTTTCATTGTTTTTCAACGCTGATTCACCAGTGGTGGGTGGTGCTATCCTCTTCTTGATTAGACTCGATTTTAGCGTGATAACGACTGAAAATTTGGTTAAATATATTTAGGTATAACTTTTCTGTCACTATTCCACTAAAATCGAATCAAATCAAGAAACGGATAGCACCAAGTGATTCAGCGTGGAAGAACAATGAAAATTCATGTGCCACACTTGGGGTTCAGCATAATTCATGTTTTTCGCAATTTTGTGACATGTCAATTTGCGCGCTCGCTGAACCGGTTGCGAGTTACAAAAAAATCGCGTGAGAGCTCAAATGTTCATAAAATTTCAGGTAGTATCCGAATGCGAAATAAAAAAGTCCCATTCATGCAGCATGAGTTGATGAGGGAATTTTCAAAGAAAAATTTTAACCGATTTGGTGGGTGATTCTTCTACGAAATTTCACGCTGATTCCGAATATACCATATATATATATGATCCTATGTTTAAGATGGTAATTTACACCAAAAACCTCAAAAAGCAAGTGTTCTGCGATTTATGACTCAACATTCTCAAAATTTGACCCCTTGGAGAACTCCAAGAATGTTTGCCATTGAACTCATCCTTTCTCTTGATAGGTATTATTGACATTTTAAATTTTTTTGGATTTTTTATCTCGGTTCTATGGTCAGATAATATACAAGTATATTGTAGTGATATTTTGATAACTTTAAGAAAAACTAACTCCCCTTGTAGCCGTATTTCCGTATGTTATTGTAATACAGTACCTACCTATACATATATGTTATTGTATATTTGGTAGGTATGTAAAATTCTCTCTTCCCTATGTAGTGTGCGGTACAGTATCTATAGTCAAACAAGTATATACTAGTAAAAAAGGCACAGGATTGGATCATTTGAAGAGCACAACAAATTAAAAAACTCTCTAATAAAAACTTACATCTTTGCTGACAATCTCCCTCAATTGTAAAACCAGACGACTTAGAGCTTGGCACTCCAGGAAGATCACACCTAAGACCACAGACCACGCAAAGACCTCTTCAGGGCCACGAGAAGAATTAACAAGAAGAAGAAGGAGAAGGTAACATTGCGGTTGTGAAGGTCAACATGTCAAGTTCTAGAACCGTTAGCCGTTAGCGCCGAGACTTCAATTTGTGATTTGTTCTTGTTTTTATTCCTGTGTTGATACGTTTCAATTCTGCCATTTGATCCTATTTTTCCTCTAGTTTGGTTTTTATGCAATGGAGATTTGACCGGACAACTATACCTAGAGTTGACTCCGTTCTCACATCATAGCAACATGGACAAGAAAAGTGTTAAAGTGAAATCAACACCTGCTAGCAGTAGTATTTCTGAATCGTACGAATGGTTTGTATTTTCACGTCTCCCTGGAAATATTTTTTAAAATGCGAAGAGTCTAGAGAAACATTCATTTAATCACATCATAAATTGATTAGGTAGGTAGGTACACACATTCCCTAATGGGGAGGAGTCATCATACTGTAACGTCACAATCATGTTCTACTTATAAATACAGGGTGTCCCAGATAACGAAGACCACCCCCTTAGCTTCCTTAATAAATGGGATAAAAGAAAATTCCAAATGGTAACCCCCTTATTTTTTCTGTAGATCTCAAATAAGACATTTTTGCGCACGTACCAACTTTGTTATATGAAATGGGAACCCCCATTTTTTATTGAAGATTCGAATTCTACGCAAAATTTCATAAACATTTGACCCCTCAATCGATTTTTTTACGGCGCGCAACCCTACCGGCAAGCGCTAAAAATCGCTCAACCGTGAAATTGCGCATAAATCTGATTATTGGGAACCCAGAGTGTGGCACATGAAATTTCATTATTTTTCGGCGCTGAATCACGTGGTGATATAAGTTTTTTATTTGACTTGATAAAAACATGTTTTAGGTTGTAATCTCGGTTTAATCAAGTCAAA
>JAEMON010000001.1:50363918-50389459 GCA_030264115.1 Lygus lineolaris | reverse complement strand
CCAAGGGGTCCAATTTTGAAAATTTAGAGTCAAAAATCGCCAGAAAACCTGTTTTTTGAGGTTTTTGGTGTGATTTACCATCTTAAACATAGGAACATATGGTATATTCAGAATCAGCGTGAAATTTCCTATGAGATTCACCCACCAAATCGGTTAAAATGATTCTTTGAAAATTCGCTCACCAACTCATGCTGCATGAATGGAACTTTTTTTTTTTTGCTACCAAATTGAAAACGACGTTTTGAATACAAAGTTTCCTTCAAAGTTTTCTGGATGATGGAACTGATGTTATTTGAAAGCTAGTTTCGAATGTGTTTCCTCACTCAACAAAGCCTCGAACACGATGAAAGAGGACGTCCATAATATAGCTGCTGAGTTTGACTGGAACTCGCTGATCATTTTGAAATAAGAACGAGTCAGTCCACTTAGCTTTGCATGAATTCAATTCAATTCGTTAAATCATACAGTATACACAATCAAACAAACAGACGAACTTTGAGTTTTAAGATGTGAGCGTCAAAAATATGAGCAAAAACAAGCACTAGTGCTCTTGACATAAATGAAATCCTCAAAGAAGAACGAGATTCATCACAAGGATGTTCAGCATCGCTTGAACCAAGTTCCCGTAACTGGCCAAAATCGGATGTTCAACGCCAAATACTGGTTGAATGGAGATTGGCGTTGAATGGAGATCGGCGTTGAATGGAGATCGGCGTTGAACGCCTGTGGTGAAAGACAATATTGAGGCTGATCTCCATTCAGTTGTTGAACCGCGTTTTGATCTCAGATCAACGCCTTCGTTCACGTTGGTGAAAGCGGCCCTAATGGTTTTCTTGATGTCTGAAAAAATATTTTTTTATAATATAAAAGTGACCTTTTTATTTTAATAATAATAAAATTTAATTTAATAATAAAAAAATCCAGTCATCATTGTGCTTTTGGTCATTGTACTACTAAAAGTGACCTATCCACCTTACTTCCAATCTAAACGCATTCAATGTTCCAACTTGAAAGGTTTCGATAACCTAAAATTTTGATTTTTGAATTGTGAGGTATTATACACCTCACTACCATATTATGTAAGTGTTGGTCAATGAATTTCATTTACTCCTGTTTCATTTTATCTATGAATCAGACCATCGATATATATGTAGGCAATTCTTTTTTCATGTGGTGTTTTTGTCACTGACCACCAACATTGTTTGTGTCTCTCCTGCTTGTGAGTCTGTGTGTGTTGAGAAACACCATGGGGATACCGCTATTTAAAAAAGAAAGAAGGAACCATTCTGAAGCTTCTGGGTTAACGCTATTGTAGTCAAGCCATAAGTATGTGTGTAAACATCACTAAAATTAAGGTTTAACATCTGACTATCCGGTCAATGGGTCTAAATACAAAATAATTACAAGTTCAACATGAAAATTCAATAAAGACTCATTTTGCTGTATGCTTTTTATGTTCAAGTGATTTTTCAGTAACCTGGTGGTTCTATCTCTGCTTCACTGGATCTATGCTGGCTTGTGCAATCAGTGTCAAATTTGTTGGACTATTTGTAGTCATTCTTTGTGGATTGATAACAGTATGGAAGCTGTGGCTGATTTTAGGTGATTTGTCCAAATCCATGGTACGTCAATTGATGTTTCTCCTGTTTGTTTGCTGTTGTCAGTGTTCTATGTTAAGTTTTTTACTGACATCAAAAATATAACCTAATAGGATGACTTAATTTCCATTTTATAAACCCTCTTTTTCATCTACATACATACTTAGATGAGCGTTTTATGTTTGATGGTAATGTTGTCATTATTTGTTTATTTATAGGGTTATGTTTTGAAACACTTTCTTGCTCGAGTGTTTGGTCTAATCCTACTTCCAGCAGTATTGTATCTGTGTATATTTTATGTACATTTGAAAGTTTTGAACAAAAGTGGGAATGGTGATGGGTTCTTCAGCTCTGCTTTCCAGTCTGTACTCGATGGAAATTCCCTTCACAATGCCTCAATGCCAAGAGGTAGGTATCTATACAAATTTGTTATATCTACACAATAATAAAATCAACTCAACAATTGTAATCTTCTTATCATCGAGTTTTTTTTTTAATTTCAGAAGTTGCATATGGCTCCATAATTACTCTGAAAAATCGTAGAACAGGAGGGGGGTATTTACATTCGCATTGGCACCTGTACCCTGAAGGCGTTGGTGCACGACAGCAACAGGTTTGACTATATCCATTGACGTATTATTATGCGTTCATTTGTATAAATCTTGTGATTATTACAATGACAGTTACGAACATATTAAGTATACGTTATTACAAACTATGTTACATTGTTATTCTCACATTATTACATTATTACAAACATACATAGGGTGAGGCAGGGCAAGTGTGTTTTCGGGGCAGGTGCGTCTCTCCGTTTTTTCTCGCTATGAGGCCACTCTATTCTTATAATTTTTTTTAGCAACTGATAGAACAGGTAGGTATTCATGAACACCTGATAAAAATTTTGGCGTCCTCAGCAACAAATTTTCTGTGAACCCTCCACCTGATATCAGAGTTCATATCTATCCAGTTTTTCAATGATTTTTACTACTGAAACTTTTTATTCCCTCTGTATTCCGATATCAATCTGTAGAACATCTATTGTCTCTGCATGTAATTCGCGCTCGATAACTTTAAAACTGCGAAAATTGCTGCGCTTATTAACAAAACGCTCTTGCCCCTAATTTTTCCGACTGTGGGGCAAGAGTGTTCTGAAATATGGGGAAAGTGCGTCACGTTGAAAATAACATGAAATTCGCTAGGATGTGAGATTATGCAAATGCTTTCGTAATTTTTGCTTTCATCATTTATGCTTTCTCTTGGGGAATTTCGGAATAGGTAGCCTTTTCTGTTTAAAATTGCGTTAATAACCGCCTTTTTAACAAAAATATTAGGTAAAAAATCCTGCTAAAAAAGGGCTTGGTAGTTTCAAATGTTCCAAAGAATAACTTTACATGAACCTTAGTTAGGTAATACTTTTGCCTGAATGTCTATCTATCCTACCTTCCTTGTTGCATGCTGCATGTTTCTTGTGGGTTCTTCTTAGGGAAAATGGAAAGAAAATACATTGAACATTTGCCCAACTCAGGAGTTCCTGTTAAGAAATCCAAATCGATTTTATGGTGTTTTTTCCTTCATTTTCAAATGCAACCCTCTACTGGTATTTTGGGTGGAAATTTGAAAACGCGATTGCCCCATTACACCTATGCATTTGCCCCACAACACGGGGACATTTAAAAGCCTGTGCAGAGGCTACCCTTGATTCGATCAGGATGAAACTGATTGGGGACCATCTAGCGCTAAACCCACTCCATGCCTGAAAATTTGATTGAAATTGGATCAAAATTGTAGAAGTTTTGGCTGTGGCAACGAAATGTGGACAGACAGACACGAAACCAAATTTGTTCAGGAGGCCCTGAAATGCAAAATGCAAGTTAAAATTTTGATTTTGGAGCACAAACAAATTTTTCATTTCGAAACTGAAAACAAAGCTTCCGCTCCCTCGCATACTTGGAAGCAAGAACCATTCAAGTTCTCAATTCTTGCTCTTTTATTATGGTTTCGATGTCATGGTTTGGTGTCATTTTCCCTAAAAGGTAATTCTAAATTATTCTTAGTATAGACCTCTAGTAGGTCATGTATTTCCTTAGGGATCAATGTCCTACTCTTATTTCATACCCAATCATCTTAATTCTTGTCGGTTGCGTTTTTTTAAGTGATTTTCTGTTTGCTAGCTAGAAAGTGGAATTTTTTATTGTGTGAGCGGTTACAAGATTCCATAGCTTCTATATTGGGAGCCGTGTGGATTTCAGTGAGGCAGTGGTCAGGCGTAGTTACCTATGCTTATTTCGTTGTAATTCTGCTATTTTTTCTTTAATCTTATTACTTCTTAGATTATATAAGCTATTTCGTGTGTTATTAGCCTGTTAATGGAAGCAGTTATACCATTGCAAACCTGTTGACATTTAGTATAGATGGTACTGTCGTTATTGTGATAGGGATGAGTGAAAATTACATACAGATAAATGTGTTTGACGGTTATGTATGTATGCATAGTAAGATTTACTCACAAAACAGCTTTACTGATGATGGTATCACCTAGTACATGAGTAAATATTACACATATTTCGTATGTGGTAGAACTCCGATGTTGATTACTTTTTTAAACCTTATTCTCCCGGAGCTTTAGCATGCAGGAGGGAGGGAGGGGGGGGAGAGAGAGAGAGAGAGAGAGAGAGAGAGAGAGAGAGAGAGAGAGAGAGAGAGAGCCACATCGCGTGCATATCTTGGGAAAATCAGTGGATACACAAGCCATAGTCTAAAATGTAAAAAATACTCATAGCTCCCACCCTATGGTTAAATCCTTTTAGGTACCTAATTCTCCAGATTAGCACTTGGTCACGAACAATCCTAACAAATAATCAAGTCAGTCCAAAAAGGCAACAGAGGGCAGTGTTTTATCTGGGTAAGAGTCATAAAGCTCCCCAAATGTTCTTCTGAATTTCTTGTTTTATTTCAGTGTACCACTTATACTCACAAGGACGAAAACAACAAATTTCTCGTGAAGCCGTACAGCTCAGACCCAAGTGACAAAGAAACTTTGTTCGTGAAAAATGGTGATTTAGTGAGATTGGAACATGTTCCTACGAGACGGAATCTGCACTCTCACAGAGAACCAGCACCCATCACTAAGAAACATTTCCAGGTTACTGGATATGGTGAGGTTAGTTGGTCCAAATTGCATTCTGTTTTGCTCTGGGATCTAGTTAAATACGAATAGTGTGAGTCTCAAATTGTTCCAACTTCATCATGTAGCTACATTTCCCAACTTTTCCACACAAAAATACCAACTTCCATCCGTGTGTTTCCGAGTAATTTTACAGCACGTACCTACCTACTTACTATGAAACTATAAGTCAATGTAGGAAGGGAGAGACACCTCTCAACATTATAGGACACCACCAAAAAATTCCAATCCTCCCTTCTCTCCCTTCGCGTCCAATTTTCGTACTTTCTCGAGAGACCCTATCATAGAACAAAAACTGATTGATTTCTGACGAAATTCCGAAAACAGGCCAAACCTTCCAAACATTAAGGTAGGTTCAGGACAACCACATAATATATTAAATAATGTGACATACATATAAATTTAAATTTGGAGAGGCCTACAGTCGTAAAACTGCTCTTAATTTAATCTGTTCCTTGAGGCCTTTGCATATCATGAAAAAAATATGCAACAAAAATATGACCGAATAGTATTTCTGATTATGAGAAATCATACAAAGGCCCGAGATGTTATCAGTGTAACCGTTACAACTAGATTGAATTGCAAAGAACTGTTTCACACCTGGAACTGCCATAAATAACGTAAACCTTTGGAAATCTATTGGGTACCAATACGCCTCAATTTGCAGCTTTTTTTAGTGCAATCGTGCTCTAATTTTGATTATTGGACAGTGGTGCATCCTTCCATGTGCGCGTGGAAGAATATCACAATGCAAGGAAGGCATACACGTCCCCTTGTACCAATATTCCTGGTACTCAGTTCCAATTTTAACAGGGCATTTTTTTGTTAGGCTGAGGGTTGAATGAAACTGCACTTACGGGGACTATTTTGGGGAGCTAACTGAAAATTGCAACGATCAGCAGAGTCCACACATTGGGGGCTTGCTCTCGAAAGTTTGCCAGAGTATGTATGTACAAATACTTACATAACGTAGGACATTCTATCATTAGGTAGGTACCTCTTTTATAATTTTCTTTTCTTTTTTGATCATCACGATCCTTTTGATTTAGTTTTTCACGTTGTGTGTCTTTATTTTATTACTTATAAGATGAAAATTCACGTGAACCGGAATATATTTTATCCATTTCAGAATGGAACTGGAGACCCGAATGATGTTTGGAAGATTGTTGTTGTAAACGGAGACAGTGATGGAATTGTCACTACGGTAACCAGTCAAATCCGGTTTGTTCATTATCTACAACACTGTGTCTTGACTACTACTGGGAAACAGTTGCCTACATGGTATGATTCATTTGTCCAGTAATTTTGAATATTACAAAAAATTAATTTAGTGTTTACAAATCAACAGTAGCACGAGTACGAATGGGCGGTTCTCACTATTTTATGTTAGGAAAGGACACTGCACTTCAATGATAGGATATATGGATTTGTAAAAATCTGTATTTTCAATATGCAGAGGAACTTTTCGGAAATTTGGTATGTACTTATCAGGTTTTTTATGCACGATTATTCCCCATATAATTATTGGAGAACCCTGGAACTGATCAACTCCAGTGACCCAGGTTCGACTCCAGGCTGAGAGACGAACTTTTCTCAGGGAGAGGGTCAAATGAATTGATTGTTAAACTGTAAATATTGAATTTGGATAGGTACCGCAAGGTTCCTCAATGAAGTCAATAATTATAAGTTCGTAATAAATATTATTCTGTTGAGCCTGAAAAATTAAATTAAGGCAAGACTGGTAAAACATTTCTGATATTTTTCAGCAGTCACAGAATTATCATTCTTATTCCTCCTAGTCAATTACGGGACATTTTTACAACTAGAGATTAATATAATCGATCAATGAATTTAATTTATCACCTTATCCTAGCTGCGTTCTGCATTTTGAATTATTTCATTCCAGGGCTTATGAACAGCAAGAAGTTACCTGTAATCCAAATTTACGAGATTCATTCGGAATATGGAATGTCGAAGAAAACTTTTATCCTAAATGTAAGAATTATAGTTGAAGTTCTGTTATTTCATTGCCAACATTCACCATGGGATTTCTAAAAATATCATCATTATAAGATCCAAGCCATGTAGTTAATATCAGTTTGCAATGTTGTGATTCCGTTTCAGTGCCCAATGTGAGTTTCCAAGTATTTGCACCAGGATTCTTCGCTCGTGTTATCGAATCTCATGCCGTTATGCTACAGGGTAATGCTGGATTGAAACCCAAAGAAGGAGAAATTACATCACGACCATGGCAATGGCCTGTCAATTATAGGGTAATTTTTTCTGTATGTAATAACCAGTGTTGGGCACATTAGAAAAAAAGGGTTATTTATACTAATAATTCGAATGAATGAATTATTGAATAAATATTGTGTTTGGTGTTGTTTTCACTGGTAATTGACCTGCTGAGTCGATTGCAACTACTTTCCAACCTCGAAACTTCGTCCTAATCAAAACGTATCAACTTTTTCTGCTGAAGAAGTACTTACTGAATGTTTCCAAGTAATGTTTTCGTTAGGAATAGTTCAAATAAATCAAATTAATTATGGAATAAAAAATAACGAATAAATTATTTAAAAAAATTATTCGTTATACGTTGATAAATTTTGCCCAAAACTGGTAATAACTATTTCGTTTTCGGTTGGCTGCTTGTGTTCCATGATACACCCGATTACAAAGTAGTAGAAGTACCTAAACGATTCAGAACACAAGTAAATTCATCTCCTGAGGAACCCTTTATGCTTCTTCACTACCAAAGGTAGGAAGCTATGTATTTTTCTAAATGTTGGAATTCTACTGACGGAAGTACTGGTATGTTCCAATGCCAACACTCACTATTACGAATCCCATGGTAGATACTTACAAAATACACATTATATCAATTAAGTTTCCGGAAGTTTGAGAAGGAAATTCATTCCTTGAGTGAAATACACTGTTTTTCGAATAGTTGGGTAATAATTGAATTGAGGATCCTCTTACGTCCATCTATGAGGATCTTTGTGGATAAACCCTTCATTGAGTTGTTCCTTAAAGCTCATCCGACTTATTTTGAGTATAACTGTTCACGTATTTTTTTTTTTGTTTTCAGGGCCAATTTTTTTCTGGCAACACTTACCGTATATACTTGCTTGGAAACCCTATAATTTGGTGGGGTAATCTTTGCTTTCTGCTATGCTTTGCATTTGTAGCTGCCATTCATGCTCTTATGACTCAACGTGGCTGTGATAACGTCATCTGCTTGAACGGTTTGTCCCTATTTCAATTCATTTTGGGTTTCATCTAGTACCTACCTTTCTAGATTTGCCAGTTGTTATCAAGTTGTCCCTTCCTTGTAAGCCTGAACCTAGCATACTCTAGAATGTTACTCCTTGGTTGGAAATATTACCTTGGATCATAAGTGTAAATCAATATCCATTCTTATTTCAGAAACTTCTAAAGTTGTTGAAAGTAGCATCTGGTTGATAATAGGCTGGGCACTGCATTATATTCCGTTCTTTGCTATGGGACGAGTTTTGTACTTTCACCATTATTTTCCTGCACTTCTCTACAGTTCTATGTTGTCAGGTAGGTGGAGTCCGCTGGTATGAATGAATGCCTTAATTTTAATTTCCACACTATGTTACAAATCAATCATCATTTTCGTTGCGTTTCATATTTTGATTCCACATTAACTAGATACCTACCGAACCATCTACTTATGTTTTCATTGTTATGAGGATACCTCGATGCACACATTCATGTAAAAACCTCATTCCTATGCGAATCTTTCATAGTAGTAGCAATGGCTTGATATAGGGACCAATGTTGAGTAGGTACTTGGAATAACATGCCAAAACGAAGGAACCACTTCAAATTCTGCGAAATTTAGTTAAACGTCCAGCAATCTACACCATTAATGCCTAATATTTGACAATAACGTAAAGTCACTACAATCTTGCTTTTGAGTGGCAGATTTGCACCAAATCCCCTATCCATGTATCGATTCTATCATTGTTGGGAAAACCAGCACTTCTCATTACAACTTCAACTGTTAGAAACTCTGCTGGTAGGGAATTCACGAATAGAAAATGAATAGATTAGTTGGTACTTACTTAAAATGTGTCGTTCTAACTGGTTACCATTTTTTTCTTAGGTGTATTACTGAATTTCATAGTGAACACTGCTCCAGCTATGATTTTCCCAACATGGCACAAAATGGGTTATCATCTAGTTTCTGCACCTGTTCTAGGAGTGATCATACTCAGGTAGGAACTTGAATAATTTAAATCTTAATTTTCAAAATATTTGTTTATTACACGGGCTCAGGCCCAGTGTACAAGAAATAAGTGTCATAGGTTGGTGTAGGAGACAATAGTCTCTGCCTGGCTGTTGACCTGTGCACACTCTCTTATTTACAGACATTCAGTTTCACTGATGTTCTTGTATATTTATTGTTCGGTTCTCGGCCGTTCCGTGTGGGGTCCGCGGTTGTCCGTTGACCCGCAGTCTGCCCTTGTGGGTAAATTCTCCTGAATTTGGCCTTAACGCAAGTGTAGGTATTTTTTTGCTTTTTCTTTTCTTCATATTTTGTCTCGTAGTTTTTCGGTCGTAGGATTTCATGAAGGACTCTTGATTCTGGTTATTTATCTATAAATACGGCACAGTATCTAATATCGATTTCATGCGATTTGCCTTTAATACGACGGCTCTCAGGTTTGGGGACAATATAGAATAACTACTGATAGTGGAGAATAACTCGTCTTTCAACTGGAGATCGGGTAAATTCAAACCATCGAAAAAAAAGAAGAAAAAAATGCTATTGTAGATTCTCCCTCTTATAGTTCTTCTAGGGTCTCTCCTTATAGTTTCAACAGCATACGAATAATTTATTTATCTTTTTTCAGCTTTGTGAAATTCTCTCCCCTTGCATATGGGATGACTGGACCATATGCTCAAGAGCCAAATAGTCCCATGCACGGTTTGAAGTGGCTAGATTCCTGGGAATTCTGAAGAGCTCCGAGGACATTGAAATGTTATACTCATACATTATGCAGATATGCGTTATGGGAATGCTCTATTCGAGTCACTAGAATTGCACGCCTATGAATATTATTGAGACTGTTGAAAGATCAAGGGTATTTATTTATTTAATTCATCCATAACATTTAAATTGACCCAATGTTGTGTGATTATTAATTTGTCAACAGAATTAAAGAATTGGGAGTTCATTCACCGAGCTTTTGATAAGTATATTAATTTTCCTATCCTGTTGAAAAATGTATCTATGTGTTCAATCATATTATGATTTCTAATTAAATAAAACATTATCTAAATGTAAACAACAAATTGGAGTGACCTCCAACAATCTATATAACAGCAGCTGGAAATGATTTCCAATGTTTTCAAAGTGCATCTACATCTCTAATAAGGAGACAGTTTTGGGCCAGAATCCTATAGGTTACCGAACTTCCTTTTTGCCAGTTATTTGTAACTCGTAGGTAGTATGTATGTTATGCGTAATTGACCAGGAATTATATGTAAGTCGTAGGGAATTATTCGATGTTTAATCTCAAGGAAACTTCTATAACACCCCATAAGCGATTGAATTTATAGGTATTAAAACGAATGGAAGTGATCTCCAACACCATCTTTTTTTCCATCGAAAGTTACTTTAATCTACGAGTAATAGTAGTTAATGGAATTGAAATCATTCAAAAACATTTCATAGGTACCTAGGTTCCTACTACTATCTATGCTCCACCCAATGAGAAGTAGTGGAAGGTAAGAACTGTCAGTTTTTTGAGCGAGTTTCCAAGAAATGTGTAGAATTCAAATGAGTAGGTAGGTAGGTATTTACGTATGTATGTATCTACCAGAGCATGACATAGCACCAAACGAAATTGTGTTTGTCCACGACGGACGAGCCATATATTTATATAGGCACCTACTCTCGGAGCAGATACCTACCTACCTAGTTAAACAACGGATCTTCCAGTTATCAGAAAGAGAACGAATAGATTACGGTTGTGTACCTGGTAATTTTTAGATTTTTACTACATAAAATTGCAGTGTCTGCAAAATCATTTGAGTAAGATCTATTATTCTTAGTTGATGAAATACTTGTGATATTGATATGGATACAATTAAGGAACTATTGAAATTACAGTTGGTGCACTTGCCGATTCAGGTGTTTCATCTGAATCAAGACAAATGATCACCCAATTAGGATGTAGGTACAAATAACATGTACGTACCGAAGAGCAATACTGTCGTGCCGCGTTTGGATGACAGGGAAAGGCGTCCTCACCTTCAATCAGAGAACAGGTCACTACTAGCCTTCTCACACCCGCTTCTGGCTCGAACCCTTAGACTACCGGGGGCCTAGATCAATTCCATCGTACACCTTTCCTGAGTAGCCTCACGTAGACCTCCGCTAAGCTAAAAGTCGAAGCAATACAATGGAAGGAATCGGAGGGTATTTCTAGGGAAATGCAACAAAGTGGATTCTACATAATATTCCAATCACCAATTGATTCAGTGTGAAAAAATTCGTGGAAAACGATTCCTAACTTCTCAAGTCACGGTATAAAGGGTTAGTTCTACTAGTGATAAGAATACAATTGTTTGCGTAGGTACCTTACTGAAGAATCCGTCGTAACTCTGTTGACAGCCTGATGATGATGTCCTTGTGGTGAGCGAGGATTCAGGAAATGAGACGTCCAGATGATGAGTTAATACTGCATATAATTCGTGGCCACTTGGGCTCTTTTATACCCCTGGTACACCCGCGTAGTGGGGGGGTATCCCACTACGCGGTCTGGTGAGGCCAGCTGAATCTGGTTCCTCACAGTCCTCATATCGAAATCGCTTGCCACCAGCACTTGACTTGCTAGTTACGACGGATTTTCCAGTAAGGTACGTAAACAATTGTGTTCTAAAGTCACAGTCAGACCAGGTCAAAACCTATAAGACGTTGGAACACCCAATTCCCTTTAAGAAAAAAAGGAAAAAACACGTTTTTTTTTTGTTTGGCATTTAAACACAATCGTCTCCCTTACATTTTTTAGACGACAAATCAGCTTGATAAGGGGGCCGGAGTGTCCGACCTGGCTAGGGCGTGTGGTCTTTACATCACCATTGGGATGAAAGATCGCAAGGTCCCTCGTTCACGTCCTGGACGGGCATCGATGCGATTCTTAAAAAGTTTGTATTTGCTTATCCGACCAGCTTTATCGCTCTTCACCTCTGATCTAATCACATGAAGCCTAACATGAGGACTAGAGTCCATAATCTGAGTCTTAAATAAAATTAAAATAATCCCCCCCCACAGGACATATAAGTAAAATCCAGGGTAAAAGGAAAAAAAAAAGAAATCAGCTTGATAAGTAAATGTCCTAAAATGGTCTAATGGACAGTAGGTAGGTCTCAAAAAATCACATTGGCTGGCCATGAAAAATACAGTAAAAACTTTTCAGCAGAAGTAGGATTTCAGCTTTCAGCGGTGTAGTATTTTGTAGTGCTACTGTGCAGAATAAGGGCTCTTTCCAGTGGTGACCTTATTTTTAATTTCACACCGTAAGTTAAGGGAGATATAACCATTTTAATGATTTAAGGTTTAGAACAGGAACAAAATTTATATGTGATTAAACTCGGAAAACAAGGGTTACAAGAAAAAACTCAAGGAGTCTCTTTGTTGGAAATTAGCATTAGAATCTATCTTTGAAAGTAAATATGAAGACCTTGAAGGTATCTATGCAAGCACACGGATAAGTAAATATCTATCCTTGAAGGTATCCATGTAAGCACACGGCTTTTCTCAATATTGGGATGAATGGTGCACCACCCTGCTGTTCACTTTTCCTTCCCCACGTTTACTTTACATTCAAACCCTTTAGCTAACTTCTTGTTGTCCTACCTGGGATCCCATGAATGAGTGTGAGGGTAGAAGCCCAAGTCAAACTAATTATAAAAATGGAGTAGCAGGCTCTGAGACCCACACCCCCAGTTTTTGAAAGGTCAGCCATCCAAACGCGGCATGGCACTAGGTAGCTACCTACCATTGCATTATTTACATTATATTTGTATATGTATTTTTTGTTATAGATCTTATATCTTTAAGATGATTCATTAGGTATGAACAATAGGTCACACTAATTATGTGTATTGTTGATTATGATATGTAGATTGTCTATTTTTATACAACCTATTTATTGAATAAATTATTTTTGTTTCAAATTTCTTTCCTGTATATTTTGGACAATAGCCGTGTCCAAAATCCATAGACTGTCGTATTTGCCTTCATTATTAGGTGATTAACCCATTCTGTAAACATATAGTTTAGTAATGCTTGCATTTCAAGGTACGTCCCTTTTGATGGAAAATTGTCTCGAAATTGAACAGTGCCAGCCCATGGTTGCGTTGGGAATGAGTTCATCAGAAAAAACGTCTGCCAAGTTGGGTGGGCAGTATAGCTTCCTCACTTGTGTAACATGGACGTATAGAATCAGTCAGTGAACTGCAAAATTGGTAGAATAGTTCTGGAGTTATGCCTATGACCATAAATTTCAAGTTTGCGCATGCGCAGTAGCCATCACTCATCCAATTGTGGCGATATTCTTAGGTAATTGTCTTGGAGTAAGCCCTCAACTACACTCCGAATTTGAGCGGAATTGGTCCATTAAGGAATGGAAGGAAATTCACGTTTGCACATGCGCACAAGCTATTAGTGGTCCGATGGCTATGAAATTATTAGGGGGCTGTCTAGGGGCTACCCCGAACAATCTCTGAAAATTTTACCGAAATTGGTCGAGTACCTAGTTAATGAGTTATGGCTATGAAACTCATTTCAAAATTGCGCGTGCGCAGTGGGTATTACTGATAAAATCGTGTCAATATTCGAAGGCAACGAATTCAACCTTCAATAACCCTCTAAATTTGAGCGAAGTAGGTCAATTTGGAACTGAGAAATCGTAATTGCAGGAAATCCACGTTTGCGCATGCCCACACGATACTAGTAGTCTGCTATGAAATTCATGAGAGTCTTTCTAGAGTCTAACCCGCGTGATCCCTGGAAATTTCACCGAAATCGGTCGAGTAGTTCCAGAGCTACGTCTATGACAACAAATTCCAAGTTTGCGCTTGCACAGTAGCTATTACTGATCTAATCGGTACATAATTCATAGGTGATTGTCTTGGAGTCAGTCCCCAACTAGGCTCCAAATTTGAGCGGAATAGGTCAATTAGGAACTGAGGTACAGGGGTTACAGGAAATTCACGTTTGCGCATGCGCTCACGCTACTAGTTGGCCGATAGCGATGAAATTGATAGGCGACCGTCATGGAGCTAACCCACATAATCCCTGAAAATTTCATCAAATTCGGACCACAACTTCATATAGTTTTGCCTGGGACAAGGAATTGACCACAGACAGACACGGAACCAAAATTGTTCAGAAAGCTCTGAAACGTAAAGATCAAGTGGAAACTTTGATTTTGGAGGACAAAAATTTTTTTTTTTTTCGTTTCAGTGAGGTAGTGAGGAAGCAAAAAGCAAGCAAATTGGTTGAGAATTAAGGGTGCATGGGACGCCCGGCTTGGGATGCGCCTCAACCATACCCTGACACAGCTCAAAAGCCTTGGTGGTTCCTAATTTGCCAGTTTTATGTAAATTAGCTCCAGTCATCCCTAAATAGGGGTTAAGCACTCAGTTATATTCAGGGGATCGAGCTGAACATTTTGAGAGAATTTTTTTTGGAAAACTGCAAAATGGCCGGGAAAACCTCAATAACCCACATATTTCAACTTCAAGAGCTCCAGTCACCCCTAAATAGGGGTTAAACGCATAAAGTCACGCCATATTTATATTCAGGGATCGAACTGGACGCAGAGTTCCAGAGTTAAAAAAAAAAAAAAATTCCAGTTCCAGAGTTTTCCAACAAAAAAAAATGTTTTCAAAATGTTCAGCTCAATCCCCTGAACATGAATCCAGCGTGACTGTACGCGTAAATTTGTGGTTTATTGAATTTCCCTGCCATTTTCTAGAGTTTTCAGCACAAAAATATTTTCAAATTGTTCAGATTGATCCCATAAATCTGGCTTGACTTTACGCGTAATCCCCTAATTACGGGTGACTGGAGCTCCTGAAGTTGAAATTTGTGGCTTATTGAGGTTTTCCCGGCCATTTTCCAGAGTTTTCCACGAACTATTTTTTTCTCAAAATGTTCAATTCTATCCCCGGAATATGAATCCGACGTGACTGTACACGTTTAACGCCTATTTAGGGGTTACTGTCAGAAGGACAGGTAGGCTACGTGCCTTGAGTTGATGCCTGCCAGCGGATATCTGTTAACAAAAACCAACTGTTTCTCCGTCTGAAAAGCGCCCATTAGGTGTATGTACCTACCTGCTGTGTGTGGGGGGGGGGGGGGGGGGGGGGGGGGGGACTATGTCTCGTCAACTGTGGATTGTGTGAAAGGGTCCTTAAGGATCCATTCACTGTGGAACGTTACTTCTTTAGCATAAGTTCCCTACCAAATAAGTTTCCTGGTCAACTCAAGTAGTAGCTAACTGCCTAGAGCCCTCGCCATTAGGTTCAACCCCTAATGTTCATATTTTTGTGAACATTAGGGGTGTGTTCAACCCTAATGTTTATCATGTTGTCCAAGGCAAATGGGATTTGAAACGCAACATTATTTTATCGGATTATGGCGAGTTGTATCGGGCTTTACCTAGTACCTCACTTGAAATATTTGCCTGGTTGACCTATACAAATATTCCCCCTAAATTATTCGTCAGAATGAATTAGATTTATCCACTTAGAAGGTTGTGCATCATGATGCATCCATTGCTGAAATGGTGGGTGGGCAGTTTTAGATGTTGTGGAATAGTAAGCTGAAGGAAAACAAGCACTATTGGAGAAGATTACCTATTTATTTTTAACCATTCTGGGGGAAAGGAGATGATAACACTGCTACAAATTGAAAACCAGTATAATACAAAATTTGGGAAGTATAAATCATCAGGTAATGGTAAAACAATTTTCTATTCCATCTCAACATTAGCCAGTCATACTATGGTATTCAGTAAGTAAACTCAGCCTTATATACAAATATATAGTGTACATTTTCGTTTCAAACTGTATTCATGATTTTATGTACAAATTATGAGATCACTTTGATAGCTTAAATGAACGCTTGCTAAAAACATCCAATAGTTACTCAAGTTACATACCAACTTCGTGGTGGTTCACAAGAATAACCTAATACAGAGAACGAAAAACCGTGAGTTGCTATCGTGGTTACATCGTATTTTATCACACAATATTACTAATATAGGTACTTACTTATTACGGTATCACACAATTCATGTACCTACCAACTTCAAAAACCGTCAACAGAACCATTGTACATATTTGCGCAAAACATAATAGGTCACTCACGTTGAATTAATTCGCAAACTTATCAAACACCAGTGTTTCATCACCAACACATCATGAATGGTAGCCAACTATAGTCAACTTTTCAGTACTACACGATGGTTGGAGCATACATGGTACTCAAGTTGCATTTTTTGTTTGTTTCTGTTTTTTGAAGTTGAGGTGTCTATTGCGAATTTCATTTTGGTAAGATACCTGATTAACACCAACTTACTTGTTTGTAGCTTCACGTGAATGCACACAATTGCATAGGTAGGTACCTACCATGTTTGACAATTTCGTTACAATGTAGGCATGTTTACAACCAAATTATCTGAAGAATTCATTGGACATACTCTAGTTGTAAATCTCTCTCTCTCAGGTATGTATAAACCGATAGTGATATACTCCCACTAACATGATTGTATCGAAAATGGAAAATTTTTTTGTTTCTAAATTAATACAGCCTTTACGCTACAGAGAGTCACAGGGCTTCATATTTCATCAAAATTAGACCATAACTTCATATAGTTTTGCCTGGGACAAGGAATTGTCCACGGACAGTCAGACACAAAACCAGAGTTGTTCAGAAAGCTGTGAAACGTAAAAAGCAAGTAGAAATTTTGATTTTGGTTGATACATTTTTTTTTTTTTTTTTAAGCGAATTTTTGAAGAAAATGAAGCTATTGCAATGGCTTCAAAATGTAAATTATTCAAATTTGTGAACTTTTCTTCATGGAAATCCGTTTCTGACCATTCTAAAACGATTCCTGAAATTTAACTTTTAGGCCAGAATTTTTGGAGTATTCCAAGGAGAGTCAAAAAACGCGTTTTTTGAGGGTTTTTTGTGTGTAAATTACCATCTTAGTATATAATAGTATAGTAGTATCTTAGTATATAGTATATTCGGAATCAGCGTGAAATTTCCCATTAGAATCACCCACCAAATCGGTTAAAATTATTCTTTGAAAATTCGCTCATCAACTCATGCTGCGTGGATGGGACTTTTTTTTCAATTTCTTGCATGTATACATAGCTTCTTATATTTTACGTTTCAGATCTTCCTGAACAACTTTAGTTCCATGTCTGACTGTCTGTGATCAATTCCTTGTCCTAGGACAAACTAAATGAAGTTATGGTCCGAGGGGAATACAGTATGAAGGGGCAACTGACAAGGTGGGGGGGAGGGGGGGAGTCCTTCCTGCTGCAGAAGGTCCAAGACTAACTTCTTCAAATGATTATGATGAGTTATTGTAAAACGACAACAATAACACCTGGGTATACAAGAATTATTTTAATTTCATAGGTACCTACCTAATTTATCAAATAGCTCTTCTTTTCCCATAATGAGACCACAAAATGGGAGTTAAGAAACTCTAATTTTGTTGACAAGGGATCTCGTGAGAAATCCCCTCCCCCTTAGATTTCCTTTACTATCACGTGAGGAAAAAAGTTTTGACAGGTAGATCACTCCGCTCATTTTTTGGAACTGAATTTGGAATTCATCTACCGAAAATGTGGAAATTCCGCCTCCACTGTTATAGGTAGGTACGCCGAAGTGCAATATCAACGACCCAACCCATAAATAGCCACCTATCTATACGCTAAAAATAGCGCAAATCGTACAAAATACGAGAAACGTGGTTTTATGAATTTGTTCAACTATCGAACTAACTACAATTATGTTTTGGAAGACGTTTAGGTATTTTATATAAGTACAGTATTTTATTTATTTATTTCAGGTATTTTATTTATTATCACGGTATTTATTTACGGTATTTTATTTATTTATTTCATTTATTTTTTTTTAATTATGAAAAATGTTCAATTTTTGATACCTACGTCCCCTTCCTATTTCGATAACTGAAATAATGCACTAGAGAGACTTTCCGCTTGGGGGCCCCCTTAACAAAGAACTACTGAATCTGGCACTGCCCTCATGAATTCAAAATAGGATTGTGGTCTGAATGGTTCAGAAGATTAAGATTTATCAATCCAATATTTGCCATAAAGCTAAGGGTTAAACTGGCTCCTCTCAGAGAATGAAACTTCGGTCAACTTCCTGGAGCACAAAAGATGTGGTGCACTTCCTGTGGCGACATCACATAACTGTCCAAACATTGACAGTTTGTCCAATGCAATGATGAGAAAATGTATCCTCACATGCATACATTTTTATTAAAATACACGTATTAATTGTCAACTTTCATCGCTAGAAGTAGAACTGCTTGAGAAGAGCTTAGTAGGTATACAAAATTGCATTCACTATTAGGGGAGTATTAGCGGAGCCTTTGTTTAACCCTTGGCCTGATGAGAAGAGACCACAATCCTACAACCATGAGAACCACCATTTCTGGTCCAGTTAAGCCATAGATCATCTCTATATAGAAAGCTGTATAGTTCTATTATAATTTCGAATAACAGTGAAAATTTAATAACAAATTTTTGGAGAAAAATAGAATAACTTGTCAAGAATTTCAATTTCATAGAATTTGATAGAATACATTCCAACTACTAATGATAACTTTTCATCCTTGAATACAAAATTAATGTGGTTGGTGAATAACATGCGAGCTTGCATGACTTGAACGTCAGCGTTTAATCAAAATAAATAAATACTTCTAGATAGCGTTAAATGTAGGAGAAAGCCTAAGCAAACAAAATTTTAAAAATTGAGTGGTAGGTCCATACAGATTATTCCTAGTTTAAAAAATGAATATGAATAAACAGGAGTATAAACTGCCAAAGTCTTCAAAAATACGTATCCTCACAATTTTAGAACTTTTTCAATTGTCCATAAGCTGAGATAGGTTGGTCTTCAGCAGTACGCCAAATGTTATTGCACTCTAAGGGAAAAATAACAAAAAATTAGTGAAACTGTGGGCATGAATTTGGGCATACTATACAGGATTAGACTGCTACAGATCAGATAGTGGCTAATTTTTGCCTGAACCGTTTGTTGCAACTATAATAGGTAGGTAATTTATTAGATAAATCTGTTGAGTTGTTCAACATGTAACCACAGTGCACAACATAGTTTCTATAAAAGAATGTAGAACGTCTTGGAAAAATAAAATGGAATGGATGAAATAATGTTACCTTTTCATTCAATTTATTTTATGAATACGTATTGACTTTGTTATAAACCACTTCAGGAAATAATTCACTGCTGATAGAAAATTAAGAAAATCAATAAATTCAGAGTTTCATGAGATTGATAAAACCTACCCAAAAAATCATTTGTTCGGTGAAAAAAGTCTAAGTAAACATAGGTATTTGGAAGCACTTTGGAAATGGGAACAGTTCCAACCCACTCTATTCCAACGTGATCTAACCTGTTTTGGCCATACTATCATTATGATTCTGTTTTTGTGAAGGTACCCATCACGGTCAATTAAATTTCGAGTTCAGTCCATACATTGAAAACGAGTAATTTTTAGGATTTGTTTCATTACCTAGGTAGGTACAGACATTTCTATGTTCTTGGTAACCAATACTCACTTTATAGGTGTTATTCTACTGGTAAGTAGGCCTAATAATCTTTCTAATGCGTATTATAGGCATTCTGGATAATCCTACGGTTCGAGGGGACCAACACATTTGGGTCGACCTCATCCCATTTGGGTGGGAATTGAGAGACCCTGAGTGCCATAGGTCCCCTCTGACAAGATTGGACTCCCATATTTGAATTGAATTGAGGGGCTCCAAGTACTGTATACGAATTTAAGAAGGAAAATCTGGATGATAGGAAGTGTAGGTAGATATATACAAATAATTATAAATAAAGATCTTCTCTGTGTTAATGGAAGATTGGTTTCGAAGGAAGGGAGGGGATGATAGAGTGAATAGAAGGGAAGTAGAAAGAGTAGGCAATGTAAAATAAAACATACATTAAGAATAGGGAATGAAGGTACAGCAGCTATTCAGGAAATGGTGGGGAAGAGCAGGCCAGAGTCTCGAAATCCCAAACTTTTCAAAATAATCATCCTAATAGCCAAGTGGTATTTTATTGTTGTAATGTAATGCAACTAATTGCGACATTCACCATGAATATTGTGGCTAACTCTATCTTTTTTACCACTGACAAGAGCCAAATAATTTTAAATTGCCGTACTAATCCCATTCGCTAGATGAACATTATCAATATTGTTGTAAAGTTCTGAGCTGAATGTACTTACAATTGAGACCTTCATCTTCTCATTTTGTGAATTTTCAGTATCCTTCCTAGACGCTGTTTAGCAGTAGAGCCTCCTTTCTTACATGGCGGTGTCTTGGGTGTAGACGGTGAACTTTTCACTTTAGCTAGAATATAAATCATTATTATCAATAATGAATGTTGGGCAAGAATGCACCAATTTTCCATCGTAGGAACAGGTTGTTTAGTTTTTTTTTTTTTTCAAGTTACTGATATACCTACATTGGAAAGAGCACAATATATTGACGGGCATGTACTAAAACCTGCCCAATGGGTAGGTACTGATACCTACTCAAGGGTCATTTCCTGCCCTAATCCACACTATATGTGGACCCCACTATATGTGGGACTGTATGTTTAAATGTGATTGGAGAGGATACCTGTCGATGCCATTCGGACAAGCAATGGACCAGTTCTACACATATCTTTATGAAGCTATTCAGTTATACGTACCTAAAACATGTATCATTCGTATTCATGTATCATGTATTCGTTTCCCAAGTGGTTTAATCGTTATTGATTAGATTGGTGAATATGAAAAATTTTGCACAGTCGTGCTGGAAAATCTCCATGAATATAGATGAATATCGTATTTTCTCGAATTTAAGAGCTAAGAGTGAAGTATTGCCAGGTTCCCTGTACTCCTCTTACCCTGAATCCTTACAGAACGGACTCCATGATAACATAAAACTTTTTTGGAATCATATTGTGGTGACTGGGTATCCCCTTGCAGGGGAACACCGGTTCCACCTAGTTTGAGCCAGGGTGGGAGGTCTTCCCCCACTCCTGGCCAAACAGTATGTAAGCCGCTGCCTTGCGTGAATAAAGCATGTTCTACATCACAACTCCTCTCGACCTTATTATTTCTATTTTCCTTATGATTTCCCTTGTTATATTTCTCTGTTACATGTGCTCACGATACATATAAACTATGAAGATGGCTGCAATTACGTACCCCCTGTCAAGAAACTCAATGACCTTCTTGCCTCATCACCTCCAGAAATTGCCGATCTGTTTGCATCATACTTTTCCTCAGTTTTTGACCCGCCAACCACCCAAACTCCAACATACCCAGTTCGTGATGTTGTATCGTTGGGCATCCTCACTATCACTGAGGATGCAGTTCTTCCTAAGCTCTCATCACTCGATATGAATAAAGGGATAGGACCGGATGGCATTCGTGCGATACTACTGAGGAATTGTTGTCAGTCGCTCTTCTCTCCGTTGACATCAATTTTCAATTACTCACTTGAATCTGGGTCCTTTCCATCCCAATGGAAATGCTCCTACATTCATGCTCCCCCATTCATAAATCTGGTGATAAATCAGAGATCAAACATTACAGACCTATTAGCACCATCTGTGCCATTTCCATGATTCTTGAGAAGTCAGTCATTTCACAGATTTACCCTGAGTTGTCGAACTAATTGGTCGATGAGCAGCATGGGTTCGTGCCTGGACGTTCAACTGTCACGAATTTGCTCGAGTTTCAAGAATACGTCATGAAGGGCGTTGAACAGCACGTACAAGTAGAGGTAATCAACACTGATTACTCCAAGGCGTTCGACAGGCTGTCCCATCACCACGTGTTGAGGCTTTTGGAGTCCATGGCGCTCTCCTTAATTGGCTCACAGACTACTTGCCCGAAAGACGCCTTACTGTGAAAATAAAGGGTGACCTGTCGAGACCGTTCGTTGCACGTTCTGAGATCCCTCAGGGTTCCCTTATGGGTCCACTGATCTTCCTTATGATGATCAATGGTGTTCGTGAGGTCTTTGGTCAGGTAAAATGTCTTTTATTTGCTGATGATTTGAAGTTTGTCTCCTATATCGAATCACATCTTGACTGTTTGAGACTTCAAGAGAGCCTGGACCGGGTAGGTGACTGGTGTAGGCTGAAAAATCTGTTCCTAAATGTAAATAAGTGTTCCGTTATTACCTTCAGTCGTATCTACAGCACCTTAACATTCGACTACCAGCTTAACGGTACCTCTCTATCAAGGATGAATGAAATGCGAGACCTTGGTGTCTTGTTCGATTCCGAACTCACCTTCTGCAACCATATTGACCGTATTGCTGGCAAAGCAATGAGGTCTCTGGGCTTTTTAAAGCGGCACACAAGGGACTTTACCAACATTCCTGCCATCTTCGTCCTTCTGTATAAGTCCCTGAGGTGCTCCCTGTCCTCGAGTATGCGTCCGTGTGGTCGCCACATTATAAGTGCCACATAGCCCAACTGGAACGGGTACAGAAGAAATTTGTTCGCTATGTGGCCTTCAAACTACATATCCCTTCTGATGAGGTTGACTACAATGCAATGTTGCGCGCCTGCAGCCTGCGCTCTCTCAAGGCCCCGTCGTAGATGGACCGACATTTCTTTTCTTTACAAGTTGGTGAACGGATCAATCGACTGCCCCTCACTCCTCGCAGAGATCAATTTTTCAATCCCTCAGTTCCATTCTCGTTCAGCTTCCCTTTTCCAAATTCCATTTAGCTCAACAAATTACCTACACCAGAGACCCCTTTCCAGGATCCCCGGTGAAGTAAATGCGATGCTGCAGATTCATTCCGACCTTGACTTCTTTTCCTCTCCCTCATCCCGAATTGAAGCATTTTATCTACATAATCCTCAATAGCCAATCTCCACTCACAGGTTTCCATAGACTTAATATATTATGTGATCCAGGTAGACGTTACTATTTTTAAATTTTTATTATTTTTGTTAACTCTTGTAATATACTTTATATTTTATTATTAACCAAATCGTAATTGGGCTCGCCCGTATTTTCAACAAATAAACAAGTATATGTAATCCCTGGAAAATTGCTTTGGTTAGATGTGAACCAAGAGTCGTGGCCAAAGATTTTGACAATGGGCAAGTATAGTCGGGGTTTCCACTAACCCGTGGTGTTGTAGTAGAAGGGAGCAACAATGTAAGAATTTTGAGCTCAACCGTGGCTGTGCGTACAGATATTTATCATTCCTAACGAAGGGTACGTAATATGCTTGCCACAACATTCTAGTAGGTATACTGAAAGAAAGGCTATTAAAAGAAATACCATGCCTCAGATGGAATCTCACCTTTGGAAACAGTAGGCGTGGAACTTGATGGTTTTGGTCGATTTTGACTGGGTTTCTTGATGGGAGGGATGAATTTACGAGGAGGAAAGACAGTCTGAAAACAATAATAGCGGTAAACTATTGTTTTTATGTTGATGCTAAAGAAATAATATCCCTATGTGATCAAAGTTGTTAATAAATGATTGTAAAATAAGAATACGTTCTGATAACAGTAACAATGTCTATATTTATTTTGTTGGAAGTACTGTGTTCTACTACATTTAGAGGGACCAGCCATTACTCAACTCAGACATTACTCAGGGGTTGAGTTATGGCTAGTCCCTCTGAATGTAAAGAGCACAGTACTTCTCTCTTTGCGATTCTACGTGTTTTACAATAAAAAATGAACCCCTAACAATTTCATTTTCTCATCCTGCTCCACCTAAGCACACTTAAATGCCTGGTTAGCATTACAGCAAATTGCTACCTACCTTCAAAACCCTTAATCAGGCATAGAGCCCACCCAACAAATCTTAACTTCATTCCCCGATGAAGCAAAAGCGAAACATGTTGGAATAGGAATAAGCAATAAACTACATAAATGACCCCAAATTGATTCCACCCTCAACCCACCATGTCTATGAACATACTTACTATTATTCATTATGAACATAATGGCTACCCAAAAGCACAAATTACGCAAGTTTGTTACATTTTTTCTCTGCATAGAATAATGTTAATAGGTTTTATTCTCTGTGGTCCATATCTTGGTCTCCATTGAGTTGAAAAAAATAAATTAAAAAACTGTTATTAGAGAGTAGGAGCACACGGATATATATGTATATATATATAAAAGCGTGAACAGCTTCTTTCCAATATATCGATTTCATGAAAATCCATTCGCAACTAATATTTACTGAATTACAAATGAGGAAAGCTGCATGATGATTAGCACCAGATGTATAAAGAAGGAAATGAGGGATACTTACAACATTGGAAGCTTTAGCAGCTGCTGCCTCAAGACCTTTTTCAATCGCGATTTTGGTTTTCCCAAATCGCTGAGGACGATCACTTTTGGGTATAACCGATATGGATTTAGTACTAGGAGACCACGCTTTGTCATCAATGATACCAGTCCCATGAATGTTCGGCTCCTCGTCATCAGAGAAGTCAAGAGCAGGATAGACTGAAAATAGCAATAGATTTGATAAAGCTGGTGCAATGTCAAACATGGAAAATAACCACCAATCATCACCATCTAATTTCGAATTAGAAATCAAAATCACGAGGAAAACTTTTTTGTACCTCCATATGTAAATATATATAAGTAATGATACTCTGCAAGATTAAGATGAACTCGGAAAATGCATGACACAGTTAGAAAAACGTCTGCCATTTTGGGTTGGTGGGCAGTATAGCTTCCTTACTCATTGTAACAAGGATATATGGTTTATGACTCAAAATGTATTAATTTTTAATCCTGAACATCAAATGCGCTGGAGCTTGATACCAGCCTAACTTCTCTCCTGTTTGCTCTCACAGATGTTCAATTTTGCTCCAGAGCTGATCTGAGACCTCAATAACCTTTATGACCTCAATTGTCTCCTCAACTGATTAGCAAACTCAATTTTCGACTCGATTTGTAAGCAATTTAGAAGTGCCTTGACTACGATTTGAAAATTGTCTAACCCATCACGACCGGAAGTTACCAAGAGTCGAGACGACGCAAACGTTTCAGGAAATTCTTGTGAGCGCATGCACAGAGGCAGCTATTGATCCGACAGGGCTGAAATTTATAGGTGACAATCCAGGATCTAACCCGCAAAATCCCTGACAATTCCATCAAAGTCGGACCATCAGTTTCGGAGTTTTGCATGGGACAAAGAATTTACCAAAGAAACACTTATAGACAAGACAGATACAGAGCCAAATTTGAATTGGAAGTTTTGAAACTTTGAACTTCAATACCCGATTTTGATAAAAACTTTCAACAAACATTGTACGAATGCCTGCGCGAACATAAGGCTTCCCCAACTTTGGCAGTGAGGAATCAAAACCACCACCAACCCACGCAATAGAGAGTCCTTGCAAGAAAACGAGAAGCGAGTCGGGAT
>JAEMON010000001.1:50334759-50347770 GCA_030264115.1 Lygus lineolaris | reverse complement strand
GGCAAGGAAGTGGAGGCAGGTGAACTTTCACAGCCTCTGGCCCCCAGCTCCCCTCTTGCCCCTTCTACCTGCTACCACTTTGACACACTCCCAAACACAGGGAAAAGGGATGGATCCTTTTTCACTCTTTCTACCTTCACGTGAGCAGACATGGTGAAATTGAGAAACATTTGGAAAACTAACTTGGTCTCCAAAAAATTGAGCTTCTTTGTGGTATGATGAACTCCACTTCCAAAACAAATGATTGTTCACTGCACTAGGCCTTATGAGATAGAAATCCTTGACACCCTGTAAAAGAGAATAAATCAGATACCTAACTGATGAATGTAACATAGTTGCATTTCGGTGATTCAATAATTGAGGGTATGCATGCAAGGTATGAAGGTAAATGAATGTTATTGATTGAAACAAAATGTCTCCAATCCAAAGCATTGAATTTCTCATTCAAAATAATCTATCATCACGATGTTGATTTTCGAGGTTTGGACATTTTGACTGACCCTTCGGTTATTATTATTATTCAACTACTGTTGAATTGATTCTCAGAAATGTTCTATGAAGGATCGGAACACAACAATCAAATCTCAAACTACACTAGTAGTGTAGATTAGCAAAATTAATGTAGATGCCTACTACGAATAGGACTTGTGCCTACCGCTCAACTCGGGGAACCAAGCGAAGTAGGTGTGGGTCACGGTGCTGATGAACATAGTGGAACTCACCTATTTCTGGACATCTCCATGCAGTCTGAATCATGTTGTACAAGCTTAATGGCACAATTAGCTCCACATTCAATTCTTTGTATCCTCAACTACACACTTCCCATAAAATGCCCCCCTCCCTCCATCTACGTATCCTCTATCTGATGGGCTAAATCCTCTCAATACATCCGTTGTTCAAGGCCTTGGGTACCTCCTTGGACTCCTAGTACCCCTTCCATGCGTTAGACGAGAAGGGTAAGTGTTGAATATCATAAGACGATACCCACAACACTGAGACTCAAGTTCATATACTGGTTGAGATGATGGGGGGGGGGGGGGGGGGGGGGTGTGCTACACGTACGGAGGCTATAGTAGGGTAGGGGGTACTGGGTGTCCAACGTGGTACCAAGATGTCAAATGAGAAGATAATTGCGCTATGGGCAAGGTAGGTATAGGGTACCATGAATGAGTGAGGGTCATAATGCTAGTAGGGGGCAATAAGGGAGTAGAAAGGCATACCACTTGAAGGGGATACTTGGAGTCCGAGTGAGCAGGGACCATACAGCCATACAGGAATACGATTTAAAATGGGAAAATTAGGTTGTTTTGGACTAACTCAACGCTCACGCCACCAGTCCCGACAGATGCTCTGATCACAGCCCTGTGCACGAGGCATATATCCACAATGTACCAACTAATAAATTTTGTTACACCATTATAAAGTAATGATAGTCACAAACAGCCACCATCATTTGCAACTAAAAATCCACTTGAATTGCTCACTACCTCAAAGGCCCAAAAAAAGGTCAAGCAGGAGCATGTCCATTTCAATTCAGGTGTCATGATGCCCGGCGCATCATGGCGAGTACTGGCGTCATGACATCCATGACGGGGCCCTCTGTGAAACCTCACTTTCTTTGGACCTCCAGTTAAGACTTTAGAAATCGTTGAGTGGGGTCCATGCCAGATGAAACCCCTTCAGTACTTCCCAAGTTGGCCACTAGACTGCATCGTTTTCACATTGTGTTTTCAGGGGCAAAGTTCATCCTAACAAGTGGAAGATGCCAGTCATGCTGTTCTCCTAGTACATTGTATTTTATCAATTGTTTTTAGTAGTATTTTGCATGCATTCTTCCATGAACTTGTTAGCCGGTTTGGATGTTTTGTTATAACCAAAGTTATTTTCCAACAAGGTGATTTCTCGCCTATTTTCTACCACTGCGGTTGTGTGTTGCTGGCCACAGAAGTTCGGTCCTAGGGGTTGGGGCAGTGGCAAAGCCAGCGTCGATAGGATTAAGGAATGCTTTGCAACTCTATTGCTCAAGCAACATGAGAATGGTGGCAAATGGGAATGAGCATAAGTGAATCGGGACAGAAATTAGGATCCTATTTGCGGAACCTAAATGACGTCACACGCTCCCTTTCAACCAATTTTCTGAGCTAATAAGCCGTAATTTAAATCTGAAAATTGGCACTAGGAGGTTTTGAAGGGCGCTGAATCGGATTTTGAAGTTCAAAATGCAAAATCCCTACCCATGCAAGATCCCCATTGCATATGAATATTATCGTATTATGCTCGTATTACCTTCCTTCTATCATAAAAACTAAAGCGAGTTTAGAACCTCTAGTGAAAGATTCCTTATTTTTGTCAAAGTTGACATACGGTTGCAGGCTTGGACAAGAAAATTGGAAGAAGTACAGCTGTTTTTGTTTCAGCATCGGGTTTTGAGTTATGGTGAATCAATGGTTTTCACGTTTGTGCATGGTCAGTAGCTACTAGAGATCTGAACACAATGAAATTCATATGGGGCCACCGAGGAACTAGCCCCTACCTACCATCAGCATTTGAGTTACGGCTGTTTCCAAAACTGCGTACATATGCACTCACACATTCAACTACCAACCCGACATTTTCATTTTACTTCTCAACTGAAATATTCATATTTAATTCATTTTACCTCTCAACTGAAATATTCATATTTACCAACCAAAAAAAAAGGTCTTGGCCGAAACTAAAACGTAAAATATTATATTGTTTCTAAAGAGTGGACAGATTTGAGAAAGTACCTACATCGGGTGTATAGGCTGTATGTCGTGTACTTACAGTAACTATATGGTACCAAACAGATGTACCACTGAAGTCAACATGAAAATCGGTGAAAGAGTGGGAAGGCGATATGAGACAGTATTTTTCAGTTGCTGATGGGACATACGGTTTGTGCCCTTCTTTGCTTCGATTCCAGTAGCAGTGAACCCAATCAATATCTCGAACCACCTTAGGAGGTTCAATGAACTCACTCAATCTGGAATACCACAACACGAATATAGAAATATATTAATCTTCATTATACATTTTCGGAAAAGCTTCATGATTTGATTCATGGGGGGTTCAGAGTAGCTCAGGTAGTAGTGTACCCGACTTCCCTGGGCTGTGGCCGGGATCAATCCCCCCCCCCCCCCCCCCCCCCCCCCCCCCCTCTCCCCCCTAGGGCAGTGAGGCGAATAGGTAGAGCGATAAATGCCAGAACCCCGATCTCGGAAGTCGACTTTGAGCGACTGGGAGCAATTTATGAGCTGAACCATCATCACCTCCGTATAGGTGCATACCAGCAGCCGGTCAACTTGCCTTTTTTTTTTAAGAATAGTACGAGGACACTGTAAGCTTGGAGCTCGTGCCACTATCCTTTGATGCCTCTCAGTGCTGAGGTCCAAGTTCCCTAGTTAGCGTTTGATAGTGGACTGAACAACTACGGGTGTCAGTGTCAAAAGCTCAAAACACAAGAGCCCCGCGTTCTTCTGCACTAAAATTGAACGCTCTACAATTGAACTATCCTGACAGCCAGGTCCCTTGCGGACTGTCGCAGCAAGGTGACACATCGTTCATGATGACAAAGGAGCGGAGATGCAGCAGTTATACAAATTCTTTGGAATAGAACAGAAAAATGAGCATCGTTCGTTCTCATTGGAATGAGCATGTTCACTGTTACAGGAGATTACTAGGTGTAACGTGTTTTCTCTGAGAAAATGGATCACCAAGTTTTTGACAATTCCAGTTATTCCCAATACAAAACTGACCAAAGAAAAAAAAACGATTTGTTAAGGGAGCTCCGTCTCCCTTGAGCAACTCGGATTTGGAGGGGAAGGTTGTGGTGGGCGCACCAGAGGGGTGAACCCCCACCTTGCAGGACTCCTCCCTCCTCGCGCTCAACCCTTCAACGCGCCCCCCTCCATCCAACTTGACAGAGCTCCACAAATTCATTCCGATTGACTGGACTGATCCTTTCTCTTCGGACCAGGCATTCTAGACAGAAAAGGGGTATCACGCAGATGAAAGTTTTGCTATAGTTTCAATTTTTCACCCTTTATGGTTTTGAGTCGCTGAACACGAATTTGAAGTTTGGGGGCGAAAATTTTGCCCAGAACTTGTTTTGTTTTTACATTTTGTTTGCTCAAATGTTGGTTCTTTTTTCAGTTTTTGGCCTATATCTCAGAAAAGGAACACACAGGACCACCCGACAAGACCACTCTATACAAAATTAAAGTAGACAAAATTTCCCACATTTTCCATGCGTAACGTTTTTTTTTTTTTTTTTTTTTAACACCCAACCGTTTTGCCGCTAGAGTGCCCCAAATAGGGGCCCCTATGCGCCAATTTTTCGACTTCTATTATTTCAAAAATTATTCTTCTAGTTTTATGTTTTGGGTCGCTGAACTCGAATCTGAGGGTGTTGGGCCAAAATATTGCCCAAATTTGGTTATTTGGCACTTTTGATCAAAATGTGGTGCATTCAGTTTTTGGTCTATATCTCAGAAAGAAAGCGTTTTTTCGTCAAGATCTCTCTGTAAAGAGAGAGAGATCTGTTGTTTTTGTCAAGTAGACAAAATTCCCTACACACAACTTTTTTGGTGCATCCAACTGTTTCGCCACTCGAGTGCGCCAAAATTGTGCCAATTTTTTGACTACGGAAACGTCAACAATTTTTTCGATTTCTAATTACCTAGGTCTATGTCTTTTTGGGTCACTGAACATGAATCTGAGGGTTTTGAACCAAACTTTTGCCCAGAATTTGGTTAATTTGGCACTTTTTGCTCAAATGTTGGCACGTTTCTGTTTTTACTTATACCTATTTCAGGAAAGGAAGTTTTTTTTCTTTTTTTGCTTCCTAGGAAGCTTTGTATTCGTGAAAGAACAAAAAAAATTTGTTTCCTCCAAAATCAAAATTTCCACTTGCTTTTTACGTTTCAGAGCTTTCTGAAAAATTTTGGTTCCGTGTTCGTCCGTCTTTTATTCGGTCTGTGGTCAATTCCTTGTCCCAAGCAAAACTACATGAAGTTATGGTCCGAATTCGATGAAATTTTCAGGGATCGTGCGGACCAGCCCCGAGACGGTCCTCTATGAATTTCATAGCCCCCAGATCACCACTAGCTTGTGCGCACGCTCAAACGTGAATTTCCTGAAACCTCGGTATCTTAGTCCCCAATAAACCAATTTCGCTTAAATTTGGAGGGTAGTTGGTGGCTGACTTCAAGACAATCACTTAAGAATTTCGTCACGATTGGATCAGTAATAGCTACTGCGCAAGCGCAAACATGAAATTTGTTGTCATAGGCTTAGCTCCGGAAATAATGGACCAATTTGGATGTAATTACCAGGGATCACTCGAGTTAGACCCTAGGGGGTCCCCTATGAATTTCATGGTCATCGGACCACAAATAGTGTGTGCGCATGCGCAAAAGTGAATTTCCTGAAACTACTATTTCTCAGTTCCTAATAGACCAATTTCGTTCAAATTTGGAGGGTAGTTGGAAGTTAACAATCACCTTCAAATTGTGACATGAATATATCGGTAATATCTACTGTGCATGCCCAATTTTGAAATGTAATTTATAGCCATAACTCCGGAACTACTCGACCAATTTTGGTGACATTTTCAGGGTGATCCCCTCAAGGGTCCCCTGTGATATCATAGCCACCGAATCACCAGTAACTTGAGCACATGCGCAAACGTCAATTTCCTGAAACTACGAGTTCTCAGTTCCTAATGGACAGATTTTGCTTAGATTCTGAGGGTAATTTGTGGTTGATCCCAAAACAATCACCCATGAATTTGATCACAAGAGTTACTGAGCATGCGCAAATATTACTACACCTTTTATATTACAATAATTGTAATACATTAATGTAATACTAATAACGATTACAAACTTCAGAAATAACTGCATTTCATTCGTTTGTCTTCATATTTTCCATTACTTTCCCTCGATTAGTTATTCTAGATTTATTCTAGATATACATGTTCTCGGTCTCCCGGAATATGGCCCATGTTTGGCGCGTTCTAGCTGCGGAACGATCGTTATACATGGAAAGTGCGGGAAATTGTGTCTACTTGAATTTGGTATAATATGCTTGTGTAAAAGTGCCAAATTAACCAACGGTTGCACGACATTGTGGCTCAAAGCCCCGAGGTTCGTTTTCAGCGACCCAAAAAAACATATGTGAGTACAAGAAGAAATTTTAAATTTCCGAAGTAGGAAAATTGGCCTAAATTTGCTGCAATCGGGTGGCGAAACGGTTGGATGTACAAAAAAACGTATGCCAAGTTGGACGGGCGGTATAGCTTCCTCCCTCTTGTAACTAATACGAAGAGAATCAGTTAATGAACATTTCAGCGAAATTGGTAGAATAGTTCCGGAGTTATTCCCATGACAACAAATTTAAAGTTTGCTCTTGCGCAGTAGCTATTACTGATCCAATCGTGACGAAATTCATAGATCATAGTGTTAGCATCCAACTTCCCTTCAAATTTGAGCGAAATATTTCAATTAGGAAGTGAGATACCGGGGTTTCAGGAAATTCACGTTTGCGCATGCGCTCACGCTACTGATAGTCGGATGACAATGATATTCATAGGAGACGGTCATGGGAATAACCCACACAATCCCTGAAAATTCCATCAAATTCGGACCATAACTTCATAGTTTTGCCTGGGACAAGGAAATTGACCACAGACCGACAGACAGACACGGAACAAAAATTGTTCAGAAAGCTCTGAAACGTGGAAATTTCGATTTTGGAGGACAACATTTTTTGTATTTCTTGCACGAATACATAGCTCCCTACCTTCGGTAGTGAGGAAGCAAAAAAAGTAGTATTTAGGGAATTTTGTCTACTTTTATTGCTTAGAGAGATCTTGACGTATATATAGCATTTCCAAGTCAAATTAATCTTTTTCCAAACCAAATGAATCCTTTTCAAAACTAAATTAATCTTTTTCCATACCAAATTAATCTTTTTCCAAACCAAAAGAATCTTTTTCCAAACCAAATTAAACTTTTTCCAAACCAAATTAAACTTTTTTTAAATCAAATTGATCCTTTCCCGAAAATCAGCCCAGTAAAAATTTTTAGTTATTTCAATTTTAAGATTTTGTTTTTTCTTTCGACCTTTCATCACTGAAACATCCATAACTCCCTTAATTTACCGTGTAAAGTTGAAAATAGATATACCTTTGAAAAGAGCGTTGAATTTCCTATTTCCTTGATGGAAAACCAAAGTTTTGTCAATAGACGAAATGGGTGAAAAACGAACCTGAAGAGGAAAAATTGCCAAATCTTGAAAATCATCACTTTCTTTCAATCGCTCATGGGTCCCTGCCATCTAGCATGTGATTTTTTCACAGTAAGCTTCAAAGTTGCGGCAAAATCTCAGCTTTCCAGCAGTGTAGTACTTTTCAATCTTAAGACGATACAGCCCACAACAATGAGACTGAAGTTGAGAACGTTGAACTTTGAACTTTGAAAAACGTGTTTTTTGAGGTTTTTGGTGTAGGTAAAATTACCATCTTAAACATAGGAACATATATTGTATATTCGGAATCGGCGTGAAATTTCATATAAGAATCACCCACTAAATCTGTTTAAAAAGTTCCATTCATGGAGCATCAGTTGATGAGCGTATTTTCAAAGAATATTTTTCACCGATTTGGTGAAAAATTCTTACAGGCAATTCGACGCTGATTACGAATATACCATAAATAATTATGTTCCTATGTTCAAAATGGTAATTTACACCAAAAAACACGTTTTCAGCAATTTTTGACTAAATTTTCAAAATTTGACCCCTTGGAGTACCTACCTACTCCGAAAACTGTGGCCAACGAACTCATCCTTTCTTTTAATATTATTTATATCAATTTATTTTTTATTTTATATTACATTCTAATATGTGTACATACAATATAGTATTGTATGTATAACACTATATATTATACACATACAATATTATATTTACAATATTATATTAACAATATATGTATATTGTATAATATGTACATACATAAAATATGAAAAAGTGATTAATTTCAGGAATCGTTTTAGAATGATCTGAAACTGATTTCCATGAAGAAAACCTTCAAAACTTTGCATTACTAAAATTTTGAAACCATTGCAATATTTCATTTTTTCGAAAATTCGCTAAAATGCAGAGATATAGGTATGGAAAAGGACTGGTATACACCGGGAATTCGTTGTGAGTTCATAGATAAGAGTAGGCGCGGTAATCACTCCCCGTCGTCCTCTTGGAAGGCTCTGGGCCTTGCCACCCCTCCATTTTCAGGAGGGGGAAGGCCAGACTGCGGTGCCCTATCTATCGGCAGATGGCTGAACTGGCGCCTCGTCGATGCCCTGATCAGGCCTTTTCCCTCCAATTTCAAAATACGCCGTTATTTTTCGTCCAAGTTTTCTCAGCTAATTTACGGCCTACTTTGATGCGGCTTACGTGATTCGTTCCTTCTTATTATTGCCGAGGGCAAGACACAGTTTTTTCCATCCTTTAAAATGTTCAAGTCTGAGCAAATTTGATTAAAATTTGAAAATTTTCGAAAATTTTATTTTGCTCTGTGCCTTGCCCTCCGGGGTTGAATACCAAGCAATACGCCGCAAACCGCATCAAAATCGGTCGAAAAATGGCTGAGAAAAGTTTGAGAAATGTTTCACACCACAGCCGGAACCCCCTTAAGGGCCTTCCTTAGTCTGTGTAAAATCCTATGATGAATTTGCCTCTGTTTCTCAGCAACGGCACTGCCTAGCAACTTGATTTTTTTGTTCATCAATATCTCCTGTAGTGATGGGATTTTTTTCATAAGACACTGACGACGTTCTCTATTTTTCCCCTTTGTTTTCCCAAAAAATGTTTTTGTTTTTTTGTAGTGCTCTTATTATTGTTACTATTAGATCCCGATAAAAAAAAAAAAAATCAGCACAATCACTCAAATAGTTTCCAAAATACAGGGGCAAACGCACGATTTGAGTGCAATTTTTCAGAAACGAAAAAAAAACCGGGAAATCAGTTCTACGGGCCACCTGGTACTAGCATCCGCCCGCCCGGTGATTGCACTCCTCAAATGACTGGTTTTACGTAATGGAACTGACATGGAATATACTTTACTGCACCTGTGACCACACAGACCACACAAAAACCTAGCCCTCCTTTATTTTCTCCTAAACATCACGATAGGATGGTGAAACTGACGTTATTTGGGTGGTCCCCAGTTCCAAGTAAGCAGTGGTCTATTTAGGGGTTTCGACCCTCCTTCATTTTCTCCGTGATATGAAATTTTGACTGTACGTGGTGCGCAATTTTTTTAAATAATTTTCGTAGAGGCCGCGATCGTGCTCATACACATACATACGGAATTATATACAATTATCCAAAATGTGGAGAAAATTGATAAGATGTCGATTAGGACCAGTTAAAGGTGGTGTTTCAGAAATTGGGTTTTCTGCTGATCGCAATACTTTCCATTCACCTTCAGGTGGGCTGAGGAAAGAAAAATGGGTGATTTTTTAAGGCCTTTGCGAGCACGAAAAAAACACCAATCAATGAATTATTGCTGCTTTTTGGAATCAGAATTTCCTAAAGAATCCAGCGGTATATAATACAGTGGGTTTATCATATCTTGAAGCGGCCTAAACGTCAATGTTCTACAATGACATCGTTTTGAACGGTGCCGGGCGGGTAAACCTTCCCAACCCCCTTAAAACCTTTCTGGATCGACTTGGTCCCAATCCAATTACAAAAAGTTCCATTCATGCAGCATGAGTTGGTGAGCGAATTTTCAAAGAATCATTTTAACCGATTTGGTGGGTGATTCTTATAGGAAATTTCACGCTGATTCCGAATATACCGTATGTTCCTATGTTTAAGATGGTAATTCACACCAAAAACCACAAAAAACACGTTTTTTTTTGGCGATTTTTGACTCTAAATTTTCAAAATTTGACCCCTTAGAGTACTCCAAAAATTCTGGCCAACGAACTCATCCTTTCTTTTGATATTATTGACATTTTAGAATTTTTTTTGGATTTTTTATCTCGATTCCACGGGCAGATATCGTCTGGAGTGACACACACATATATATATATATATATATATACATATAAAAAAGGTTAAATTTCAGGAATCATTTTAGAATGGTCTGAAACAGATTTCCATGAAAAAAAATTCCGAAAATTTTCATTACAAAAATGTTGAAGCCATTGCAATAGCTTCATTTTCTTCGAAAATTCGCTAATAAGCGACACATATTGCATTATTAATAATCTTAACAATAGAAAAGTTCAATACAATACCTTGTTTTAGAAACTTCCATACTGATCAAATTCAGTATTCTCGTCTTTTCAGGGCTCATAACATACTTGAAATATTCTATCACAGACATTTTGAACGTGTCTTGTCTCTCTACGTCGATTACATCAACTTCCTTCAAATCTGGTACTGAAATGGAAAGCAATAATTCATCTTCAGTCAGCAAAGTTGTTATGAGCAGAGTGCTGTAAAAATAGTACAAGAAAGAATAAGGAATAAGATGAAATAATAAGGTCGAGAGTTGGTGATGAAAAACATACTTTATTGTGTGCGCAAGCCCCTTTTATAGGCCCTATCTACAATGAGCCAGGAGTGGGGGATAGCCTCCCACTCTGGCTCTAATTAGTAGGAGCCCGATCCTCACAGGAGGTATCAAGTGTATATAAAAGTCAAGCAAAGCAAAGTCAGGAAAGCAATCATTCATCTTACTCAGGAGATTAGCATGTTAAGAATTTAGGTATTTTCCATTACGTCTGTTCCAAGTGGGGTGAGTATGGATTAAGTTCCGATACAAAATGTGCACAGAAAGTACTGCGCACGTTCAGGTCATGAGTTTTCCTAGCATGTTCGAGTTCCTATTCTTGTCAGTACTCCGCGTAACAAGTGCGTCAATACCTGACCCAGGTATGACTCGTACCACTTTATCGTAGGTACTTCTTCAACCCCGCCCAGGGTTCGGGGTTGAGTCCATCTAGAAGAAAACCTGATGAAATCACCCGAAAATTTCGCGCCGACGCTGATATGTTAGTATATTGCTATCTGATGGATTAGTTACGAGTGTTCCAAGCGGAACAGGGGTCGGGTGAACCCCAGTGTAAGTAACCGGAACTGAAGTGTGACCCGAACCTAAACACTCTTAAACCAAAAAGAGCGTTTGGCACAAACCTACTCAAATCACGTTCAATCAATCAAATCATAGTAATGGCATCCACAAATTAGTTTTGACTGGTTAATAGTAATGATATACCAACTCAGGTTGGTAAGCAGGTACCTCGTATTATGAATATCAGACCATGACTGAGGCTACCAAGGCCGTAAGACCATTAGCTAAATGGGGAGAATTGGCGCCCGGCAAAAAATTCAAATTTGAAAAATTCTTTAAAAATCCGCACGCCATTGTGTGGAACCAAGCTACTACCTAGTTGTCAATTATAATGATATTTGAGGATTGAGTGCTGACGTATAATTAATGAATACACAGTGTGTATTTACCTATGAACTTCAGAAGTATGTTAAGGTCAGTCACAGGTGGTATTTTTATGCCCAATTCAGTCATTTCTTTAACCAGAATGGGCTTTTTGAAGCCATGCTTCTTGAAGAAATCCTCAGTTACATCCTTGCCTCTCATTTCTAGAAGGATGTTGTGCGCACTGAAAAAAAGTAGGTAGGCAAGATAGGTAATGTTAATGATAACGTTTCAGAAGGAATCAGTGTTACACGAAACATGATTACGATGAAAAATCGTGAACGATTTTATAAATCATAATGCAAAAACAATTAATGCTACACATCTTGAAGTTATTCGCAGTTGTACACATTCAAACTTACTCAAGAAATTTTCTTTTGAGAAGCTCTTTTAAGAAGTTTTTACTCCCAGTTTTTGATGTAATGGGTTTGGGCTTTTCAGTTGCCATTGTATTGGACATCGGCAGAAGAAGTATGCTGGAACGGAGACTGGAATGAACAGATGAAATTACAAGATGATGCTTGGAGACCAAACTAAGCATATGCCCCTGGGTTTTCACCGTTGGTTAAATGGATGTCGCTCGAGCAGTGTGAATTGATTTTAAATTGTCACAATTCAATATATTATAGAGAACATTATTATACCAAACTATTGGTTATTTGTGAAATCTGCAACATATTAGGTATATTTTCTGATTGGCAACCAACCCCCAGCCCAGCTGTTATGAGTCCAAAACTCATAGTGGTGCCCAATAGCCTGGTGACCAAGCATCCTTGCATTGCCCTCAACACCCGTTATAATGGGACATTCCAGCTCATTTCATTTTATTCGTCTAATTTTCAGAGAAGTATGAAAATATATACTATGAATTTAGAAATACGATAACTTGATCTCAGCCGATGTTTGAATGGCGATGTGGCCAACCTACCCAATTAACATATCGATTCGGGATTCAAATCGTGTTTCTGATTTTTTTTTCCCCTTTATGAGGGGGGAACGGCAGACATTGGGCCAGAGGTGGAAAGACCCTCGAATCGAAGGTCCACCAATCACACTGTTCTTTAGGTATTTGATACCCAGATACCTGTTGAGTAAGAATCAGGGCCTTCTGAACAAATTTGGTTTCGTGTCTGTCTGTCCGTCTTAATGTCCACATTTCCTTGCCATAACTTCCACAATTTTGATCCGATTTCAATCAAATTTTCAGGAATTGTGTGGGTTTAGCTCTATGGTCCCCTATCAGTTTCATCATGATCGAATCAACGGTAGCCTCTGCGCAAGCGATAACGAGATTTTCTTGTTACGGTCATAACTCCATCAATTTTGAACGGATTTTGGTCAGATTTCCAGGGATAATAGTCTAGTCAATGAAGGCCTGAAAAGGGGTCTAGCGTGCGTTGGCTGCAATCAAAGATTTTTTTCCCAGAAACATGTTGAGGGTAGTTAGAGCGTAAACATACTAAAAGTCCCCGCGTTTC
>JAEMON010000001.1:50301021-50325668 GCA_030264115.1 Lygus lineolaris | reverse complement strand
TGCGTGTCGGAATTCACAGAATGACCCCCAGCCCTAAAACATAAAACATGTTAAAATTGGATGTACAAAGCGGTCTAGGTAGGTAACTATCTACTTCTTCCAGTTATGAGGTTAGACATAGGTAAGGACACTCAACTCCAGTTGAACTATCAAATTAAACGCTTGTTCCACAGGAATTTTAGGTACCTATCCACGTACAGGGAGAGGTAGGTACAATATGATTTTTTTTCCCCAGGAGAAAACGTTTTGGGTGTCATCTGAAAGCAAAATAGTGTCTCTTCTCGCTGTAGCCAACGCGGACGTACGCAAATTCCGTATCCGCATTCCATGTGAACACCTTTCCACACGTCCACATGTCCACAAGCCCCTCCACCACTTTTCCGGACGTTCCGCACGTTACGCAGTCCGAATCGTTCCTGCCCATGGGAACCAGGCTTAACAAAAAACAATTTTGAGCGGTTCCAATGACCAAAGGCATGATTTTTTTAAAGGTTTTGTACGATTTCGGGAGCTAATTGGCTATTTCAGGTATAGGAACAAGGGGTATATTCGGAATCAGCACGAAATTTCTTATAAGAACCTTCTGCGTACACTCTTGTGGGAAACATCAAACTCAAGTCTGTCTGTTCCAACCGGTTTGTGTTCAACCTCACCTACTTACTGATAAGGACTGGAATCGTGTTCCTACTGCCAGGTCAAGTTGCGCTCAAGTTGAAAAATCTCAACCCTGCGGTGGGTTGAGTGCAAAGAAGCCTTCTGTAACCTCAGGTTTTTCCAAAGTTCAGTTCGAATTGAGATCAAGCCGAATATTGGACTCGAAAATAATAGGAATGTACCACCTATACAAACTGTTATTATATTCTCAAACGGAATAATATTTGACCTCAACTTTTTAGTTGGAACGCACCCGTCGACCCTCTAACCCCTCCAGAAAATTTTCCGTACTTAGGTACGGAAAACATACATAGAATAGAGGTAGAATAAGGATAGTCGGCTTCTTCGTTGTGAAGAATAAATAATGTAAGTGTGGAAGTCTTTATCTCTGGCTGAATCCCGACTATGATCATCTAGGTATATAACAACACTATACAACATAATTCTTGGGCAGGAAGGGAGGGACAACAGGCTAAACTCCCACAATGCCCGTTTAATTTAAATTAAATTACCAGAGACAGTGCGGGTAAGCTTCTAGATGGTTTGTTTGGAAGTTCATCGCTCTTGGATGAAGAAAAGCCACTGGGAATGCTCTAACGTGAATAATACTAACTATTTACCAAGACCTATATCACCGATAGAAATGACCATTGGGGGAGGGAGGGTTTAATGCCTTTATGATGTATTTCGGTCAAAATTGTGTGTAAGTACCTAAGCGGTCTGAGTAAAGATAAATATTTATGATCCATCTGAATTGGATCGTCATAAACCTACTTTGTTTTAGAGATTTGATGCCAGACTACTTCTCCATGAGAGCAGTCAGGTTCCAAACTACCTTGCACAAAGATGAACGTAGGTAATGTATGGTACTTAATTACGTAGGTAATGTATGGTACTTGGTAAATGTAATAGTATGGTACTTACCAACCGTGAGGTTCAGATTTATCAATGATGGTGAGTACAGAATAACTCGGTCGAGGACTCGTAGAATTAGGTCTTCGTTATTTCGTTTCGAATAAACAGTGGACCATTGAAATAAACACCGAGGATGGGCATTTGGAAACTGTGCGAAACAGGCTTGAACACATCATTAAAATTCATTTGCGAATCGGATATTGAACTCTTACATTTGATCGAACTCTTTACATCCGAGGGTATGATATACAAAGAATAATGAAAGGTGTCCACAGGTGTAGAAAGTCATCGTGAAATAAGTTACCAACTTTGAAATATAATTGAGTTCATTTTTTCAGATCTTCACTGAATCGGTAGAGTCTACTAGAACAGGATCGACGAATGCCTAGTCAATATCACTATAATTTCACCACAAATTACTTTTCTATAAGCGCTCTTAAAATAATGTAGATTTACGTGTTTGTTTACAGACATCACCGGGAAGAATCATAGGGTACCAAAACCAAAACCAAACAATCGCTATCAGGGAACACAAAACACAAGAACATGGAGGTGGATACTTACTTACGAATACACATGGAGCTGGAGGAAATCTGAGTCCTTGTGCATGGAAGAAGGAAATGGATCTAGTCCAAATCCATGGTCTTGGGTCTTAGCATGGAAGTAGCAAAGAGATTAGAAAGAAGGATAGAGATAGAACAACACCAACAGCTGCTGAGCACTAGCTTAATGATAACCAAGGAAGTTCGAATTAAATGGAGGCTCCCTCCCTTGTAGAAGCTGCCCGCTCAGCTGTGTCCAAAACTCGAGCGGCGCCTGGTGATCCCCACGGTAGGCAATCCCGCCGCAGGAGGCCCAGTTTGCACACTCAGGAAAAAGTCCCATTCATGCAGCATGAGTTGATGAGCGAATTTTTGAAGAATCATTTCAACGAATTTGGTGGGTGATTCTTATAGGAAATTGCACGCTGATTCCGAATACATTATACATGTTCCTATGTTTAAGATGGTACCTAATTCACACCAAATACCTTAAAAAACGCGTTTTTTAAAGCGATTTTTGACTAAATTTCCAAAATCTGAACCCTTGGAGTACTCCAAAAATTCTGGCAATCGAACTCATCCTTTCTTTTGATGTTATTGAGATTTTAAATTTTTTTTGTCTCAATCCCTCGGGCAGATATCGTCTGGAGTGATATTATGTATATATGAAAAAGTGTTAAATTTCAGGAATCGTTTTAGAATGGTCTGAAACGGATTTCCATGAGGAAAATCTTCAAAAATTGGCTTTATAAAAATTTTGAAGCCATTGCAATAGCTTCATTTTCTTCGAAAATTCGCTAAAACACTGTTTTTAGTCGATTTACTCTAATTTACGGACTTTTTTCCAACCTTTTTAACCTACACAGTATTAATATTTATCCCCTCAAGACCCTTTACATAGTTGCCAATCATAACAAAATTGTCTGCAGGTTTTTTTTCCCGAGGTCGAAATTTTTCAACATACCTACAGACTTTTTAACAGTTTCTTGCCCTGTCTTTTTGTTTGGCTTCAAGCATGGGAGTAGTCTCTCGGTGTTTTTCAATACACAGACTTTTTTCATCAGAAAAATGAAACTGTGGGCCTGCCAGGCTGAATAGGGAGAGTCGTTGCCGCCGCAATGGAACTGAAGGCTAAACCAGCGGAGCAAGAGGCTCTTGGACACAAAACCGATGGGATGAGGAGGAGTAAACTAAGGATGACCAATTTTTCCAATTTTTAGAAAATTTGAGTGATATAGGTCAATCAGGTATTGAGATATTGATCGGAGTTTCAGGAAATTCACGTTTGCCCATGTGCTCACGCTACCAGTGGTCCGATGGCAATGAAATTGATGGGGGACCGTCATGGGGCTAACCCGCACAATCCCTGATAGTTTCATCAAATTCGGACCACAACTCCATATAGTTTTGCCTGGCACAAGACATTGAGCACAGACCGACAGGCAGACAGACACAGCAAGTGGAAACTTTGATTTTGGAGGACACATTTTTTTTCATCTCTCTCACGAATACATAGCTTCTTACCTTCGGTAGTGAGGAAGCAAAATTGCAAAATCAAAATTTGCAGATTTTTTTGCCACTTGCTTTTAAAGTTTCACAGCTTTCTGATCAATTTTGGCTCTGTTTCTGTCTGTGGTCAATTCCTTATGCCAGGCAAAACTATATGAAGTTATAGTTAACTAAGGATGACCAATTTTTCGCAAAGTGTCCTGCGGACACCCCGTTTCCGCTGGGTAAATAACCAGTTGTTCTGAACAAAACTAAGATAGGTAAGTTGTTCAAAACAATATAGCTATATTGCTAAGAAAAAACGTCTACGTAGCCATCACTTATCCAATTGTGGCAAAATTCGTAAGTAGGTAATTTTCTTGGACTCAATCCCCCCCCCCCCCTCAACTACACTCCGAATTCGTGGGAAATCGGTCCATTAGGTACCGTAGTAGTTTCAGGAAATTGACGTTTGCGCATGCGCACAAGCAACTGGTATTCCGTTGTCTTCGGGATTAAGGGTGTTCTGGCCAGAGTGTGAACCATCATAAAAAATTCGCAAATCTCGCGAACTATAGAGTTCATATTAACTCTCACTACAAATCTTATTACTACTTCATGTCAATATGTCTTTAAAAAAAGTAACCGCCCCTTCTCCCCCTCCCGTTACCATTTTACCGTTAAAACATTTCTCCAACTTTTCTCAGCCAATAATCGATCAATTTCAAATCTGTTTTCGGCAATCTTTCTATTTTTTGAAGCTGCAGGGCAACGCACTATCAAAATTTCAAATTCTAAATTTTAAATTGATAACAAAATGTGACATTTGTGAAATTTAAAATTTCTATAGTGTGTTGCCTTGCAGAATTAAATAGTTGAAAGAATGCCGAAAACAGATTTGGAATTGATCGATTATTGACTGAGAAAAGTTGGAGAAATGTTCACACTACTGGCGGAACCCCCTTAATAGGGAACCGTCAAGAGGCTACCCCGTACAATCGATGGAAATTTCACCGAAATCGGTCGAGTAGTGAAGGAGTTATGACTATGAAACACATTTAAAAATTGCTCATGCGCAGTAGCTAAGGGGGTTCCGCCAGTAGTGTGAACATTTCTCCAACTTTTCTCAGTCAATAATCGATCAATTTCAAATCTGTTTTCGGCATTCTTTCAACTTTTTGAATCTGCAGGGCAACTCACTATTTTAAATTTCCAAAATCTCACATTTTGTTATCAGTTTAAAATTTAGAATTTTAAATTTTGATTGTGCTTTGCCCTGCAGAATTAAAAAATAGAAAGAATGCCGAAAACCGATTTGAAATTGATCGATTATTGGCTGAGAAAAGTTGGAGAAATGTTTTAACGGTAAAATGGTAACGGGAGGGGGGGAAGGGGCGGTTACTTTTTTTAAAACATATTGACATGAAGTAGTAATAAGATTTGTAGTGAGAGTTAATATGAACTCTATAGGTAGTTCCCGAGATTTGCGAACTTTTGATGACGGTTCACACTCTGGCCGGAACACCCTTAATACTGATCCAATCGTTTCAAAATTCGTAGGTAATTTACGACCTCCTACTACCATCCGAATTTGAGTGAAATCAGTCCATTAGGAACTGGAAAAGAGTTGTTTTGGGAAAGTCACATTTGCGCATGCGCACACACCACTAGTGGTCCGATGGCAATTGAATTCTTAGGGGACCCTCCAGGGTCTAACCCGCGCAATCCCTGAAAATTTCACCGAAATTGGTTGGGTAGTTACGGAGTTACGGTTGTGACAACAAATTTCAAGTTAGCGCTTGCGCAATAGCTATTACTGATCCAATCGTGACAAGATTCATAGGTGATTGTCTTGGAGTCAGCCCTTAACTATCCTAGAAAATTTGAGTGATATAGGTCAATCAGGTATTGAGATATCGGAGTTTCAGGAAATTCACGTTTGCTCATGCGCTCACGCTACTAGTAGTCCGATGGCGATGAAATTGATAGGGGATCATCATGGGGCTAACGCGCACAATCCCTGAAAATTCCATCAAATTCGAACCACAATATAGTTTTGTCTGGAACAAGGAATTGACCACAGACTGACAGACCGACAGGCAGACACGGAACCAAAATTGTTCAGGAAGCTCTGAAACGTAAAAGGCAGGTAGAAATTTCGATTTTGGAGGACACACAATTTTGTTTATTTCTTGCACGAATAGGTGCATAGGTAGCTTCCTACCCTCGGTAATAAGGAAGCAAAATTTCTGAGTTGATAAAATATACTAAAGAAATCCGCTCTGTATTTTAAAAACAGTTTATGCATTTTAAATATGTATTTTTTAAGATTACTTTATGCTCGGGTCCCATTGAAGCCTAGAGTTTCTGGCGACGACTCTGAGGCAACTTTTATGTAACTAACATAGGCCTATCCCACTTCATCTTTGGAAAAAGAACAATCACTGACGTTTTTTTTCCATCGGCTATAACGTTGTGGTTACGATACAAATTTAATAGAAGCTTAATGAAGATCTTGCGTCAAAGTTGGTTGATAATGATTCATGCAAGAGCGAACATGTCGCCGGTAGTGTGTTGGAACCGTTTGTGTGGAAGAGGAGTAGCCACATCCTGCAGTAAGGGCCATGCTGCAGTTCATTGTTGTTCGCCGTCGGATGTGATGCGGGGCGAGGTCACGAGGTGTTCAGTTGTTGACGTTTAGATTCCTACGTACTATCCGGATCATTTTCGAAATTTCACTGATGGACTGTTTCAAAGCGGAACCTACTAGGAAAAAACTTGTTGTTTACGGTGACCACGATACAGGGAAAACAAGTTTGCTGATTAAATTCGTCACCCGTATGTTTCCAACAGAATACGTTCCTCCTAAGATCGAAAGTGTTGTCGTTGACATGGAAGTGGATGGTCGGAGAATCGAGCTGCTACTGGGCGAAGCAGAAGGCTATTCCACTTTGTACAAACTAGCTCGAGCCGCACTTCAAGAAGTAGATGTCGTTTTGATGAGCTTCTCCCTCACATCGGCCAGTTCTTTCGATTCAATACCCACTCTTATTCACAGAGTTAAGCAATACGGCTTGCACAATGCTCCCATTGTTATGGTAGGAACGAAAAATGATGAACAGCTAAATCGGGTCATCACATTATTCAGAAGGGCCTTGAAATGGCTAAAAGCGTCAAAGCATTTCGTTACGTGGAGTGTTCAGCCAAGACTGAAGAAGTAGTTTCAGAAGTCTTCGAAACTGCAGTCAGGTCTGTTATTGCAAAGCGAGGAAGACGAAGCGCTTCATTTAAAAAAAATCGAGATTCTCGAGGAACTGATGGGCCAGCCGTTGGCAAAGAAAAATTAAGGGAGGGAGTAGGTATGATGTTTATTCCACTTCGTGATCTTGTTCGATATTTATATACACAAGCTTTTTGCTTAACTGATTTACAGCCTATTTTACAGCTTTGAAAGGCATCTACCTACCTTTTTGAAATTTCTTATATTTAAGACATATTCCCCATCCCCCCATTGTTTGATCTCATCCTGTGTTTTCTTGACGAAATCCCTCATTCTTTAAGATACCTATATATATTTTATGTACCTACCTGTATACAAAATTAATAATATCTATTGTAACTGAAATGTGGGTGGCTTTTGTTTTTCTCCTCACTGTTCCAGTATAGTACTTAATTAAAATACTTCGTAGGTACTTAATTAAGATACGATGATCAACAAGTCTTTTGTCTATTATTCCTCAATGAATTCTAATATTACAATTATTGAGAAAGAATGTGTTCATTGGAAGCTTCTTGCGGGTCCATAGTTGAGAATGTGGCGTTAGCTCTCCACCTTATTTATACTTACCTACGCAAAGAGACAGATTCCCAAAAAGTTACTCTGGATCTGATGGGGAAAATACACATGGGGAATACCCGGCCGGATTTTCCCCATATACGTATCGCCCAAATTCTGAAGCACCATAGAAGTGTCTTTCAAAGAGAACATTTTGGATAGTAGGCACTTTAAATTACCCAAATTTGAGGTAGAGAAGGAGTTTAATAGTTTGATAATTTCGTATTTTTAGTTGAAAGGTGATAACTGAGAAAATAATCACACTAATTACATAAGTTATTTTTGTCCCGTTGGTTTCATTGAATTTAAGAGAATCAAGCGGTGCCAAAGGTATGGTTGAACATGGGAAATTGAATGGTTTGAACCTCATTACAACAAAAAAGTAAAAGTAATTAGAAATTACGTTTGCCCAAAACTGCATGGAGTCAATTTGCAATGAATTTCAACACATGTTAAAAAGAAACAATTCATTAGCGGACTCCATTCATTGCTTTCAAAAAGGTAGGTATACCTACATTTGAAAAAAGTACTATTTTACCAACATTTTTGGTTTCGTGTGTTAGTCATAATAGGTATTTTCTATAATTTTGCCAATGCGGTAGGTACCTACATGCGTGTCGTTTTTAGTGCTCCGCAGTAACAACAGTGTTGCCTTCTTCTAAGCACTGTGATGATAAACCTATCACCTACCTATACTGTGATAAATGGTTCCAACTCGCGAAATTCGTTGTTTTATGTTGCAATGTTGCACTTGGTTAAGTACCTACATACTTTGTTTCTTTCAAATTTATTCTGTGATTCTTGGGCCTTACCTATTTATTATTATTTCTATAGGTATGCCATTGTTATGCAGGGCTTTTTGTAGAAAAAATCTCCAAAATTAGTGGTGGAGGGGGGCGCTTACGGTTTATTATTTAAAATAATGAACCTTTGGAATCGAGCTCGAAATTTTTTTCTCAACCCCTCCCCTCCCCTCAAAATTTGATGTTTTACGTTTGAAGATAGGTAGAATCCAAAAATCGAATTAAAAAAAAAAAAAAAAAAAAAAAGGTAATCCGTCAGTCCGCTTCACGCCGTTAGTGGCACTTATGAACCAAAACTAATGGAATATTTATTTTCTTACGAAGAAACGGTATTTTACTTCCGAACCTCTATGTTTTAATATCCATTAATTTTCTCGGTTGAATGATCCATTAGAAGTAGATAGGTAGGTAGGTACCTAGGTACGTACTTTTATAGGTGTATTATTTAGTGTTCTTCCAGCTTCGTGATTGACGGTCAAACTGTGATGTGATAACATTATGCTATATGAAGTTTTGTGATGTTCTTCTTCTTCTTGCGATGTTGATGTAATTAGATAAGCTCCTATAGGGGGGGTTTGGTAGTTACTTACATATAAACTTAGTTTTACGATGCACGATCAACATGTACGATGCTCGTTCGTATTGTAAGATTATCCACGATTCGATTTTCAACCCATAAATTTGGGTAAAATAAAGTCCGTTTCTTGAATTTTTGCATTATAGGAAAAGACTAGTCTCTTGGGAACCAACAAAGCTTCTGCTATCAGCCACCCTCGACTTCCCCCTTCGTCAAAGCTAAGCCGCAGTTTCTTGATTCGTGAAGAGTTAATTCAGGGTAAGACCAAGCTAGCTGTTTTGGAAGAGTCAGCACGGCGTGGGGAATTACTCCCAGAGCTTATGCACTTGGCTGAACGTGAAACCGGACCGTGCCGCTGTAGCTGACTCCTAACTTTACTTAGCAACTTATTATAAAGGCTTTTGCATTTCGTAATACTCACCCTAAAATATGAATGAGTTGGAAAGTTAAGAAACATAAAGGATGGTAAAGACTAGAGAAATGACTCTTGCGGCCATGGAGGAAGTGAACCGTTGGTTCCCCAGCAAGAAAAGAAAAAGATAAGGCGGAAGACGCTGCATTAAGTTTCTTGAAACCTTGTGACTTAAAAGCCGGTGACAGTTGGATGTATTTATAGCTCGACTCCATCTGAGCACCAGATACTGGTATAACTCTCTACAGCGAATGAGATTGTGAGAATCATTAGCGGTATCTATTATTAATATGGTTCTACGCCCTCAAATGTCAATAGGTACTTACGTGATAATGGAAACTTGAGGAGGATATCATTTCATTTTGCAAGGATAAAACCATAAATAAGACATTTTTTGTGAAGCTTCACACTACTTTCCTTGCTACTCGTACATAAACCCGAATAATGGCTATCTTCGATCGTACCTGTTTCGATGGCTATAATCTGCTAATATTTCGACCAACATATTAACGAATTTTGCTGGAGATTAGAGGCATTGAAATCACATAGATAACAAACATTTAACCAAATGTTTGAAGTGTGAAGCCTCGCACCAGATGTTTTCCACATTATTTGTAGAAAACTCGTCTGCTTAGATAACTGTGGTAGACAAAAATATTACCTTCAATTTCGTATCATTCACAATCATGTTTCTTCCTAACCAATGTACTTATTCCAAGGGTTGCTTAATAAAACGAAACCTTCAATAGATCGTTTATTACAAAATTATTACAAGAAGGAATGAAAATAAGGTTTAAAAAATGGTGTAGTATGAAAGGCTGGAATCAGGCGCTACTAAAAGTCGGCAACGATGAAAAGTCGAGCCCTATGGATAGAGTAGCAATGATGCAATTTAGAAGCATTTGCAATAGGAACGTAGAACTTGTTCCACCAATGACTGAAGGAGTCAATGTCCACCCTTTACATAAGAGGGAACAATGGGAACTTGGTTTGAAAGTGGGGTACATATAGAAAATCTGTTCGGGGAGATCTCATTTTCCCAAATATTTTGAGAAGTGGTCTAATGCTAATTTCTTACAGTTCACTCGGGTAAAATAATTGTATCAGTAGCCAAGGTTTTATACCCCAAATGAAGATATAAATAATAGGTAGGTACTGAAATGTAATGTACTTAGATCGAAATGATTACAGAAACATACCTACTTGGTTGCACGATCTTGTGGTTTTCTTCCACGTTACAAATCAATATCCTGTTGTTATAGAAAGCACCTACCTTTCTTCTGGAACCAAGATTCTAATATGAATTTCATGTAGGCAGGATTGGGTTATGGTATATTTATTATTGCATAATAGAAAATCAGATGGTAAACATTTACATTTCGTAGCAACATTATAATGACACTAGACCGTATTCAATAAGGTAGGTAGGTACCTATTTTTTCTTGCTGTTATTATAATTGCTAAGACTTTACATTATGTATCGTTACGATGATAAGCTGTTGACATACATTAATTTGTATGGAAAGTGTGTTCTTTCTGTCTGTAAGTCTCCATCTCATAAACGTGACTGTGTGTTACCACGGAGATTTGAACTCGTTTAAGAATCCAAACATGCAATTATACATCGCAATTCATTTAACATGTGTGTTATAACTACAATAAAAATAGGTACCAATATTAAATTGAAACCCGACTCTTAAGTTTTAGGTTTTTCTTCCATGTATTGAAGAGCGTCATCATTCGAGGATAATTGAATCCACCATATTTTCATCTCCTTCCGAACATTGAAGCAAATTAAAGGTAGGTACGTTGTTAACTAACTATCCAAACTATTCACTAGAAACAATGGCACCCATCAACGAAATAAACGTTGACTTAAATCGATAAACATTTCACGGTATAAATTAATTCCTGTATAAAAAAAATAAAATAAAATAAAATGACAATTTAAAATTATATTATTTACAGTATGAATACAATACTATACTAGCTATCACTCGATGTTAATAGTTAAATGTAATTGAAATATAGAGCAGAACCCAAGAAATTTCAAGGCCACAAGAAAATGTTCTTAATCTCGAATATATATTATCTGCTGATCAGATCAAATTAAATTCACTCTCAAGTCAAGTTGACCACGGGCGTTTCGGAAAAATGAACTTGTAAGGGCTGTGGTACGTAAAATTAATCGGTTTGAATTAGTACCCGAGTACAAAACTAGGAAGGTAGACGCTATAATTGATGACTAGATTTTCTTTCACGATTGTTGTGAACCCTGCACCCATTTTTAGTTTATCTCAGTCTTTGGCAGCTAGCGGGCCAGTAGATGTCTACAGGTTAGCGTTGTAATAGGTAGGTACCCACATATATTATGTAACATAAATCCCACTGTAGTTGGTAATAGTACCTAAACTTGGCATTTGGAGACACAAAAAAAAAGAAAAAGAAAGATGATGCAACAAATGAGGATTTGACATGGGTCGAAATTTGCTATTGTTGACCTCGGAATCGAATTCAGCACCCTCAAAAACCAATGTGTTCCGAATTTCAGCCCCGTAATACGAGTAGTTTGGGTGGAATAAGCAAAAGAAAAAACGCGTGAGGTCATCTGGAATGTATCTCCCATTCACGCTGTTCACACGTGACGGAGCGAGAAGGCAATACATACCAACTGACGTCACACGCTTTTTCCTTTCCCTTTTTCTTCCTCTTCCATTCATTTCAGACCCATCATATTGAACCTGTTTGGAAAGCTCTCCATTAGATCTACAATTTCGAAAAATAAAAAAAGGACGTCCATTCCTCAACATGACTACATCACCTCTGAAACGTCATCGACGTGTATGATATTAAACGCGTAGAAAGGACAAATAAGAAGAGAAAGTACATACTCATAAACTGATTTCATGTTTAGTTAAATTTACCTACTATCCTACTCATAAATTAATTCATGTCGTTGCTATTCTTTTTTCGTCAACATTTGGTTAATGAGTTACTGCAATATTTGCAGTGAAAATATAGTGCATCATGTTCACATAAAAACCTTACTGGATCAATATCTACAAAATGATACAAATTAAATACTTTGAATATGATTAAGAAACGAACGAAATTCTATGAGGTATATTATGTATACATACAACCAAAACGCTTGAAGGAAATTATGTAAATATTGTTGCCTACCAATTCCACAACATTGTTCCTATACTACATTCCATTGAAAAATAAGCTTATGTACAATATCACGTTCAAAGGCACTTAGGTAGTATGAGAACATGATTAGAGAAACAGGAACAGAGAGGAATGGAATTGGAGATGAGTAGATGCATAGGAATTCCTGTTCATGGCACACGTTGTTCCTTTCAAAATAGTTCTTGTAATAAACTGTGCAAACAAAATATTTCCTTTATTATACATAAAAATATACTACATTAATTTAGTACTTATACTAAATTAACTGTTCTAGTTAACTGTTCTTCCGAATAAGACAGTCTTCAAAACCAGGAAGGCTGATTTGTGGGGAAGTAAGATGATAACATTAATGGGTAAAACCTCGTAACCCAAAATATCGTGGTTGCATGTGTCATTTCAGACAATATCTGATCCTAGGATCGATCTAAAAAATCTAAAAAAAAAAAAAAAAAAAATCAAAATGTCAATGATAACAAAAGAACGGATGAGTCCGTTGGCCAGAATTCTTGGAGTAATCCAGTGTCAAATTTTGAAAATTAAGAGTCAAAATCGTATTTATTGAGGTTTTTTGTGTAAATTACCGTCTCATCCATTAGAACTTATGATCTCTCCGGAATCAAAATTTCCTATAAGAATCATCCACGAAATGGGCTAAAAACATTCTTTGAAAATTAGCTCATCAACTCATGCTGCATGACTGGCACTTTTTTTGTTTTTATTTTTCTACTGAAATTGGAAGTTTGACAAGGTTGGACAGTACCTACCTAGGTACCTACCTGACGAAGGAAACCGATTTTCCAAGAATTAACAAATAAATGTTTATAATGACAATTATATAGATATGTTATGGATATGGTTTCTCTAGCGAGATAGCTGTGATTCCCTTTCCCCTCCATAAATTGAAGGCTCCTTGACGAATATGAATAAAAGAATACATTGATGAATGTGACAAGATGAATAATTTTTCAATCCAGCTTTAAAATTTTCCTAATAGATGGGAAAAATCGGCAAAGTTTTTCGCTGATAAGAGGTCACCCAGCCCAAGTCTTAGTTCGTTACAAGTAAATTTCACTACACCCGTCATTGCCCCCCATCCACCTACCAGATCGGGCTCCCGTGCTTGAATTGAATTTAACTAAAGCTAATCCCAACGAATCGAGGTAAAACCGAGGAGGATGACGTCCCTAATACTTTTCAAATAGATGGATTCAAATAGTGCCTGTCAGTTTTAAACTCTTCATCACACAAATTCTGTCTGATTAGAGGGTTCATCGTTAGATTTTCAAGCTGAACCTTGATCTCCAATTCTTCCTCTTAAAATCTCATTGAGAACCATTGGAGCAAGGACATTTGGACCATTGTCTCGATTTTTCGTATTTCCTTCCAAGTACCTATCTGGTACCTAGATAGTTGACAAGGAAAATTAAACTTCCTACTATTCAGAATGAGCTGAAAAACTTATGTTGGAGAAATGTTATTTGCCCCGATTGTTTGAACACTGTCCAATTCGAGGATGGAGAGATTATTTCCGTCTGGTATAGAAATAAGAGAGGAGCTCTATAAGAGCTAATGGATAAGTTCCGTTATTCCATAAACCGTCGAAGCCACTGAAGGTAACGAATGGCCGCTCAGGAACTGTTTAAAACTCCTCAGCATCTTCGGAGGCGTCCGGGTATCTGATCCTGATGGAAGGTCCCAGGTTGTTGAGGGGGATGGAGGGTTTGTCCTTTTTCCCGCGGCACCGGAATGTGACGACTAGGGTGACCACCAAGACGAGCGCCAGCCCACTCACCAGAGATGCTCCCAGCACAACTGGCGTCCAGTGCTCCTCCTCTTTAGCCGTTTCTTCGTCCTGCATATTCGGCTCGTCGCTATCATCTGATAGAATACAATAATTAGACATCATGTTTCGCAAGTTTTAGCGAATTCTCGAAGAAAATGAAACTATTGCAATGGCTTCAAAATTTTAGTAATTCAAGTTTTTGAAAATTTTCTTAATGGAAATCCGTTTCAGATCATTCTAAAACGATTCCTGAAATGTAACACTTTTTCATATGTATATATAATACATATATTTATATATATATACTATATATATACACACGTGTCACTCCAGACGATATCTGACCGAGGAATCGAGATAAAAAAATCCAAAAATTTTTCAAAATGTCAATCATATAAAAAGAAAGGATGAGTTCGTTGGCCAGAATTTTTGGAGTACAAGGGTTCAAATTTTGAAAATTTAGAGTAAAAAATAGCTAAAAACGTGTTTTTTGAGGTTTTTGGTGTAAATTACCATCTTAAACATAGGAACATGTGGTATATTCGGAATCAGCGTGAAATTTCCGTTTGAAAACTTTTGAAATTTGTTATAACAGACAAAACTTCAAATTTAATCAAATGTTCAGGGATTGTGCGGGTTAGCCCCTAGATGATCTCCTATGGATGTGCATGGTAGAACGTGAATTTCATAAACTCCGATTTCCAACGGCTCGATTTCAATCCAAATTGGAGGGCAGTTGTGGGCCGGCTAGAGAATGATTGCCTCGGAATTTCATCGTGATTGAAACAGTTAGAGCCACTGTTTATGCATAAACTAAAAATTCGTTCTGAAACACTCCGATACGTTTTGCCCAATCTTGGTGTAATTTTCAGGGATTAAAGGGGCCATTCCGTAGGCGGTCTTCTATAAATGTCATCGCTCAAACTTGAATTGTTACGTCCATGTTTTGCTATGTGAGGGTCTATACTGCACACCCAACTTGGCAGACGTTGTTATACATCCTGTGTTTTTTTGTTGCTTAGCAAGTTACAGATCCAATGACTTACCATGTCTAGTGAGCCGCTCCATGGCTGAAGGAAGATGGACCCCATCCAAAACAACTGGCGGTTGAGACCTTCCCAGTTGGTTTTTGGAAAATATCAAAAGCCTATAGCGCTTGTCTTGGTCAAGTCTATGAAGCGTGAATCTTGGTGCTAGGGCTGTCATCCGGTAGAGCGGTGGGCCATCTCCCTGGTCACCCATCATCCCATCATCAATTTCATTCAAGACCTCTAGTATGAAATGTTGGTCAATCCCACCACCGTCTCCTGCCTCACAACTAACTTCTAGCTTGTCGAGAGCACGATTTTGAATCTTGCAAGAGTTAGGTGGATCAGGTAGCTCTGAAATATGATGGGAATGATGCAGTGGTTAGTCGCGACATAATTATGAAAGAAAGATCACTCATTTTTTATTACTGTATGAAGTTACTTCGGGGAAGATATTATTTTATTATCTAGGGACTCACTTGCTCTGATGATGTGAACTAAACAAGGCCTTGTTTGGTGTCCAACAGTGTTGGAAGCCCAGCAAGCCAACGTTCCGAAGTCTCTGTCCTGCAAAGGAGTGTAAGGAAGGATGCTGACGGCTCCATGAGACCTGACCCACGATCCTGGGATGGCAACTACATCTTTTGTGCTGTTGAATGTCCAACTAAACTTGAGCTCTTTCCCAGCGGGTAAAGCATCAACCTCACACCTGGCTTCAACAGTATGTCGTGGTACAACTCCCAACCTTCTTTCCTCCATACCCTCTTTACACATTGGGGCATCTGCAACATAGAATCAATGGCAATGAAGGACGAATCTTCATGAACACCTATGATCTAGCTATTTTCAATGAAATGGTGGAAATAAGCATGGTAATATTGGAGGGTTTAGACAATAATTAAAAGCTTAAGTGTTATTCTACAGAGTTGTTCTTAGGATTTCCTAAAGACCTCGCTTTCATTCATTGCAATAAGAAAGTAAAACGCCTTAACTCTGATTTAATTACATAATTATACAACGCTTTTTCCTTTAACGGCAGTTAACATTGTTAGTAGATATAACTGAACAAAAGGGAGGAAGCCAAGATTCTCTTCATCAGAAAAAAAAATCTCACATTTAACTGCGATACTGGTAGGTTTACTTCTCGTGAAGCCCTCTCGATTCCTCACGAAACAGCTGTACTCTCCCGCATGATGAGGTGATAGTGAGTCTATCATTAGGACGTTAGTTGACTCGTTGGTTGGCACCAAATCACCCTGCAATTATTATAAGAGGCACCTATTAGTTCATTATATTCATGAATGCACTGGTATTGCATAATTATCTGCACATGTGATATTTATTCTGTGTGATGTATGATGACAATAAACTCATTCATTCATTCATTCATGTACGTATATCTGGTGATCATGCTGTTGGCCTTGATCTCATCCCTTGGTGCACTACACTATTACAAAAAGTCATGAGGAATAGTGGATAAAGGAAAACAAGATGGCCGGTACAGTAGGACAGGCCAGGGGCGCTTAGAATGTTGAAAATAACACTTGGAAGAGGTCTCCATCCCAGGCCCTCGAGCTCTATTATAGGGAAGGAGTGAAAAGCAAGTCATGGGCGAGAGGTAGGTAGGGAGCGAGAATAAGGGCAGGACGAAGGGAATCATTCGTATTCTAAGTCATTGCATGATAAAGAGGGAGGTCTTTGTGACCACTGACGGGTGATATTTGGGAGCTACCGTCTCCCGTAAAGTGATTCCATTTGCCTCTTCCCTTCGCCCGAGTAATGGCATCTTATTGTGATGGGCAGGGCTGGCGGGCGAGGGGAGAGCCGGTGACGATCCTACTTTTTACATAGGCCCACTCGAAATCCGAGAAGAAATTTCTGTCAATGTCCCACTCCTATGCTGATCGTTACTCCCTTGAAACTTTTCATACAGGGTGGTTTTCGTATAAATATAATAGGTATATAAACGAACCCAACCTTCAGAATTACAGATTTACCCTGAAAAACCATACCTCGTATATCGTTTGTAATGCGCATAATGAAGGCTACAGAGTATAACGTAACTACACTCATTAGATAACTTCAGAAAACCAGGACGTGTCAGAACCCTGGCAAAATTTAATTCGATTTTTTTGGGCAGTGTACTTTATTGTTAACTAATATCCCTATTGGAAACTTTGTCAAATAATCTCACTCAATCGAATAATAAAAAATTTAATATAACATAATCAAATGACCGATAAAATAAATCTCAAATAATAATATAATATCTTAGTCAAATAATCTTGGTTATTGATATTTCGCTGCTTATGCGTAACCATAAGGAAACTGTAGAGGTGCCTAATGAATTCAAGTAAGTAAGCATGATTGATAAGTAATAGGAGATAAGAGACCTGATGGAGTTTGAAACTAAGCGAGCGGAGCAACCAAGTGCCTCTTCAACAAAAAGAGCGAGGCGTTCTTCCCAGGAATTCAAGCGGTTCGGATCTCAAACCATCTAATGGTTGATTGTTGGAGAAAACTCGTATAAAACTAGTTAATTGAAATTGTTTGGTATAACTGGTAGGTAAGTCTCATTAAGAAGGGACAATGTGTCAAGAGTTCCCTTAGGCAGATAAGTTTATAGCGGCGCCCCTCTACTTGAATAACCAACTTGAATCTCGACCCGCCCTCCTCTCACCTCCTTAGAACCGCATACACATTCCATGCTTCCCTGATGTCAATTAAGGAAATATATTTACCTAATGAATACTTGGGAAAAGCTCATTGCGGCATAGAATGGAGGATTTCAATGCTGGAGAAACTTAGCTTCATGGATAGTGTTATGGATTCATAGTTGCTTGACTGCAATGTAACCATGTTTATGGTTTACATCAAAAATCCTGTTACTAATAAAAATGATCAGTTCGTGTTCTACTGTCATGCTGCAGTCCTATCATATGGACATTCGTTACACTGGTGTCAGAAGTGGGATAGGTTGATATTTGAGAGGTCAAGATGAGTAAGGTTGAAGGAAGCATGAAGAGAACTGGAGGATCGAAAGGAGTGTTGGAGAAGACGATGTTTGAGTTTCTTTCAGATACGTTAGAAATTTCAATATTATTTATTGGATGTGAAATTTATTGAACCTACGGTATAACATCGTGTTAAACAAGATCTTGAGCTCGCAGAACTATAAAGGCGTAAAATACGGTTTTGAGTCCAAATTCGAAGTGACAGTTTGCCAGACTTTGTATTGCTTTCTACGACGGTCCAATTTTAATTAAATTCTCTCATCAAGTTCCCGAGCTACTTTTGAAAACGAAATAACTACGTATAAAGCCGACTACCTCGAAGGGTAGACACTCTAATGAGCGTATTACCTACTCGTCCCTTTCCCTGATGGTCATCGTATTTGTCTTTTACTCCGATTGAGTTTTTTTTAATGACGGGCGAATTGCCGAAGGGCTGCACCGTTGAATTAATGATTTGGGAGGAATGCGAAAGGCGTGTTTAATTTCGTAAGTACATTTATTGTGTTAACAAATGACTCGAGAGCGTTGACTCCCCACCGTCAGTTGAGAGGGGGCTGGGAGATCATGTTCTGGCTATTTTTATTTGGAGGGAAACATATTATTTCGTTCTAAACCCCTTTAGAGCCCTAAAATTCTGACTCAACCCAAAACTTTTTTGTGCCTGTTCATTTCCTCTGTCCTGTACGGTATTTACATTAACACTACCGTAAGTCAGAGATTTTTAGGATCAGCCGTTCGCGTCGGTTAATAGCTAGCTGAATTTCCAGTGAGCACGAATATTTCGGTAAAATTAACCCCACTTCCCCACCTCAAAATTTGTTGTTGTACGTTTCAAGGTAAATTGTATTTTGTGGTTGGTATGGTTGGACCATTTTCCGTTACGGAATAAATTTGTGGAGTATACTTTATTTCTTTTATTTTCGGTACATGTTTCTGCAATTGTCGGTCGCCACTTACCTCAGTTTAGCATTCTTAAATAATACATAAATACATTTATGGTCATGTAGTGTGTTTGGTTTAAGTTCCATTATTTCTAGTAGGTAGTGTGAGCCCTCAGGGCTCACTGAACTATTCCCCTTGGGTGGGAGCCGCTAACTGCCCGCAGCGCCCCTGGTGACGAAGCCCAACTCATTCCACCTTCGATTTGGGCGCCAAGGGAATCCACCGCCACATTGATTCCCCCTCACCCACAGCTCAGCACCACCAGCCGAAGCCACCTTCTCTGAAGGAGTGTGAGACCCCCACTCCAGCCATTGGAGAGAGGGAGAGGTGGCCAGACGCCCCAGGGGAAACCTCTGAGATCTCGCCAGTGACAGCACTTACTCAACCAGTTGCGTCCTTCAGTGCTCCCAAGGAATGTTACCTCTATCTTCCCCAGTGCCCACTATTGCCTTACCAGATACCATAGACACTCGGTTCGTGCAGCCCTCCCGTGCCCCAGTAAACCTCCCCAGTGCCCACTTTGCCGTACCAGAAACCATAGACACTCGGAACGTGCAGTCCTCCCGTGCCCCTTCTACATCCTCGCCCCGCGTTGGAGATCTCCCTTCGGGCCTCACGTGAGTAGTTTCAAGTTGCAATCATTGGCCAATGACTAGGTTGTGATCTGAATCTTCTAGACACACTTATGTTCTCTAGCCACACCCTTCAGGCATTTCTCTAAGTTCATTCTAATTGTTGGCGCCTTCGGCGGTTTTAGGTGAACTCGTGCCCTAAAGCACGATTGTTTGTAGATATTCGTTCCTTGTGGCGCCCAGGCGGTTAGGGTGTTTATCTACGTGCCCTTCAGGCACGGAAGTAACTTCTACTTCTCTCAGGCATTAATTCTGTGGCGCCTCAGGCGTAGAATTCTTGATCTGGTGTCCCAACAGACACAACGTTAAGGGTGCTAACAAGCACATTAGGAGTATACCTGCTAGGTATTGTGAAAGTTACCACTACCCGCCTTCCGGCACATCCATCTACCTGACTCAAGGGTCTTTATTCTTTTTACTAACAAGCACGTTGTACCTGTTTATTATTTGACATACTTTTCATGCTCTATTTTTGAATAGACACATCATACCTGACTTGTGCTTTCTTCTTTCAACCACCCTGAACTTCCCAACAATATACTGACAAGGTGAGATTACTTTTTGATTAGTGAATTCTCCAGTATTAGTGGGCACGCTACCCCTAGGTTCACTTAGCCTCCTCAAGGCAACCATTATCTCTTATAGTTGAATAGACACGCTACCCATTAGTTCAGTTAAGCCTCCTTGTTTGGTATCCTTAATCTTATTTTGTCCGCTGATAAGATGTTCAGTGTTTGGATGCATGAAGGTGAAGTATTCCTTGCCCTACCTACCTCTCCTATACCTACCCCTCTACAAGAAGTACTCTTCCCCTCCTTTTTCTTCAGTTGAATGGTGAGGAGTCACGCGTTCGGACCCTCACTAACTACCCTGGTCCTTTGAACCCTTAAAAGACCTACCTATATCCTATCAATTAATATATACCTCTACCCCGCGCAACTGCGCTAATCGTGGAGTGCCGGCTGCACACCTACTTCCCTGAAGAGGATTTACAACCCCCGTCGACGGGAAGCCCAGGCGCGCGCCAACCAACAGGTTAGTCCTTCCGATTCACCTACCTACCTATTCATTTTTATGCATTTTGAATATTGTGCATCAAAGTGGAAATAAGTCCCAAACCAGCATTACAGTCTACCTTCTGTGCGTTCCTTTTACTTAATTTTCCCCTGGATAGGTGCATACATACAAATTAGTGGTACTTCGAGCCATGGATATTGGGCAGTTCAGGTAGTTGCAGTCATTTGGGTCAGTTTAGCAGAGGTGTCGGGCTCTTATTGGTAATTTTAGGAGCTTTTGGAGAAACACAAGGACTGTTCCAAGCGTCTTGCTCCTCTTTCTCCCTTCCTCTCACCTGACAGTTTCCTCAGGATGAGGGGTCGCCTGAAGTGGGCTCCTCTTCCAGAAAAGGCAAAACGCTGCTACTTCCCAAGGACAGTCATTTGGCTCGATTATTAGTCGATCATTATCATCTTTATTCGGCACATGGCGGACCTCGACTAATACAATCCCTCCTACATCGGGAATACTGGATCATGTCCGCTCGCAGCCTCATTAGTCAACGAATTCATAAATTTGTTCGTTGTACTCGATACACTGCTACTGTCACCAATCCATTGATGCCTAATCTACCCAAATCTCGTCTCTCTCCCGGTCTATGTTTCACACACACAGGCCTTGACATTGGTGGACCCTTTTCGATTCGGCTCAGCACCCGTAGAAACGCCAAAAGTGACAAAGCTTACTTCGCACTCTTCGTGTGTATGTCAACTCGTGCAGTACACATCGAGGTGGTCTCCGCGTTGTCCACTGAGGCTTGTTTGGCTGTCATTGACAGGTTCCTGGCTCGACGTGGACTTCCTTCACATTTGTATTCGGATAACGGACGAAACTTCCGTGGAGCAGCCAGAGAAATGTCAGAGGTTCAACATTTCTTAAAACAAGCTAATGCAGAGTTCGAGACTTATCTTGCACAAAGGGAGATAGCCTGGATTTTCAACCCTCCTATTGCTCCCAATTTCGGAGGAGCCTGGGAAATCATGATCAAAGGTGCTAAGCACCACCTGAAACGAGCATCGGTGATCGGTGTCTCACTTTTGAAGAGCTCGCAACTGTTTTCTCCCGCATTGAAGCGATATTGAACTCGCGTCCTCTCATCTCCCTTCCAGGATCTCCTGATGACCCGGCTGATTGCCTCACCCCTGGACATTTTCTCGTTGGCGGTCCTCTTCTGGCTAGTCCTGAAGCCGATCTTCTCGAAGAAAACCCCAACCGACTGAAAAGATGGCAATTGGTGACTCAATTGACCCAGCCATTCTGGCAGAGATGGAGTAAAGAGTATTTGCACTCTCTTCAACTTCGGACGAAGTGGAATAAGAAGACGCCTGAACTCAAGAATGGAGCTGTCGTCATCATACGTTCACCAAACACTTCACCCACACAATGGTCATTGGGGCGTGTGGATCAGTTATTGCCCGGTGCTGATGGCATTGTCCGAGTTGCCCGCGTTAGAACTGCCTCAGGAGTTCTGACACGTCCCACCAATGAATTGGTGGTACTTCCAATCGATTAAAATTCCTTTCCTATAGGCACCTAGCCGATTTTCATTAATTTCGCCAGGACTTACTTCGTTTCTTTATTTGTGGGTGCCCATATTATTTGTTGTTTTTTTTTTGGCTCACTAAATGCATTAGTGAACTTAGGATCTTGTTCTTTTTTTTGGGAAATTTTTTGGATTCCTTTACTTGAAGAATCTTTCATTTTGTCATTGCTACTGCTTAGCAAAATTTCGTAATTTTGGGTGGGGGGTATGTTTGGTATCCTTAATCTTATTTTGTCCGCTGATAAGATGTTCAGTGTTTGGATGCATAAAGGTGATGTATTCCTTGCCCTACCTACCTCTCCTATACCTACCCCTCTACAAGAAGTACTCTTCCCCTCCTTTTTCATCAGTTGAATGGTGAGGAGTCACGCGTTCGGACCCTCGCTAACTACCCTGGTCCTTCGAACCCTTAAAATACCTACCTACATCCTATCAATTAATATATACCTCTACCCCGCGAAACTGCGCGAATCGTGGAGTGCCGGCTGCATACCTACTTCCCTGAAGAGGATTTACAACTCCCGTCGACGGGAAGCCCAGGCGCGCGCCAACCAACAGGTTAGTCCTTCCGATTCACCTACCTACCTATTCATTTTTATGCATTTTGAATATTGTGCATCGAAGCGGAAATAAGTCCCAAACCAGCATTACAGTCTACCCTCTGTGCGTTCCTTTTACTTAATTTTCCCCCGGATAGGTGCGTACATACACTCCTCAAGGCACTTTTCACCTTCACTGATTTTGACATAAATACCAAGCCTCCGAGGTAGCTTCCTTTAACTAGGCACGATCTACCAGTAATAGCCAGCCTACAGTAGGCATATCCTAGTCAAATTTAGCTTCCTCATCACCGAAGATAGGAAGCTTTGTATTCGTGCAAGAAGAAAACTAAAATGATGCCTTCTAAAATCCGAATCCCCACTTGATTTTAGCGTTTCAGAGCTTTCTGAACAATTTTGGTTCCTTGACGGTCTGTCCGCAAAACTATACAAAATTATTATCCGATTTTGATGAAATTCTCGGGGATTATGCGGGGTAGCCAGGTGACAGTCCCTTGTCAATTCCATCGCCATAAAACCACTAGTAGACTGTGTACATGTGCGAACGGGAATTTCCTGAAACTCCTATATATCTCAGTTGTTAATGGACCGATTTTGTTCAAATTTGGAGTGAAGTTGGGGGCTGGCTCCAAGACGATAACTTATGAATTCAGTCACGATAGGATCAGTAATAGCTACTGCACTACTACAACATAACTCTGGAACTCTTTTACCAGTTCCGGTGAGATTTTCACAAACTTATTCTATACGTCCATGTTATAAAAGTGAGGAATCTATACTGCCCACGCAACTCGGCAGACTTTTACTTTTTCTCAGCCCACCTGGAGTTGATAGGAAAGAAAGCTATCAGCAGACAACCCAATTTCTGAAACACCACCTTTAACTGGTTCTAATCGACATCTGATCAATTTTCTCTACGTTTCGGAAATGTGTAGGTAAGTCCGTATGTACGTATGTATGTGTGTACGTATGTGTATGAACACGATTGCGGCCCCTACAAAAATGATTTTAAAAAAACCGAATTCGAGGATTGGTTTCTACATGTCTGAGGATGAAACCCTTAATAATTTTAGCCCTCCAGGTGAATTTTAGAGGGAGAAAATATTCCAAAAAGGTGAAAACGTAGTTTTCATCCCATTTTGCTTCCTCACCACCGAAGGTAGGAAGCTATGTATTCGTGCAAGAAATAAAAAACATTTGTATACTCCAAAATCAAAATTTCGTTCAGGGCTTTCTGGAAAATTTTGGTTCCGTGTCTGTCGGTCTGTCTGTCAGTCTGTCTGTGGTCAATTCCTTGTCCCAGGCAAAACTATATGAACATGTGGTCCGAATTTGATGAAATTTTCAGGGTCTGTGCGGGTTAGTCCCGTGACGGGCCCCTATCAAATTCATCGCCATCGGACTAGTAGTAGCGTGAGCGCATGCGCAAACGTAAATTTCCTGAAACTCCGTTATCTCCTTTCTTAATTGACCTATTTCGCTGAAATTGGCAGGGTAGTTGTGGACTGCCTCCAAGACAATAACCTATGAATTTCGTCGCGATTGGATCAGTAATAGCTATTGCGCACGCGCAAACTTGAAATTTGTTGTCATAGGCATATCTCCGGAACTACTCGACCAATTGCGGTGCAATTTTAGCGAATTTTCGAAGAAAATGATGCTATTGCAATG
>JAEMON010000001.1:50282461-50296754 GCA_030264115.1 Lygus lineolaris | reverse complement strand
CATTTCGCCTTAAAAATAAATTCAAATTCTCCTCTACCTAAAATGCATGAGCTTGGTATGCAAAATAAATAAAATGAAATATTTTAATGAAAATTGGCGTTTTGAAAGGGAAAATAACTTATATCGGTTTTAACACCTGGAAAGGACGGAAACGGTCCTCCTGGTACTCTAACTAATCGCTTCCAAACCTGCGAATCAGAGACACTTCGGGAGACTGCAACAAAAGTAGAATCCTTCAGCAATATTTTCAGAACAGGGGGGTTGCCGCTTCCTGTAAATAGTGAATTCTCATTCGATTGGGGTAAGTATGATAGGTAGAGAGGGTAGATAAACGAGACGAAAATCAAATTACGTCAAAGTGACTGCACTGGGGTGGATCTAGTACGAGTGCCTTTTCCAGCAACCGACGACCCTCCAAATCCAATCCAGTAAGAGGGATGAACCAGGAAGAAAATATGGTTGAACAAAAAAAATCACAGATTTTCTATTGAACAAAAACAAAAGAAGAAAAATAGCGAATACGGCTACTTCCATTGGCTGTTCAACAATCTGTACCATGGGCAATACGAAGGGGAACTAACTATAACTGGTTTCCTATCAACCAGTAGGCAGTTGAAGGTGGAAATGTACCTACCTCCTGCCTCTGAGTAGAAAGAAGAAGGGAGGGGCCAGAGGTTTCTAGTTCGAGTGGCTGAAACCCCTTTGATATCGGCTAAAAGTATAATATTTATGCTAAGTCTATTTGGCGGCCAAATTAGGTTAACAAGATTCGGATTATGGGGATGCTCCTTTATCAACCACATCGTTTCCCGAAAATTGCAGCCTATGGCAATAAAAAGGTCAATCAACTGTTACTGAATTACAGTCAGTATTTCTGGAAACTTGTTTAGGAATAAGAGCCAAAGTCGAAAAGTATAACAGTCCGAGTCGATCTGGGTTGGTTTATAATGCTATAGTTCTCACCTACAATTAGTCACTCTGTTTATTTCTGTTAACTCGTCATGCAATAACAACCCAAGTCAGAATAACTATCGTATAACAGTACCGGAAATAAGCAATCAAAGTTTTTCAAAAAAATTCATTTTATCAGAATCAGGTTTTAAGTTTACGGCACTGTTTTGCAGAACACAGTTCACATATTATTTTTGCTTCCGAGTCCGACGTCATAGTGCAAGCAAAGTTAGGTGAATAGATTTTTTCATTTCACCAATATAATATTGGTGTCAGATCAATTTTATAGTAGCTGTATCTAAGCTAGTAGTAGGTATTCCATATTCGTTGGGGGGAAATTCAGCGTCGATTAAGTATCTACTGATAAGTTTACACCAAAAGAAAACATCGCATTTTGTCACCATAAAAGGACTCACCTATACCCATACTCACGAAATAATCCTCTCATAATTATGTGATGGAATCAATGTTTTAGAGTAGAGCATCAAAGTATACATCGATACAGTATACTTAATAAAACTTACAAACTTGGCCAATCCCCCACACCCCAGTTGTTGACTAGTTCGTGACGTACCTCCCTATAATTAAAATTGTACTAAAATATGCTAAAAGCCACAGAAACGATAATATTAAGACTTCAAATGACTACTGACGGTGAGGTTGGGGAATGAGGAGACGTGATCAATGAATGAATGAATAATTTTTATTTGCCGTACTCACACACAGTGCTTAAAAGTAGGCAATCATGAATAATAGGTATTACAAACTAAAATTTAAAAATAATGGACGAATAGTTTAATAATGGATGTGCACAAAACAGGCCATAGACATAAAGAGAAATTACTCAAAATTAAGAGGCAAGACTAGCACGACTGTGGTGTGCAGCTCTGAAACTATCCTAGCTTCCAAAACGCCAAAAAGCATCATATCAACGACGCATTAGCAAAACTCATTCATTCACACCACCGTCATACATTAAGTACTATCACACATATTTATATGATTGCCCTGATGGGACGGATCGTCACGCATAGAAATCGCTCTCTGAGACCAAGTGAAGTGGAAAATACGGTTTTGCGACCATAAAGAGGCCATTGACTTATTACTGCTGATTACGGAAAGGCGAACGTTATATTATATAAGAACCTCAACTGACATAACCTTGGTCTATTCCAACTCTTGAGACGACCACCAATTTCAATTTCATAGTTCTAATTTTCAACGTTAATTTTCATAGCATGTGCGTAAAAGTAGATTATTTTTCACAGGAATAGTTCGTTTCATGCTAGTACAATGGGATTTTTTCGGAAAGTGAAAAAATAATATTTTTTTGACGAAGCTTTTCTTGGAACTTTTTCAAATTACTGTTACTCAATCGACGCAGAATTTAATCCTCTAAATGATTGACCTTGGTGAACTTTTTATTAAACGCTTAGTTTAGGAGAAATTTGAGAAAAACAGTGATTTCACCCTTTCAGTCTTTTCACCACATGCTACGGGGAGGATTTATAGAACAATTTGGTAGGAGAAAACTTTTTTATTGTTTGGGTTTCTACCCTATTTTACCGTAAGTACCAAATAATATTCTTATTTCCTAGTAACATACATTCCTCCAGGTCAATACTGCGAGGAATTATACCTCCTTGGAGATACAAAATACGATTCTCTTGAAAATGTCCGGATCAAGGAGTCGAATTCAAGGAGATGTGTGTAGGTAGTGGAAGAAGAGTCTGAAGATGGGCAAAAAGAATGCCGGAAAGCTTGCCAAGAATGACAAAATAAAGCAGTTTTTTTTTTAATGAGAAGCGGAATTCTGTCCAATAAATACTTTAAATTCATCCAATCCCAGTAAAGTAGAATGAATTGCAAATAATACTGATGCGAAGCCCACAGATGGAAGAGGGGAGGGTTGAAATATACCCCAGGGAAACTCTTTTCAAAGCTCTGAGCCCATTAAGTGAATAAAAGTAGGAAGGTCAAACAAACATCAATGGTTAAGTTCCTCTGGACCAACGCAAGTCGATTCGAAACAACACAAATAGAACGTGGGATAAGCAATTGACTTATTTTATTTGTTCTAGTTTCTTTACAGCCGCAAGTCACTGAAAGAGAGGGTATAAAGAGGGTACGGACGTTGTCTCTTTGGAAGTCCAAGGATTTCCTTAGGTATTAAGTGTCTTCAGTCGGGAATTCTTTCCTTTAAACTCTTCGGGAAGGAAGATTTCTCACTGCATAGCTGCGAAGAAACACTAACTGAAATCAAAAGGGGTTTTCCCCAGAGCCCTTAAATTTATTGTTATGAATGTACCTATTCGGCCCATGGTTGAACAGTATTATTGTTTGCGTTATGGGATTGGATTGTTGCCAAACTACACAGAATTGAATTTATTCAGTCAAGAACTATTCTTTGTTTATTTGAAACATTTTGCGAGACTTATTGAAACATCTGACTATGAATATCTTATTAGTGTTTCAGATCATCACTCAAATGGCCAACTGAGATAAAAAATATAAGGTGCTGAAGTGGAACCTAGAAAAGATGTGAACAAATTTCGAAGGGTAGTTGACGAATAAAACTGACATGAATATATTTTTCTGGAAGTTAGGTAAGTATAAAATAAATTCTGAAAGTTGGTTAAGTATTGCCTACCTTGACAATTTCAAATCATGTTAAGTTTTAAAATTATGCCATTCAAGTGACGACCGTTATTTTTGCTACAAAAATATTAACTCGTTCCCGAAAATGTCTGTCAGGTAGCTACTATGAAGGGTGCCCTGTGATCTATGAATGAGCGATCTGGACGAGGCGGTGGGCGGAGAAGGCAGAAGGTGAATTGATGCGGTGAAAGTTAAATAAATAAGCTATTATAGTCCAGTTAATGAACACCAAAGAAGGGGTTGTAGACAACATTGAAGGTTTTTTTTAGCGACTTTTCGAAGAAAATGAAGCTATTGCAATGGCTTCAAAATTTTAATAATGCAAATTTTTGGAAATTTTCTCTATGGAAATCCGTTTCAGACCATTCAAAAACGATTCCTGAAATTTAACACTTTTTTATAAATAAACATAGATATATATGTGCGTGTGTGTGTGTGTGAGTCACTCCAGACAATATCTGACCAAGGAATTAAAAAATAAAAATCCGAAAAAATTTCAAAATGTCAATAATATCAAAAGAAAGGATGAGTTCGTTGGCCAGAATTTTTGGAGTACTCCAAGGGTTCAAATTTTGAAAATTTAGAGGTAAAAAAAAGGGTTTTTTGTTTAAATTACCATCTTAAACATAGGAACGTATGGTATATTCGGAATCAGTGTGAAATTCCCTATAAGAATCACCCACCAAATCGGTTAAAATGATCTTCAAAAATTCGCTCAACTCATGCTACATGAATGGGACTTTTTTATCTTTGGGATTGCAATGGGGGTAGTTAGGAGGTAAACATACTGAAAGTCCCCACCCCTAGCCCTCCCTCTCAAGGGGTGGAGGGGGGTGGAAAGGTCCCTTTTCTCAGTTTTTGGTCCAAACGAAAAAATCATACATTCAAAAATTAAAGATTATTAAATTCCCTACAAAATGGCCATAGTGACTTCCTTTAAACGGCCAAAAAAGACACGATTGATATGGTTGCACATTTTTTTCAGCACATTTCCAAAGAGAAAAGCTCGTCCCCCTTCAATGTTTCTAACGCCTTTTTATTGGCTAGAATGCTACGTAAACAACTGATCCTAGAAAAATAACTTTTAACAATACGAAGTGGTAGGGCTGGTGGCACCAACACTTCGGGTCAAGTAAGGAAAGTAAATGGTGGCTCTTCCTCGCCTGGATCATCCTATAAGTATTGGTTTTTTGCGTCTCGATTTAGTTCAGAATGGAAATATCGGCTTTTGGTAACGGACGATTCAATTATACGTCAGATTATTCTACTGCTCCACTCCAGAATGTTTTCACGCCCATTTCGAGAGGTTTCACTGCCACACTCTTTTGAATCCAATAATTTTACTGGCGATTTCCTACTCGTAGAATTTTGATGGTGACCGACAGATTCCTGATTAGATTGAAAATGTATAAGTGCGAGCGCGTATTTACAGTAAGTTTCTAATCAAAAATTACGACAAAATGATTTTGCTACAAAATAGTGAAAATATAAAAAATTCTCGTTACAAAACACACTGCCAGTTGCTTATTAGGCATATTCTTTGACATCAATATGTCTTTTCGCTGGGGTCAATCCAAAATGTTGTCCTGTCAAATGCGTTACAATGTTTGACAAGGTTTTATTGTTTTTATGGCCGAGCAGTCAGCATACAATATCGGTATAAATCGAGAGCTTTCCAACGAGTGGATAACGATTTTTGTAGGTGAAAAACCGACTGAGTTACATATCCCTAGTTACGAGGGTTTGACATGAATTTTCCTTCGAACAGTCTGTATTATTTGTATAGAGATTGTTTGTTTACTAGTATCAAATGTGGTAACCAGGGGTGACATGGTTACTTTGTTTTCATACCCGAGTATTGAGCATAAAATTGTTGTTTTTTCATGAAAGTTCGCGGGGAAGAAGTCGTGTTCCTTCACAAGTGCTCTGTTGTGTTATACCTACCTACTTTGTGACTGTAGTGTAGCTATGCCATCGAAATTGGAATTGATGCGCGTATCTCGTCAACGCAAATGCGAGGCGAAACTGCGGGGGACACGCAGAATTTCTCGATGTCCTTCGTGATACCTACGCCGTTCTCTTTGAACACTCAGGAAACTGAGAAATATGAAGCGTTCAAACTCTGGAAACGTCGTCAGGCTGATACGGAACGAAAACGCGAAGCTCGTCTGAAAGAACCTACTCGTATAAAGACGCCGAAGCTTTTTCTTCTAACAAACAATGTCATACTTTAAGCACATACATTGTGAAATGGACGTGGCGTTTGGAGCACCTACTCAGTGCAAAAAGACATATTCATGTCACAATGTATCATACTAGTCTCAATTTTCAACAGCGTTGACACCTCGGTGATTCCTTCAAGGTCCAGCAATAATGACTTTCTAATGCATCAATTTTATGGTACCTCCTATATTTTTAATTTTTCACTGCACGAGAAAATCCAATTACCTAACTAAAAATATTTTATTGTACTAAACTAGTTAATAAGACTGTTAAACATAAAAATAATGAATAACATTGACAATATTTAATCCAAGTCAATTTAAGCGAAGAACTTGAGAAATGAGGAGGAAAAAATGTAGGAAACGCCGCTAATCAAACCGAGACCTTGCGCTGTTCCAATAGCAAATCCACTACTTACTCAGTTATTGAAAATGTACTTTCTATAACGGGGCGAGATGAGTTTATATATATACCAGATATATACCAGCAGATATACCAATTTTCGCCTCCTTTGCTCTTCAAAACTGAGAACTTCTAATCGGTGCTTCCAAGATGGTACTATTCAAGAATGCGGGGACAGACTACTTAGGAGGCGACCGTCCGTCTGGAGATGCTTCCTTGCGGAACTAGCAGCCCGAGATGGATGATTGACAGGGGAAGAGGCTGGTAGGAGATGAGCCAGCCTGACACCTGTCATTCAGGTTGTCATTGTGCTCGCACAGCAGTTTGTTCCCCCATTTAGCTGGCTCCGGAGTGAATGATGTCCTTTCTCCGAGTCATCTCCTCCACCTTACCATATCCACTCGAGTTTCCCGTCTCCATATTTTTCCTCCTCATTTCCCCCTATTTCGCCTTTCCGACCCGCATGAGAAACATGGGAGTGGAGATCATCAGCCGATGAAACAACCCGAAGCTCAGGGAGATAATGCAAAATATGAATGTATAGGCCTAGATACTTTATTGTTTTCTCACAACTCCCAACAACACTGAAATTATTTGTTTGATGTTGGATCAACCAGCAACGGTGGCTCTGTTTCTTTATCGAGAGTTTATTAATTTTACACAATACGGGTGAGGCCAATATAGCCGCGAAGAAACGAAGAGTACAATATAAATAAACCGAAACTGAATTGAGGAGTCTCCGTTCTCTAGAAAGAGGAAGAAAATATGAGGCTACATAATTTCATTGATCATCAATAACAACTGATAAAAGTCAACATCTTGTCCCGAAAATATCTGTCGGAAATTCATCGATGGCGTGATTCATTCTACAAGGAATATCCTGGCCGGCGAATCTGGGTACAGTGAAACCTTGATGAGTGCAACCTCGTTAAGTGCAAATATTCCCTAAGTGCCCAAGAATGTGTGATACCCTTTACCTTCAGCTCATTGTCCATGGATTTTCACCTCTTCTTCTTCTTTCTTGGCACTACAACCCGCGAGGGGTCAGGGCTTCCTGTATTGAAGTCCGCCAACCATCTCAATTGTTTGCTGCTGGTCTCTAGTTTTGCGAACGCCCAGGATCGGGCATCCGTTGCCACTCAATCCATCCAGCGCAGTTTTGGCTGCCCCCATCGTCTACTAGAGTGTCCCTTTCGTCCAAAAGATTTCGAGGCAATACCTCTAGGCTCATCATAGCCACATGACCAGCCCAACGGAGTCTTCTCACTTTAATGAGACGTAAGACGTCGCAGTCCTTATACAGGTTGATAATCTCCATGTTGGTCCGTCGTCTCCAGGAAAGATCTTCAGCGTCGAACACGGCTCCAAGTATCCTCCTCAGGACCTCCATATCAAAACGACGAAGGTCCTCTTCCAGGGCCCTGCCATGACTCAGAACCGTAGGTCAAGACAGGCCTTATGAGTGTCTTATGCAAACGACATTTCGTAGTACGCGAAATTACTCGACATTTCCGTTGCTGGAAAGCAAGTCCAAATACCATCGATCTGCTGTATACGCCGTTGAACTTCTGCCTTCATGTCAATATCACTGGTGACCATTGATCCCAGGTAAACAAATTCATGCACTGACTCGAAGATGCAACTGTTAATTTGTGCGTTGTGAGGTACACTCCTTGTGGCGTTGGCGTTCATATATTTAGTTTTGGACAGGTTCACCTCCAGTCCAACATAGAGAGATTCTCACCTATGCAAGTGCAGTAGTATCCTCGATAAGTGCACAAGTAATTTTTGAGGGAAACCTCCACAAGTGCACAAATCTCCAGGCTTGACTCCACCACCGCAACGTACAGAAAGTGCAAGAAAGAATCTTCCTTTGTTTATACCTGGTTTTCATCTGTTTATGTATCTGGTTTATGTGCCATGTGATGTGTGCACTTCAGTCTTCACTTCGTTCTTACTGTTCGACCAGTGTCTGAGAAACTGACCACGCTTACGATTCAACAGACTACAAACACACTGGGGTACTGTTGACAATTTTTTTAAATTGTGTTTTTTTAAATTTTAGAAATGATCCTTTTCAAATAAATGCACGTTTCTTCATAACACCTCTTTTAGTGTAACTTTTCCTCCCCGAACCTCTCTAAGTGAAAAACTCAGAAACTAAAAATCCTTCATAAGTGCACAAGAAAATGCGCTCCCTTGAGATTGTACTTATCGAGTTTTCACTGTATTATGTTTTTGTTGGTTCTAAGTTTGAAAACCCATCTTAATATACCCCTAAGCCAGATCCCACAATCATCGGTATTTTCCCTTTCCCCGCATTTAATAAGACAGAAACCATAACGGATGAAAATTCTCAGAAATGCTTGGGAAACAAAGTCTTTATTGATTGTTTCAACTCCTGTTGAGAGGCGAAATGAAGACATTCCTACCGCCAGTATTAAAATAATATGTACTTCAGCCGGTGAATTATTGGGTTCCAAATGCCAAATATTTCCATTCCATCAGAATGATTCGTCTTTTATGAACCAATCTCCTGCCATTTATGTGATTTGAAATTCGATTCTTGATAATGCTCTTGCCTTCATTTGACTTTCCGAAAATCCGTAATCCGAATTATCTCAAGGAATGATTTATTTAGGGTGGTTTGGATTCCACTATCCAGGAGGATGAATAAATGAATTAAATACATGAAAACATCGCTGTAGTAAATCTGTAGTTATCGCTGCAGCAAAAGCACGACTAGGTACTACTAGCAGTACTACGACTTTTTTTTTTGCAAAATGAACAATAGTTAACTGTAAGTTTTTTATATTATGGCTGGAGTCACCTTGCCCATTAAGCTCCCCTACTAATTTGCGCCTATTTCGCCAGGCGATTCCACAATATTTGGTCAGCGATTCCCACTGCTGCTCACGGTTCAGCTCCTCCCTAGTTAGGGGTCTTTTGCCGAGGTAGCGCACCCAAAATTTTCGTAATATGAGGCCGACTCCCGCAAGAATGTGCAAGACATCCTCGGGCTTCCATAATTGGATGGTGAACAGAGCTCACAGCTATCGTTGTCGGGGATATAGGGCCTATGATTTAAGCCGAGGAGCGATTCTTGATCACCCAGTAGAGCACATGAGTTCCTTCGATGCCTTCGTTAGCTGCACACACCATGGTCGAGATCTTTGAACAGGTGGTTGCTGGATGAGCTTGCCCTTGACAGTAGATCCTCACAATGTACAAAGGGATTGACCAGGAGAACCAATCAAAATTGGAGACCTGGTAGTGCTGGGAGAAGACACCTATCCAAGAGGACGGTGGCCCCGAGGTATCATGGTTGCGACCCACCCGAACGAAGATCGCCAAAGTTCACTGCAGCAGTGATAGAAGTTTGAGAGTGGCCCTCGGAAAAATATAGCTGACGGTGTTGTTATTGTTTAAAATCGGATGGTGAACGTTGTTATGGTTTTGAGAACAGTTCATTCATTCGATTATCAAATGTTCAAATTCTTCTTTTCTAGTAGCAAAATAGAGGTTTTCAGTTTTCTGCTACTATAGGTTCATGCACCTACGACTTTGGTGTGGGGCTCCCTTGTCTGCATAAATACAGGCTCTAGACAGGAAGATACAGAACTTTTGGGGCCCTAAGCAAGCGCAATAAGGAGTTTGAGTAATTGTCTTGATCACAGATTCCTCTGTTCACCTATTCACTGAGTCCACTGAGTCAGACCAGTGTCAGCAAGTAGCCTGTAAATAGTAGCCTCCTCCCAAAAAACGTTGCCTTCCATTTGGTTAAATATTTGAGTTTCAGATGTAGGTACATCCAGATCACATCACATTTTGGACGCATGATTCCATGTATCAATCATAATAAATCACAGATTTCCTAAGAGAAATTTTTTTAAACATATTTAAAATTCCCTTTTTAAATTATAGATTCTCTTAAAAGGTAGGCGAATTTTTATTTTGAGTTATAGTAGTCCCAGGATCCACCAGAAAATGTTATATTTTCAATCCGGAAAATTTCCAATTCGGAATAGTGAGTTCAACTAAATTCCAGCCCAAACGTGTGCTCATGTTTTAGCAAATATAGTTCATTTTCGTTAGCCATCGAGAAACCATACCTTATGGACGTAACTTAGGTCTTCATGGTAACTTGCTCATGGTAATAAGCAGTATTAAACTTTCCAAAGTTGAACATTTCGAAGAACTATATTCTAAAATATAAAACTAAATTAGTATTGGAAGTATTGTAATTAACGTTGATTTGAAAAGGGGCTGTTTCCCTCTCTTCGAAAATTCCCATCATAGATCCTACCTTCTCGAATTTACGGAATAAAACCTGACGGCCTAAAGTTGTTGTTTTGAAATGTTACCATTTCCATCCCAATTTTCAAATGTTTCAAAAATGTGCCGCCATTGTGAAAACATTTCTTGACACGCACTACCCAAAAGTTCCGTCAATGAAACTCCATGTATCACAGAATTTGCACTCATACAATTTGGGTGACTGCCAGCTATCAGCAGAACTTTCAGTCCCACCTCCCAAAACCACGTTAACAGCAAACAAGAACGGAACACCGGGAGAGAAGTGATCGTTTCACGATATTATCATTGCCACTATTATTCTCGGTAAAGGCGGTGAAATCACAAAAGGGGATCTGCATGTTGATGCCCTCAAGTGAGGTCTACGCAGCACGAATCCCAACGATTTAGCCCATTTGTTCCTTTGAATAGACCTCCCGAACCATAATCATCTCCACCACTGCCCCCGTCCGCCGCATTGAATTGATTTCTGGAATCTTTCGGTATGGAAGCTCAGTGTACTAAACCTCCACCTTTCTTCAACTCACCTGGACCCCACAGCTATTACGAACAGTAGTCATGATATTGATGAGCCGTGGCAGTTGGAAACGATAGAACCCTATGGAATGCGGAAAATCAATACATCATCCATTAAAAAGTCGTTATATTAATACCAGGAAAAGAACTTAGAAAGTTACCATGAGCCCAAGTTACCTATTCGTCAATATTATCCTTGTTTCACGAAAAAAGTCCTTCACATACAAACGAAATAAGGAAGAAACACACCAAAAAAAAAAAAAAAAAAAAAAAAAAAAAAAAAAAAAAAAAAAAAAAAAAAAAAAAAAAAAAAAAAAAAAAAAAAAAAAAAAAAAAAAACTTGAGAAAAAACACCTGGGGGGGAAAATACATTTGATTGAACAAACTTTTACTTACTAATTGGATTCAATACCTACATTTTCTCATCTGTATGTAGGCTGATTATTGTATACTACTACAAAACATTAAAGTATCCCTGGTACGGGTACTATGTTTACTAAGCCCTTTCTCACTCCTCTTCAACCCTTAATAGAATTGTTGATACCTACATCCTAAAGAAATACAAATAAACTGGCCTAGAGGTTTTGTCTTGATATCCCTCTCACCAAACATCAACAGGATTAAACGGTGCTCTTGTGAATCCATTTTTTTACCTAGAGTTATTTGCCTCGAGATAAATTCATCTCACTCGGTCCAGAACCTAGAAGGGAGTATTTTAACTATTTAAGTTAGCTTTGGTCGGGCTGGCGCTATTATGGAGTCTCTTGGAGGCCGTAGAAATGTTTGAGAAGGGACAGATTAACTAATTAATTCAAGGGTGTTTGCACTCAGCGACTCCGAGCCGGGACATGGCTTTCAGACCGTGAAACACCGCATTTATTATGTCAAAATGGAACATTTGCGTACTTCTGTACGAAAACCAAACTTTGACACATATGAGTAGTTCTTCGTTGATGCAATACTTTTTGGAGATAAAAGAAGGCACTCACCACACATATGTGCTATTCTATAGTAAACAGAAAAATGGTAGGGATCCACGATGTATGAACGTGGATCCCTACCATTTTTCTGTTGACTATAAAATAATACATATTTTGAAAAAAATATAAGTTGTAAGAGAAATTGTGAAAAAATTGAGAAGATTTGTAAGAAAGATTGAGTGGAGCCCTGAGTCTCAAACCGGTAGCATCGTTTATTCAACTCCTTATCGCACATCTATTCCAGATTGGTGAGTGATTTACATTATCCCTCTTAATAGTTTTAGAATGGGCGATCCTACCTACTGATAACAGTCGGTTAAAAGCTCTCAAACAAAAACACCGCAGAACTAGCACCTCTGTTGCGTATCAACGTTCAACTAATCGCGATATCAACAACCCAGCTCACTCATCGGATGTCTCTATCAATCCTGTTCATCTCTCGAATCAATTTCGACCTTTACAACCAGATAACATGACTTTTGATGAATCCGATAACGAAGATGATACAAATGATGGACACGAAAAGAATGCTCCGGCCGGGCTACCAATTATTTGTCGTTTTGAAGGTTCACCTAACGATTTCCTGGAAATTGTACATAATATCGATATGAAAGCTATAATAAAATCACAGAGTAAATCCGAATACAAAATACTTTCAACAACACAAGTTACCGTAAACTTATCGCCCATTTCTCGGCAAACGAAACTTGCTTCACATTTCATACTTATCTTTCTAGAGAGCAACGTCCCATTCGTAATGTTCTCAGGGGGTTACCTCCAAATTTAGACAAGTCCATTATTGCAAATGCCCTCCGAGAAGATCACAAGATCCTCCCCAAACAAATAGTTAACGCCAAGCATATATTTGGTGATAAGAAAGGCGAACTAATGCCTATCTACTATCTTGACTTCCTACCAACCGATGACATCTCAGTTTTGAACTCTATCCGTCATGTAGCGTACATGTCCGGCAAATTCGAAGATTATAGACTTCGATCTGGACCAATCCATTGTAAACGGTTCCAGCAGTGGAATCACGCAAACGGCCAATGCTCACGTCCAATAAAATGTGGCATATGTGCTTCCTCCCACGATACCAAAGACTGTTCTATGATGCCAAAAGGCCCTCGTAAATGCGTCAACTGCGGAAGTGATCACGCATCCAGCTGGAAGGGTTGTGAGGCCTACAGAAAATTATGTAATATTCCAGCTCATAAATTCAAAACTACACAAGCTCCCCCACCTCTTCCACTCCAGAAAGATTCGTATCCACCACTCCCCATCACGCATACGGGCAAAGAAGAAATAAGTCGTACATCCATTCCAATAACAACTTATGCCGAGTCGTTTTATGTTCGGGTCGGGTTTTAGTCGAGGTGCGCCACCATAGCCGCGCCGGCATAGTTTTGCTTCCTCACTACCAAAATAGGAAAGCTTTGTATTCGTGTAAGAAATAAAAAACGATAAATGATGTCCTCCTTGATTTTGATTCTCAAAGCTTACTGAACAAATTTGGTTCCACTTCTGTCTGTTTATGGTCAATAAGCAATACTCATACTCATGGTCTTGTAATGTGACCCACTGGAATTCACTGGTAGAGATACGATATTTCACCATGATTTTAGGTACCTGTGTAGAATGTTATACTCAGCAGAGGTCGCAATACCTATTGCCTACTGAATGTTCTCCAATTCCTACCTACTGGGCCTATGGGAGGGAGGAAGGAATTGTTAAGTAACACACAGAAATAGGTAATTATTCGACGTACATTAACTAGAGGCTCTAGATTCTAAGAGGGGGGATGAAGATGATGTAGGAAATTCCTTTCTTCATGGTTTGAACCGCAAGAGTAAGGAAAATATATATTGAATAGAATCAAGAGGGACGTCTTTGGCTGGCAGGAAGAGACTAGTATGAGAGTGGCGTTCGTGGGTTGGTCCTTCGAGTGACAGCTTCCAAGAGCTGAAAATTCCGAAATTTTGTGTGAAAAATTGAAATTTGAAATCACAAGCATCACATATTTGCTATACCTACTAGGGTGGAGGGGGGTGTCATTCCAGACGACAACTTTTAACCCTAGGATCGACCTAAGACTAAAAAAAGGATCAAAAGGAAGGTCCAGTTCGTTTTAAAGAATTTTTGGAGTAGGTACCCTTTGGTGTCAAATTATGAACATTCAGGGTCAAAAATCGCTATATAACGGGTTTTTTGAGGTTATGGGTGAAAATTACCTTCTAAATACAGGGTGA
>JAEMON010000001.1:50268503-50282451 GCA_030264115.1 Lygus lineolaris | reverse complement strand
ATCACCCTGTATAGGAACTTAAATTCTGTAGGAGTTTGGGATCAACGTCAAACGTACTATGTAGAAGAATAATCGCCAAATATAAACAATATTTCCGTAGTTCAAAACTCACTAAAAATAGGTTAAATTTTTTTTTTTAAATTAGCCCATTATTTCCATGTTGCATGATTGGAGCTGTAAAGTTTGCCTCCCGTGTGACGTCTCCCTGGGAAGGAGTCCTGCCGAGGAGAGAGGAGTCCAATGACGTCAGAGGGGACGCAAACTCTGAAAAATCATTGAAATAAAACTGCTTTTATCTCACTTCATTTAAAAATATAAAATAAACACGTGGGATATCACTTCTTTTCCAGTGATAAATTATATTTATAATATTTGTTAGATTTTATTAAAATTTCCCGGGATTTTTCTACACGGTTCCCTATGAATTACATAGCTGTCAGTTGGTTGTAGGTACCATGTGCGCATGCACAAAAACCTTTTGTCCCGATTTCGTTGGGGTTTGGATGGTACTTCACGATGCCTCAAGTCGATCACGTAGTAAAGCATGGAGTGGTAAAGTCCATAGTAGCTACAATTTGGAGACTCTGAATAAGCCTTAGCCTCCATTAATAGGGACGTTATGAGAGATGTTTCAGAAAAATATGGCGCCCCTTCCAAAATTATGAGAATCATGAAAGTGATGAACGAGGACACAAGAGCCAGGTAGTTCATGATAAAATACTTTGCAGGGGTCAAGCAAGTCTGTGCGCTCTCTCCTACCCTGTTCATAATCTACCTTCATGGGGTTATGCGAGGAGTGACAGGAGGTCGCAAACTGGGCAACAAGTGTTCAATGAGGGATCGACTGGTGCTTTGTATTCTCTGGTTGCTTTCCCAGTAGTTCATCGATCTCCAAGTGAAGCTCTTAAATCTTGACAATATTATAGGAAGGGATTGCACAAGACTAAAGCGAGAAAACCCAAGGATATGTGAGATTAACCCCCAGCAGTCAATTTGCTGAAGCTGGCGAATGAAGAGGTGGAGACAGTCTACTCCTTTGTGTACTCAGGAGCGTTGTGACCGAGGAGGATGGAAGTGCGATGACTTGAAGCTCAGAGCTCTTGTCCAACTGTATTCAGTTTGGAAAAGTGGATACGAAAATTCAAATTTTCAATAAGAATGTGAAATGCGTCCTTCTTTACGGATGTGAAACCTGGAAACTGATTGCCGATATATAAAAATTATTGCAAGTCTTCGTCAATACCATCAAGAGAATATGGTGACCCCAGACAATACGCAACGAAAATCTCTGGGCTAGCAAGCGACAAAAATCGTTTCCCGCCGAAATTCTTTTATGAAATTGCCGGTGGATAGGTCACAAATTACCGCATATTACAGACGATCAATGCCATTGAGAAGAACGCGTTACGTTGCCAGGGTGACGGCAAACAGGGAAGACCAAAAATCACAATGGAAACAATCCGTCGGAAAGGGAGTACCGGGTGATGACCCAGCATTTCCCACATCCCCCCAAAAATCCCTTTCTTGTTTTAACTTTGAGACATTGATGATGGTGTACCATTGTTGAACATATTCAAAGAAACGTTACCCATAGATTCAAACGGAAACTTGGATTCTCAACTCTCCTCCCTTTTGCGGAACCCAAACAACGTCACGGGCTCCCTTTCAACCCATTAGCTAGGCAAACCAGCCGTATTTTCAAGCTGAAAATTGGCACCAGGGGGATTTGAAGGGGGCTGAATCAAAAAATGAAATGAAGAAGAAAAAATGAAATTTAACGCTCATTTCAATTGTATAGTCATTTTTAATGTTACACAGCAAACTAAGGGAGTTATAACTGTATTAAGGACGTAACGTTGAAAAAAGAAACAAAATCTCAAAATCAAAAAACTGACGAAACAAGGAAGAAAAAAAACGTATGCCAAGTTGGGCGTGGCACATAGCTTCCTCGTATCCATAACATGTACCTATATATAGGTACATGTATATTTAAAAAAATCATCAAAGGGATTATTAGGTAGTAGTTGCACAATCCATGAAAATTCCATCGAAATCGGATGAAAATTGTCGAAGATCTGAGAGCTTCACGTTTGCGCATGCGCAGTGGCCACTACTGATCCGATCTTGATGAAACTCGGAGGGCATTATCGAATCTCCGATCCTCAACTTTCCTCCAAATTTGAGCGGAATCGGACCATTAGGTCGCGGGAAATTGATGTTTCAAGGATTTAATGTTTACGCATGCACAGAGGCTACCGTTGTGTGGCTGGTAATAAATTTCATAGGGGACCATCTGGGGGCTAACCCACGTAATCCCTGAAAATTTCATCAAAATCGGATAAAAAGTGTTAAAGTTATACGTGTTGCAAGGATTTCAAGTTTTGCGCATGCGCAGTCGATACCGCTGATCCGATGTTGATGAAACTTGTAGGGTACCATCGAACATTTGATCTTCAACCACCCTTCAAATTTGAGCGAAATCGGACCCTTAGGTCGCGAGAAATTGATGTTTCGAGGATTTCACGTTTACGCATGCGCAAAGGCTACCATTGGTCGGCTGGTGATGCATTTCATAGGGGACCATCTGGGACCTAACCCGCGTGATCCCTGAAAATTTCATCAAAACGGATGGAAATTCCCGGACAGACAGACAGACAGACAGACACGAAACCTAAATTGTTCAGGAAGGTCTAAAACGTAAAACGCGAGTTGAAATTTTGTTTTTGGAGATAAAATTTTTTTTCACATTCCAAAAGTGAAAACAATGCTTCCGCTACCTTGGTAGATTCGGAAGCAAAAGTCAGGAGAAACTTTTTGTTGTAAATGACCTGTAGAATCGATTCTCGAAGTTTTGACAGTCATGCTTGATACGCCCTGTAAAATTTGGCGTAAAGTTGTCTGGATTCAAATAACTCCTTTAAGCTCATAGTTTCCTTTTCCTTTTCTTTTTCCTTACCGCCTTCATTTTCCTCGATATTTTGAAAATATATTATATTACATAAAGATATTAGAAAATTGGCACCAGGGGGATTTTGCAAGTTCCCCGTTCAGGAAAAGTCACTCCATTTCATCTCATGAACCGTGAAAGTGAAACTGAGTCAGTGTTCAGAGTAATGGCAATTTGAACCCCACCAAAAAGCGAGTAAAATCCTGGTGACACGAAAAAGATCTAAATTTGTTAACCAAATGCTGTTGCCACAACTCCATTTAGGTAGAGTTCCCAATGCATTTTCATGAAACACTTTCTCAGCGGGTAAGCAATTTGCATCTGTATTTGAGAAATTTGCATTTATTCGCGATGGGGATTGGCAATATTCGGCAGTTGTCACAGTAGACCTGGGGAGAAGGGTTCTGATTGCCTCAAGCTCTTTATTTCAATTGTACAGAACTGACACAAAGCAATCTGAAATACCTAACTGCCAAGGAGTAGGAGCACAAACTGTTTCTGTCTTATACAATGATACATGAAATTAATGAATTTACCATAGATACAAATCAACGCTTTATCATATTTTGAAAAACATTGTCTTTATCATTATCATACGGAATAAGTAATACTTTACATTATTTAAGTGCGTGAACACATCGACCTGATGCTCACATCTCGTACAATTCTTGTAAATATTATTTTTGAACCCATTCACAGTTTTGTTCAAATCATATCAGTTTTTGTTATCATTCTTCAGTTTGTTTGCTTTTTTTAAAATTTTCTGAATCTATAGAGAGAGAGAATGGTAAGAACTTCCTTCTTAGACACTCGGAGAATAAGGTAATGAGGTACGCAATTACACGACAATCTCCTTCACCAGTTCCATTCGTTGTGGAGTCCTCCCACCACCGTCATAACGTTGTCCGCTCTCATCGAGGTTCATTCATTTTCTAAACATGACGTCATAATTGAAGTAATGATGACCCCCTTTGCATCTGCCTTCTCTTGCCACCCTTATACAATTATATTCATGAATACATAAGGGGATGCGCCTTCTTCGCACACCATTATGTATCCACCAAGCCTCCACTCTGTCTAATGAGAAGTGTAGGCCTTCTCTTTGGCTGCTACCCTATCACTGCTACCTTTTCATCGATTCACAAATTTGAGAACTTTCAAAGCGCCATTGGAGAACTTGTATAAATTCACGACCTTTATTTGTACACAAAAAAGTCTCTAAAAAGGAACAAAGACGTTCACAACACAAGAAACACACCCACGGTATAAATTCAATTAGGTCTGCATAATATGCCAAAGTCCGTTTTTCATATTCATGGTTTTCGTGTCCACATTGGTTGGAAAAGCTACTAATACTAATTCCCCATTTGGGGTCGACTCTACACACGCTCTACACACTCGCGTTGGTAATGAAAGCCGTATGAAGGCCCTTTTACTACAACACCCGAGATGTCTTGTAGTAACAACACCTCTCCGGAGTTCTCACATTTACGGCGTTTTCTTTTTCAGTTGTAAATTTAAAATTTTGCTTCCCGATCTTCTATTCCCCCTCCGTACCTTCTCCGACCCTACTTCATAATATTTTTCAAACTGGGCGTGCACTGGGAACCACTCCCACAAATTGGCTGTAGATTAATGACTCGGGTCTCTCTGAACCAACCGCGAACTCCGAATGCATTTTAGCGGGATTACATGAAGATGAACAGCTTGGAACGACCGCTCCTAGCACCGTACCTGTCTCATTTCCCGCCGTGTTCGTGTTATAATGGGGCAATAAACGAAGGCTATCAAGCGCCTACTTCCAATCCCCTCCTCCTGGGAGACGGAGAAATATTAGTTTTTTCCCATTCCCTGAACCACGTCCTTCTTAGGAAATTGGGTCAGCCCAATCTACAAAGATAATCCGCATACTGTTTGAATTGTTTGGATGCACGTATGACAATTAATGGATATTAAGTGGGTAGGTACAAAATTTGTGACTTCCCCATCTATGGTCTGACCTGGAGCATGAAACTTGCCAATTAAATACTTTTAACTATAAACTGTTTTACCAAATCACCAGAAGGAATGCTAGAGGTGGGTCAGCAGTAATTATTAAAAAATCAATAATTCATTATGAAAATTCTAAGATAGAAGAAGAAAATAATATATGCAAGTTACAACAGTTAATACGTATATCTCTAAAGGGGAAGGATTGTAACATCTCTTCAATCAACTCCCTCCAAAGCACAACTAAAAAAAACAAAACTGATTAAACAAATCTGTTTGTACAACTAGGGATAAGATTTGTCTTAGGAGGAGACTTCAATGCAAAACATAGCTACTGGGGATCGAGACTATCAACAACGAAAGGACAAGAGTTATTTGGGTACTGATAATTGAGCGTGGAGTTTCAGTGAGGTGCTCGCTAATGAACATTTATCGTAATTATCGCAACATTGAAAATATAAATATCTTGATAGTTAACGTGTGAATAATACCTATGTAACTAGTAACTAGTTACTAACTAGTATCTAGACCTGGAGAGCAAAACCACTTTTAGCAACACGAATTTTAAGTTTCAATAACTCGAAAAACACTGTAAATATTATTGTAAAAATCCGAAAAAAATTATATTAGCAATTCGGATGTTTGAGAACTGTATTCTGTGAAAAAACATATTTCAATTTCAAAAACATGTGATGTAAATTAAATTTTGTGAAGTAACAACAGGACATAAGTTGTTCTTCACCAGTATGATCGATAATTTCTGTCCAATTATCGATGTCAGACGGATTGTCCCTAATCTCGGAGTATGCTCTTACATTTTCCGATCTAATTAATTCTCCATAAAATTTTCTAGATTCGCCTTTCTCCAGATATTGGCTGAAGTGAAATTTAGCACTGCTTTGATGGGCACTTTCCTGGTATAGAGTTTTTCAGGATATCGAGGAGCAATAGTTGTTACCTTCTTAATAATGAAATTAAAATTTATTTATTCCCCGAAATTGAAAATACATAAAATTATAATAAATATAGATTTGCTAATTACATATACCTACATATTGATCATATTTGGTAAACATAACAATTATCTCGTTATACCTAAGTCAAGTCTATAAATTATGTCCAAAATGAAATTCGTCTAGCGAATCACATTGGATAGCAGGAGCCCAGTGTGGTGCTGGCCGTTCAGTAGCGATATCTTATTTTATTAGCATTAAGAACGCCCTTTTGTTTATGTAGTTGATATTGCTTTGATGGTTGTATAGGTAGTGAAAAACAGCTTTGTCAGGACTTTTGTTTAATGTTTAGGTTGAGCATGGTCTTCTTTATTTACAGTACTAATTTCATGTGAAATGATCAAATTTTTTGTTAATTATACAGGGTGATTCAGGACGGAAGCGAAAAAAAAAAAATTGGGTGAAACTAGACCCGAAATGGGGTAGAATGTCACCAACCGCACCTTTCTATCTCAATCTGTTCACAAGATATAATTTTTTAAAAGTTTTTTTCAGAAAACCACGTTTTGCCATGAAAACCCATATTTCTTCACTTTGAAACGATTTTTTTTCCATTTTTGACCACATTTTCCGATTCAGCGTTAAATTTTCTATACACCTAATGCACATTCATTATCAAAAACGAACTCCTAAGGACCGCAATTGCAGTTCAAGCATTGACAAATTAAAAAAAATTAAGTTTCTGAAAATACTTGTACGTTAACTGCATTTCCAAAACACGTGCTGGAAGCTGTCAAATCTCAGAAAAACTTGCAAATTTAATCAGCTTTCCAATGGTATGGTTAACTTTGCGATTCCTCATCGAATTCATGGAGTAATTCAAGTTTGAAAGCAAGGAAAGTCTGAAGAAGACCTACGAAAAGTGATGAAATGGATGTCAGAAAGTTCACTCACCATCAACGCCACAAAATCGGCCAACTTGCCAATATCAAAAAGGAAACTTGAACCAGTAATGACAGAAATTCACGTGTGAATGAGTGACGAGAGCAAAATGGAAGACTGTAACTTCCCAATCATTGAGAAAGTGAATAAACTGTGTTATTTGGAAGTGTGATTTGACTGCAAAATGGACTGGTCTGTTCACACACGGAGGCTCCAGGACAAACTCAGGAAGTGTTCCTTCTAACCTAACTCTGTGAAGTTTCTATCCGATGACACCAAAAAACTAATATACAATGCGATATTTAAACCTGTCATTGAATATTCAATTATTATCTGGGGGGGCACTTATTGATACCTTTCACTCAGTGTTTATACAATTCAAAAACGCAATTTTAAAATGCTGTTCAAGCTACTCATAAGATACCCCACCTGTAAAGTTTTCAGTGAGAGAAGCCTAAAGACAGTTCATCAACTATACGCAACAAATTTATTAAATTTTATCAGAAATAATCATGATGAATTTTTTGAAGAAATCAGAATTAGGAGAATGAAGTACTACAGGCTAAAATTACCAAAAGTCAAGCACTTTTTAGCACAAATTACTACAAGGTACAGAGGTAAACCAATAATGAATAGGTAAAGACTTTGATATTTTATATAGGTTGTTAACTGAAACCATAAAACCTAAATCAAAGGCTGAAATAAGAACGTATATACAGGGTGATTCAGGACGGAAGCGAAAAAAAATTGGGTGAAACTAGACCCAATAGAGGACCCAAGGTAGAATTCCACCAACCGCATCTTTCTATCTCAATCTGTTCCCAAGATATGATTTGTTTAATGTTTTTTTCAGAAAACCACGTTTTTTGCCATAAAAATCCACATTTCTTCACTTTGAAACTATTTTTTTCCACTTTTGACCACATTTTCGGATTCAGCGTTGAATTTTCTATACACCCAATGCACATTCATTATCAAAAACGAACTCCTAAGGACCGCAATTGCAGTTCAAGCATTGACAATTTAAAAAAAATTAAGTTTCTGAAAATACTTGTACGTTAACTGCATTTCCAAAACACGTGCTGGAAGCTGTCAAATCTCAAGAAAACTTGCAAATTTAATCAGCTTTCCAATGGTATGGTTAACTTTGCGACTCCTCGTCGAATTCATGGAATTCGTGAAACTTTTTTCAGGCTTTCCTTGCTTCCACCCATGTGGTGCCATAAGAAACTAGTCCAACGTCTTCTGCAAATAAACTTATATTGCCTCCATAACCCTGAAAACCAACTTCAAGAAAGAAAAAAAAGCAGAAAAATTGTTGGGTCCAGAGCTGAACCTTGCGTGCATCCGTACTCATCGATGTATGCTTCTATGCTTCGTCACTCTCACAATTTTTAATATCGACTGTCTGAGTGCGCCCGTTCAGGAACGATGTGAACCATTTCAGGACAGATCCTCTGATTCCAATTCACTCCAGCTTTTCCCATAGTAGCTTTTTACTTATAGAATCAAACGCTATCGCTACATCGAGGCAGGTAAGTATATAACTTTTCCCCCATCATCAAGTTTAAGCGTTATCAATTCTGTTATACGGTAAAGTGCAACCTGCGTTTCAACGCCTTGTAGGAAACCATACCGACAGGGGGCGATTATTTTAAACCTTTTGATAAGAATACCAATCTGGTTTTAATAATTTTTTTTCCCGACATTTTAGATAGTACGTTAAGAATAGAAATTGGACGATAGTTGGCCGGATTATTTCTCTCCCCTTTTTGAAGATGATGAGATTTTGATTTTTTTAAATATATGATCGGAAACACCCCCTTTTCCATGCTCAAGTTGTAAAGGTAGGAAAATGGTTTCGCAATTAATGATATAATTCGCTTGATATCGTGGCTCCTGATTCTGTCTGGACCTGGTGCAGACCTCTTAGAGCGTTAGCAGTTTTTAAAACCTCTTCCTCCGATGTTGGGTTAAAAAAAACATAGAACTGTGTTTTTTTAACGCATTATTTTCATCTTACACTTACTGAGTGATTTTTTCATTTTAGATGCCAACTGAGAGCCAACCTCAACGAAATATCTGTTTAGCTTATTTGCAGGTCTGTTTCCCCAGCTGGGGATCACCATCCTTACCCACTCATTTAATGGGAATTCTTCACAGTTTTTCTAGCTCAATGCTTCAGTTAGGATTTGCCATGTTATTTTAATGTTTCTGTGAGCTTCCACCAGTTTTTTTTTTGTAATATTGTTCCTTAAGACATTCAATAGTTTGTTAATCATATTCCTAGTGTTTATATGTTTTATTTTCAGGTTAGTGTTGTAAGGTTGGTTTTTCAATTTTCCTGCCAGTTTTTCTCTCTTTTGCATTGATTTAATTATCCTGTTTGTGATCCAAGGCTTCAGTTTTGTTAGTTTTTTTGGCATCCTTATCTGGTCTTGCGAATTGACAATGGCTAATCCTATGACATCCTGTAGCATTTCTGCCGCCTCGTTCACATCCGTTAGTTTGTATAGTTCGCTCAAGTCAGTTGTTTTCAGCTTTGTTGTTAGTTTCTCATAGTTTGTCATTAGATGCTCGTTCCTAATCTTCCCTTCTTCCTTATTTACATCGTTGTTGATCACATTACACATTATCGGGAAATGATCAATGATTCTTGTTTGGATAACCGCTGTAATTGTTTTCTTGTTAATGAAAATGGATTTTCCAAGTATTCAAAGAAACATAAGGTGAAAACTTAAATAAAGGAAAACGGCAGGTACAGAGAAAACTAGATAAACAAAACCTTCAGTGCTGATTCCAGGGCGTGAATCACAGGAATCGCAAGGTGGTTTTGGACCTTGGTGCTTCTTTCCCCTGAGCGCGTGGACAAAAGTTGTTCTTCCTCAGTACGGTGAATCTTTTCCTCTTTATAACTCGGGAAATACGTTTTCTTGGTCTCCTTACCCTCTAAAAGCTTCTCCAATTACCTAATAAATGCCACTTCTAACTCAGTTCCCATAAAAAGTGGACTAAAGTAGTTTTTCCCGCGGGTCTTCAGTTGTTATAGGAAAAAAACAGTGCGAAAAAAACCCAGAAGGAATACACACAACTTACAGGTATTGTTTTATTGGCTTGCCCCCTGAAGACAGAGTTTGAAAATCTGTCCTCACTAGTTTAGCTTACATGGAGCTGAATTTACTGAAAACAGGAGGAAGTAAACCATGAAGTGGATTGGCGAAAGCAGGAAAGCATGTTGATATGGTCGCATCCTCTTTACCACGCTTGTCCCGAGATTGACGACCTCAGACCGGAGGTGTAGTACGATCAGAGATATTGAGACGGGCCAGCGTCAAAGGAGCTGCACAAAAGGGTCTCAGTCCTTCAAGTTGAACCACTTGAGTGCTTCCCCCGAATTGAAGAAACTTCTCGCTTTGATGTCTACAAGCACCTCTCGACACGTTAAGTGAATCATCTCCGACCCCTTTCAACATTCCATCATAAAGAAGATAATCCAAACAGCAACCTTCCTCCTTCGTTGATATCTTAACTCCTTTCATATTTATGCACCGCATCTCACTTTTGAATAGCTACTGCCGGCATTCACAAACTAGGTACCAACGTTTCTCGTCTTCAGATGATGAAGTGAATAAGTATCAAGATATCACATTTCTTTCATGTTTGTTTATTCATATTTCAGTATTGTATGTGTGTATTTCCACTTAAACTCTTGACGTTTTCAAGAAAGCCCAATTTGCGGTGAATCTTAATCTGTTTGATGATACCAGATAGTAGCATAGGGTTTCTGGGTTCTCTGATGGTGGTTTCTGGTGGTACGAGAATATGATGTTTGGCAACTGCCTGCTGAACAATAACTGTATTTACCGAAAGTTAACTTTTTTAGCGAATTTTCGAAGAAATGAAGCTATTGCAATGGCTTCAAAATTCTTGTAATGCAAATTTTTGACAATTTTCTTCATGGATCCGTTTCAGACCATTCTAAAACAATACCTGAAATTTAACACTTTTTCATACGTATATAATATATATATTTATATATTTTTATATATATATATATATATGGGTGTCACTCCAGACGATATCTGCCCGAGGGATCGAGATAAAAAATCCAAAAAAAATTTAAAATGTCAATAATATCAAAAGTAAGGCTGAGTTCGTTGGCCAGCATTTTTGGAGTACTCCAAGGGGTCAAATTTTGAAAATTTAGTTTTAAAAATCGCTAAAAACGTGTTTTTTGTGTTTTTTGGTGTGAAATACCATTCTAAACATAGGAACATATGGTATATTCGGAATCAGAGTCAAATTTCCTATAAGAATCGCCCACAAATACGCTAAAATTATTCTTTGAAAATTCGCTCACCAACTCATGCTGCATGAATGTAACTTTAATTCTGGGATTTAGTTGGTCGGGATTTGGTTTTTAAAAACGTCTTGGAAGTTATTTGTGTGAATTTTTCGGCCGTTAAGGGTGCGCGGGACGCCCGGCTTGGGAAGCGCCTCGAACAAGCCCGAACGCAGCTCAAAATGCGTTTTGTTATTTTCCACCTTTGTGATTTTGAAAATGCATTGATTTACGTATGTTATACAATCATAATTACATACTTCACAATTTGAATAATAATTTTAAGTTTATTCCACTCAGAGAAAACTGGAAGAAATCTATGAAAAACCAGGTTATCATCGGTTTCTTCCAGTTTTCTCTGGGTGGAATACACTTAAAATTATGATTCACAAGTATGTAATCACGATTGTATAACATACGTAAATCGTTGAATTTTCAAAATTCACAAACGTGAAAAATAATAAAAAAGATTTTGTGCTGCGTCGGGGCATGTTTGAGGCTCTTCCCAAGACAGCCATCCCGCGCACCCTAGGTTAAATGTTCGTTCTCTCCCAAAATTTGTAGGGATGCGGCCAGGTAAGAAAAAAGATAACAATTTTCAGTTTATCATCCTTCACTAGAAAAATGAAAAGGCTATGTAAAGGATGATAAACGAAAGATTGTTCTACTTTTCCCTACCTGGCCTTTCTTCCCGACAAATTTTTAGAGAGAACGAACATCTTGGAAGTTAATTTCTGATCCAGATCCTTCGAAGACATAACTCATATACATCTAAACGGTTGATTCCGCTAGTAAGACTGTAAGTAATGTAGGTATGGTCTAACCCTGCAGAAATAATCTCTCTAGATCTCTCTCCGAGTCTTTTGTGTTTGCAATGTACCTAAGTGTAATTGAATACAATTATTATCTGGATCTCTCTAGGTTTTCTCTGATCAGTTTCAAAGGTCTCCTTCAATATCCAGAGTTTGGAGGGAAAAATTGTAGAGGGACCATGCGTTAAGACCTTTTCTACTTGCAGAAGAACTGCCATTGACGCTCTAAACGCGTCGTGTTCCTTAAGAGATTGCTGTAGCAGCTGCGAACTTTCGAAACTCACCTTGATTCAACGCTTGAGATACGAGGATTCCGTATTTCCACTACCGTCAACAGAAAAAACCTTTTTGATCGTGTCAACAAATAATTCTTTCTCGATCAGTGCGAGAACCGGGTTCTGAGAAGTTCAGATTAATTTTTACGCATAAATATACATGTCCATATTCATGCAAACTAAGGAGGTGTTTCAGAAATTGGGATTTCTGCTGAATGCAATAGGCATTTTCCTTCCAACCTTTCAGGTGGGCTGAGGGAATTAAAATATCGTCCGCCAAATCGGGTGGGCAGTATAGCTTCCTCACTTTAATAACATAAAAAGAAAACGGAGTTAAATAGAAAAAACGTTGTCTATTTCCACGAAAATAATGAGTTACAAAGTTAAATCGATTTCGACGGTTAGGCCATCATCAGTAACAAACAATAACTCAATTAACATAGTCGTATACAATCTGTTAGTGAACATTTCAGCGAAATTGGTCGAGTAGTTATGCGTGTGAAAACACATTTAAACTTTGCCCATGAGCAGTAGCTATTACTGATCCAATCGTGACAAAATGCCTAGGTAATTGTCTCGGAGTCAGCCCCATCTACCTTCCTGAGAAAATTTGAGAGAAATCTGTCCATTAGGAACAGAGAAATCGTAGTTCCAGGATGTTCACGTTTGCACATGCGAAGGGACACGCTAGCTTTCCGATGTACCGACATTAATGTGTGTTGTGGGTTGTATGGGGTGACCATTTTCTTTTTGAGATTAGGTTTCAGAAATTTATATGGGCTAACCCGCACAATCCCTGAAAATTCCATCAAAATCGGACCATAACTTCATATACTTTTGCCCGGGACAAGGAATTGACCACAGACAGACGTACAGACTGACGCACAAGAAACCAAAATTGTTCAGAAAGCTCTGAAACGTAAAAATCAAGTAGAAATTCTGATTTTGTAGGACTTTTCTTTTAACTTCTTGCGCGAATACCACCCCCACCTTCAGTAGTGAGGAAGCAAAAACTGTTGATCGGTTTCAAGTGCGACACCATCAATATACACACACGCAAACATACCTACGTATGATTGTACATTATCATGTCTGTGTTATAGGTACTATTTACGTTCTGACAGTAGATGAGATGGACCTACCCCATCCACCCACGTCACTGCCTGCTGTGCCCCCGCTGTATTACGCATAAAACGTGTTACCAAATCCGACATTCCTATTAAGTACTTAACCTTCTATGTAGGTACCTACATAAAATAACCAACTCAGTAATGTATTTTTTAATCAACTACAACTTCGAATTTGTAGTAATCTTCCATACAATAAGGGGTATTAGAAAAAAATTCATCAATGGTTGTTTAAAACGAATGACTCACCTCGTGGTACCAGGTCACGCCTTCTGCTGGAGGATTGGCTTTAATGTCGCAAACGAGTTTCACAGCATGGCCTTCTGCTAGGATAGTATTTCCTGAATCGGAAGCCACTCGAACTGATGCTATAGGTGCATCTGGGGAATAAGAGCAATTTAAGAATGGCAACGTAATGTCACAATACATTAACTACCTATGGTCTAAGGGACTAAGGGCCTGCTGCCCCGTCCCAGTTACAAACAAGAAAGGATGGTGACATGCTCGGTAATAATGTGGGATAGAAAAGTCCATGCATTTATCAAGAACATTTTTGGTTTA
>JAEMON010000001.1:50250508-50261182 GCA_030264115.1 Lygus lineolaris | reverse complement strand
GATTTCCTCTGTATGAATAAACGAATTGAATTGAATTGAAGTGCACAGTGGTTCCGGTTTTCCAGCCAATCAGAAGAGAGTGCGGCGCCCAGCCAACGAAGACGTCACACCTCGAATGCGCAAGTCCCATTCTCCCATTTGAGCCTCTCCAGTTCTCTTTTAAAAATCCAAGTGTCAATTCAGTAACTTTTCCTGTATTGTTTTCAAAACGTTTCCTCGTAATCCAAACGAATAATTAAGGTAATACTGATAGACTGTTGCTTCATATGTCTTTTATTTGATATTCTTTGGAAATGGATACAATAAAATGTAATGACTGTCTAAAAAAAAAAAAAGTTCCTAATGGACTGATTTCTCTCAAATTCGAAGAGTAGTCGGGGGCTGACTCCAAGGCAATTACCAATGAATTTCGTCACGATTAGATCAGTAATAGCTACTGCTTACGCGCAAACGTGAATTTTTTTTTCATACGCTCAACTCCGGAACTAGGTACTCGACCATTTTCGGTGAAAATTTCAACAACTGATTTTATACGTTCATGTTACAAAAGTCAGGAAGCTATACTGCTCACCCAACTTTTTCTTTGTTATTATTTCTCCTTCCATTTTCTTTATCTACTTCCTTCCTTCATGTTATCAGTACAATTTATTCTCTTACATCAATTGATTTCGGAAGGGTGGGTGTTTCGGTCCGCGAATTTATATCGAATAAATTATGGAGCACCGCGTAAAATCGGTCCGTGTTATCAACCTTATTTGAAAACAAGGTTTATCATTAATGGATGGATGGGCGATTCATAAAGACCGGAACATCGAAGTGGAAGGACCTGTTGAGAGCTAACCGTGCGGTTTTCCTGGGGTCGCTCATCGCGGCAAGGTTTGTTTATACGTTCGTACCATAACATTATTCCTCTCCTAAAGAAAACATGCGGCTTGCTATTGTTTGTCACGCTCGAGCTGCTCGATTAAGTTGAACTTGGTAATATTAAGTACCGCGGACTCATTCGAGGGATCGTGGGGGTATCCGGGACCCCTCTCGTATTACGGCAGTTTTCGATCTTTCCTCCTACTCTGTCATTTCCAGTTCAAGAGCCACAAGATTTTTCGCTGTATGTAAAATCCCGTTGCGCCACTGATTTCGTTTACAAAATCGATCCCACGTTCACGATGCCAACGTTGTTTTCCCCATTATTGCGAGCCCCTCCTGTTTCTCTTCCGTTTTGCAAAGACGTCATGTGCACAGTAAAATACCTAATATTCAATAGTGAAATAATAAGTCAAATTTTAATACCGATCGAATATAATAATTATTACATTATATTAATTATATAATATTATAATTATATTATATTATTATAATTATAATTATTACATTCGTTCGGTATTGAAATTTGACTGATCATGAACTTGGAAGTAAAAAGAATCATATCAAATCTCCTGCAATTCTCTTACGAGTCTACCCGTACCTATAACAGAAGTTTTGTGATCAGGAAGTCCGTATGATTTGTTTGGGAGTAGTAAAACTGTTCAAATCAAAAATCGATGTTCCCACACCCATTTTTTCGTACTTTTTATATCTTCCTGAACAAATTTTATTCGTTGTTTGTTGGTCCATCTGTTTGTGCGTGTCCCCGCGAATCCTTGCAACACTTATACTAAAACACGTTACATCCTCAACAAATTATATGTTTGATGAATTAATGGCCTATTCCCCCTCAAACTCTGTGGATATGAGAGGACTGATCTCTCGGTAAATAATCTCTAAATTATTGTACATGATTTAAGGCCGCGGTTGCCACACCATACGGGTGAACTTTAAACCCTTGCAACAGGTATAGGTAACTAGTATAATGGGGAACTTGCATGGGTAGGAATTTTGCATTTTGAACCTCAAAATCTATTTCAGCGCCCTTCAAAACCCACTGTAGCCAATTTCAGATTGAAATTGCGTCTGGTTTAACCAGAATACAGGTTGAAAGGGAGCGCGTGACGTTATTTATTTTCCACAAAAGGGGGGCCCGCCCAGGCAGGCGGGGGGGTCGGGGGGGGGGGGGGGGGGGGGGGGGGGGGGGGGGGGGTCGGTGACGTCAGTTAGGTTCAAATTACAAGACCCATTTTCGGTAACTTCTAATCGTCGGATACCCCTCATATAGCACCTTTTTGAAAAGCCCTCATTAAGATAATTTTTCATATTACAAAATAACAAATTTCCATGCAACTTCCCCATTATTACCTATGTATAATTCTCATCCGATTATGAAGAACATTTCTGGACTTGTGTGGGTTAGCCTAGCTTACTAGCCTTTACTTAGCCATTACTAGCCTAGTTTCCAGATGAAAACGGAAATTATTTTTCGTTCATTTTGAAGCGTGAAGTGGTGGCGACTTTTGTAACTAAACCTGAGACATTTCTCGTGAAGATGAGACGATTCCTCTGCCACTCGGAGGCTTTCACAGAGGGCGTGGTCGAAGTTGAAATTTTAATAAGACTGAAACTGAATAGCTAACAACCGAACCGCAATAATTAACCGCTAGAAGGTTGTTACATTCCTATACCAACTACCCGTTTGTTCTTCGATCTGTGTTCACCAACAGCAGCCTCTCGGATGGGATGTGGTAGGGTCGCAGCGAGGCGGGTCCTAAGTCCTGACAGCCACTTTACACCATCCTTAACTCTGTTTGTTTTGGGGAGTAATCTTACTCTCCACTTCACCGATCCTTCTGAGCTTTGCGAAGTGGATAGTGGTGGATGGAGTTCTATTCCCTGAGAAAACATTGAAAAAGACACGTTGTCGAGAAGAGCTATATAGACCTTGCTCACTCATCTGTCAAAGAAGATGGGAAATCATCATCACACCATATCATTATCATACAATAATATAAATTCTTTGTAGACGTACAGGGCGTGCTACAAACGGTACTGCGCATGCCCTCTTGGTTGGAGTTTGTTGGCCCGGAGGGATTCTTCGTAGAGAGGGGTGCTACACACTCATCCTCCAAAACCCTATCGATCTTGGTGCTCGTCATATTTGTTTAATAATGAAAGGTTAAGTCATGGAAGATCAGTATACTTCAATTCAAGGAACCTGGATTCTCAATTAAGCGTTGAATAGAAATCAGTAGGAGGGCTTGATGTCCGGAAACCCCGTTGTTCCCCTCCCCTTACCCCTGAACTGCTCCTCCAACTCAGATACGGAAATATCCAAAATAGCTTTAGTGTAATATATAGGTTTTCCAAGTCAGATTGAGAATTTTCCAAATCAATTTGACAATTTTCCAAATCAAATTGAGAACTTTCCAAATCAAATTGGGTATTTTCCAAATCACATTGAGAACGTTCCAAATCAAATTGAGAGCTTTTAATTTTAATGAAGAAACCACGAACAGTGATTATCCGTTGGTATTTATCAAAGAAATCGGAAGACAGGTACCTTGGTAGGTATCACATCAACCGAACTGCCAACTTATCTATCCTATATTGCACTTTGCCCGTCTGCAGCCCCTTACATCACATTCTCGCTACCTACCTTCGTCCAGATGGCTGGAAACAATGAACAACATGTTCCTTTTTGGAGGGGATTCGCAAACATCTTCGGTGGTCATGGATATGATGATACGACTTCCCAAGGCAGCTGCTGGAATTCCACCTCACTAAAAGTTCCGTTCTTTAATTTCATTTTAAATTTTTTTTATATATGAATTTTAATTTATGTTTTTCAATGTCTGCACTTTTTCATAATTTTAATATGAACTTGAAAAAATAAATGAATCCTTTTCCATCTTGCATTACTCATCTTTTTCGTCTCTTCTACAAAATATACCTGTGTCAAAAAAGTTCTGAGTTCTCAATTTGATTTGGAAAGTTCTCAATTTGATTTGGAAAATGCTCAATCTGACTTGGAAAACCTATAATACAAGCGGAATCACTCACGGTTTTATTAACTAGGGTTTACAACCCACTTCTTGGAACGATGGAAACGTGACTATCTAAAAAAAATTTGATCAGCTGCGATGATATCAAGACTCTTTCCAACAAGTTCAATGCTGTTTTCATCCAACCTCTTTACAGAACCTTCAGCCCAAAAAAGGATAAAGAACTGGAAAAAAATCTGCTCTCTGAACTTGTCGAGGCGAAGGGGACTTTTTTGGGTCTGTTTCCAGCCTTTGTCTATGGCCTGGGAGTCGCACGGGAACCCTTTCAATAAAAGGTTCCAATCTGGAATGGTGGAGGTTGACGTGAGGAAGGGAAGGGGGGGGGGGGGGGGGGGGGGGGGGGGGGGGGGGGGGGGGGAAGCTTCAGAAAAAAACCACGCGAAAACAAGAAAAAACTTGGGAATGGAAGAAACCGAGAGTAGAAAGCAGAATGTAACCGCGGAATCGCTTCTCATTTCTCAAAAGTAAACTACCTGAAAAATAAAAGGGCGGCGAATCAGACCGTGTCAGGAAATCGGGGGAAAGCAGATAGTCGAAAAAAAGGGGGTATGATATTTGTGTAGGTCGCTTCCCTCTGCCCTGAAGGTGGGGGTGGGAGGTGGTATGATGCCAGTAGTAAAGGCGGCGACAAATATATTCCTGTGCTCCTGGCAAGAAATAAAGGAGTCAGCGACCGCGTCTCAATTCTTATCAACAACTTTACTCGCCCCCTCCTTCTCTGAAAAACGGGGTTCCCGTCCCTGTGCCAAAACATCTCCTGAATAATAGAATGAATATGGATGGCACTCCAGAAGATATAAATAAACCCTATCTATTACACACTAAGATAATATTATGTCTAAAGTAGGGTCAGTCCGTGTAAATAGAAACGAAAATATCTGGTGAGGATCTCCACACTACTTTTCTCCCATGTAAAGGCCATTTTCGGTAGGGTTTCTGCTTATGGCGGTTTTTGCTATATGAGAAGCTGGTTGTGGAATATTTCTTAATAATCTTAATAATCTTTCTTCTTCTTCGTATTAGTACCGGTATTTAATTTTGCCTGCACAGGGGTTGAATGGTTGATTGACGAAAGGTCATGTGAAGGTCGTGGAGAGAACTCTAGCGGATTTTGTAGAGCATTAGTAGTGTGAGCTGGGATCCGCGAAGGTGCAGTATATACCGGGGTCGAAGGTGTTGAATGTAGGTCATACGAAGGTCGCGGTCTCATCCCTGTCAAACGTGCTGAAGAGCCCTGGCCAGAGCCTGGGGTCCCTGGGAGTGCAGCGTCATTAGCGCATGTCCTCGTGTTGGCATTCTGTTCTTCTTTAGGGAACTCATTGGGAGTGCTGAAAAGAGGATAAAAATCATACCCTTCGATACCCCGACAGGGATTCTTGAAAGAACCAGTGATCGAGGGGGTCGAAATCGTGGGTTCTAGGCAGGGTTCCTGAAAAGGACCAGTCCCCCACGATTGACCACCGACAGGTGAGGATATAGGTAGGGAGGAAAGGTAGTTTCCAATGAGTCCCTGGTAGTATGATTTGCCGGTCGTTGCATCTTCGAGGTCCATCCTAGGTACTCGAACGAAGTCTCGAGGCTTGGTGGAGTCCTTCTTGTCGAAGTGCTGAGGCAGAGAGAAAGCTGTTCTTGGTGAGCTTCCACATCCCTTTCTTGTCCAACGGGCGTAATTACGACTAAAACTCTGGTAGTAAATACCCCGGTGATCACCTTCTGGCAGCCGACTACCCTTGCTGAGGAAACTACTGGCAGGTAGTCGTGCGAAGTCAAGTTTGAATCTTCTTTCTTGTACTGCAAAGGAAAAATTGTATTAGTAGTACGGGGTCCTTCCATAAGACGTCCCCTACCGGGAGTAGGTTCGTAGGCTGGAACTTCCCTGGAGGCGGTCTATGTAAGCAGCTGAGGATAGGAGCTCGATCAAAGGTCTGGTGAAGTAGTAATCTCCGGGAGAAATGGGCCTATATTTATACTCCCGGGCGAGCGAGCCAGGATTGGCTGATTAGGCGAGCCAATCAGAAAACAGGTAATCGAGCGTTGTAGTCACGAGGAGCGAGCTCCCCGAGTCGGCTAATTAGACGAACCAATCTGCGAGCAGGGAGTCGGCCGACGTCTTGACCTTGAGGTGACCTCTCAGGGTTGATTAATATCTTGATCACTGATACTGAATCATTCATGGTTTCCCGAGGCGAATCCATCTTCTTTTTATATAGTTAGCCACAGAAAAATATCCTGAAAAGTGGTAAAAATTTCAAGATAATCGGTTGATAAATAGCGAGTAAATACCTATCGGTAATTTACAAGCCTGTCGGGTGTGCCCGGCCCCATGCTCAATGTCGCGGGTAAAATACGGAAGCCCCACCCCCATACCTGCATATGCAGAAAAACTAAAAATCTGGTTTCTCGTTTTTCCGGTGTTTTTTCTACCTTCGTATTTCGACGTTCTTTTCTTCTCATTTCGTAAGCTGAGATGCGAGGGAGTCGGGCGGCCATTTGGTTCTATTTTTCTGAATTTGAAATTGCCCTTCCCGTGGCTCGTACGAGCGTCGTTGAGCCAGCTGTGCCTGTGCCCTCGCTGGGGATTTTTATCCTTGCCTTCGTAGTGCGGCAAATTCGTACAAATATCTTCTTTTAATTCGTACTGACGATCTCTGATAAATTTTCCGTGTTGATTTTTATCCTTACTTGCGTTCTTCCATAATGTTCGATGGTTTGATTTTATCTTTTTGTATATAATCGTTTTGAGTACCGCTTGTGCTTATTTGATGAAAATGAATAATTTTCTGAATCTTCATTTCTCCCGTTTTCATTATTTTCTCTCGTTCCTTGATGTTAGAGAAAAATACGGGGCTTCGCATGTTGTCTTCTCCGTGGTGTAATTAAATGATTTTCGTGGTTCTCGCGGGGGTTCGTGTGGTTGTGATTTTACCCGTTGTCCGGTTGCCTGTGCTCGTGGTCAGACGTCCCCGAATTTGCCTTTAGTGGATATGCGTGTTTTTGCTGAATTTCTTCTTTATCCTTTCTCGTCGTATTTTCTCTTGTTTCTCGTGAGTAGGAATTTATGAAGGATTCTCTTGATTGTGATTGTTTGTAATAAATACGCCACACTGCTAATCAGGGCATTTTTCTGGAGAGGAATAGTATTGGATATCACTTGCACTTGGAGTAATTTATATGAATTTGGTCAGAATTCCTCGATCCACACATGAGAAACAGTCCCAACATCTTTCAAGCTAACACAGTATAGAGGAGAGCCGTCAAACATGGTGGAATACGATGGTCAATAGTATATATATAGGTATATGAGGGCAACCCAACGTCGGTCCACCACAACAGCCAGACTAATTATGTTATCCCCCGTTCTTCCTTCCGTTTCTTGAACTGCATAATCCAAGATCGTCTTCCTCATAGCTAGTTTGCAGTGCTTCTGACCCAAGACGAGTAGCGAAGATAACCACTTTTCTCTAGTTACCACACCACGACATCACAGGCTGAACATCAAATTATGAGACTCTGAACAAGATGACCCTGGCCGCTTTCCCTAATAGCCCAGGGGACACCCTAAAAACTTTTAGTGTGTGACCAGTGAAATCTCTCTTGATAGCGTGTGAGGAAAGCCTACAAAATGAATGAGGATTTGAGAGTCCAGAACAATTTGGACCAGACAAAAACAAAGAAAACAACAGATTTTACCCAAGCATATTTTAATCTCGTCCGTCGGAAAGTCGGCCGAGGACTCATGTTTTCATTTTCGCACTTATTAGAGCTTGACTGTTTTCATCTAAAAACGACCGATTTTCCCATCTTTTACCATCCTGAACACGAATCTGTCAAAAAATTGAAACTGTAGAAATTCTAACTCCTTCAGGTAGGTACTTGTGGTGTGTGTAGGTCGTGTAACGCGACTTGTAGTCTTGGGGACTCATATCACTGCGCAACAGTTTGATGATTGTTTTAGTTCCATAGCTGAAAATACTGTTGATTTCATCCCTACTGTACACGATGACTTTCCTTTGAATACAAAATGTTGATACCTTGAATGGTTTCAACTTTAGATCGGTGACTTCTTTGGAAGTTCAAAAGGCCACAAATGATCTGAAAGATTCATCCACTTTGGATCTGTTGGCGAATTTTCGAAGAAAATGAAGCTATTGCAATGGCTTCAAAATTTTTGTAATGCAAATTTTTGAAAATTTTCTTCATAGAAATCCGTTTCAGACTATTCTAAAACGATTCCTGAAAATTAACAATTTTTTTATATGTATATATATTTATATGTTTATATATGTGTCATTCCAGACGATATCTGCCCGAGGGATCGAGATAAAAAATCCAAAACAATTTTAAAATGTCAATAATAACAAAAGCAAGGATGATTTCGTTGGCCAGAATTTTTGGAGTACTCCAAGGGGTCAAATTTTGAAAATTTAGTTTCAAAAATCGATAAAAAACGTGTTTTCTGAGGTTTTTGGTGTAAATTACCATCTTAAACGTAGGAACATATATTTATATTCGGAATCAGCGTGAAAATTCCTATAAGAATCACCCACAAAATCGGTTAAAATTATTCTTTGAAAATTCGCTCACCAACTCATGCTGCATGAATGGAACTTTTTTTTCTAAATGCGAAAATTCCTCACCTAAATCGACTCTCTGGGATCATCGGGCTGAAATATTGGCCTACTAACTAATCTAATAGATAACAACCTCCAATGAGAAAAACCGCTATCCTTTGACATGACTTTTGAACCCCTATATTGGTCGAGTGGCGCGGCGGGCGCCCGGCCGGCTTGGTTGGAGGAGCACGTTCGCAACCCCACGACCTCTGTTGACGCACCTACCCTTTCACCAACAAATTATTTGATATCACGATAGGATGGTGGAACTGACGTTATTTGGTCTGCCCTCAGTTCCAATTAACAGTGGTTTATTAGGGGTTTTTGTGGTTCATTTATTTACTGAGCTGATCTGATAGACATGTCGGCCCCCTCTGAGGAGGGTGCAACGTTGTAACCCTTGGCCTTCTTGACTGTAGGTTAAATTAAGTTATCGAAGAAGGGAGAACAGACATGTTAGTCCCCTCTGAGGAGAGTGCAAAGTTGTAACCCTTGGGATTCTTGACTATATGTTAAATTAAGTAAATCAAGAAGGAGCCGTGTCACGAGTCCGGAAGAGTGTGGATATCGCGTGGCTATTCTGCCTATTAGATCAGCTCAGTAAATGAATAACTCACAAAAACGCCAAATTATTCGATAAAGTAGAGCCATTTTGACTGAATTATGTACTATATACCTACCTGTATGGCAGTACCTACAATAACACATCTATCTACTGATCGGCTGTAATGTTTGATCAAAAAAATAAACAAATTCGTATTCTTATTCGTGCGCAATAGTACGCATCGGTCCCCTATCAATTTCATCGCCTTCTGACAACCAGTAGCGCGTGAGTATTTGCAAACTTGATTTTCCTGAAACTACGTTTTTGGACTTGATGGACCGATTGCGATCAAAGTCTAGGGGTAGTTGGAGGCTCACTCCAACGTAATTACCTATGAATTTCGTAACAGTTTATTCAGTAATAGCTACTGCACATGCGCACACTTGAAATTCATTGTCATATGAATTATCCTACCAATGTCGCTGAAATATTCACTAACTGATTTTATATATCCATGTTACCAAAGTTAGGAATCTATACTGCCCACGCAACTTGGCAAACTTCTAATAGGAAGTGTTTTCTAATAGGCTGTGTAACACGAAATTCCCAAAATTATCACGAAATTCGACAGGACCATGACGCACCCCGAGAATGAAAGGGGCACAACTTGATAAGGCCATTTTTGGGAAATCAGCTTTGAAGTTTTTCATTTTTTCAATTTATCGTCCCACCTACAGTTTTTAAGAAACTTCTAATTTCATTTTTGGATCATGTAGGTATATTACTGTAGTTATAGAGCAGTTAAACTTTATTCAGCTATTTCCCCACTTAAGCAGCTAAAACCTCGACTTTTTCCCAAAAAACGTAGTTGTGCCCTTTTCATCCCACGAAAATAACAACTTAATGCAGATGTGCCCTATTTGTCCTGGAGCAACTTTTATAAAATACCTCAGTAGAATCAAGAATCTGCGATGAAAACCAATTAAAAAGACTTATTCAGAAGAAAAAGGTATCATTTTAATAAATAACTTCAACATGTAACAGTTTTTAATTTGTTAAATGCTTCAAAATCACTTTCAACGTAGTATAAAAATGATTTCCATGAAAATATTGCGCTTCTACCTTCAGCCTTAATTACTCAATATTAACCTAATAATCTTCAGTCTTAATTACTCAAATTAATTTATTGTGATTCGCGGTACAGTTACCACTGTAAAAGGATTGTGCTTAAAAAAAAGAAGCTAATGACGGATCCTACTGTAAGGTACGTAAAAAATCGTATTCTTATAACTAGCGGAACTAACCCTTGAAGCTAATGTGATTTTGTAACAGTATTATTACCAATAGTCTAAGAGAAGTAGTCTACAATCGTGTTGAGTGATTGAGACTGAAGATTACTAAGTTGACATTGAGTAATTAAGACTAAAGCTAAAAGCGTACTATTTTCATGGTATTGTGATTTTGTAAGAGTAGTATCTATAGTCTAAGAGAAGCAGTCTACAATAACGATCTTTGTGAGTGCCAAAGTTAATTTGAATAATTGAGACTGAAGATTATTAGGTTAATATTGAGTAATTAAGACTGA
>JAEMON010000001.1:50202841-50214178 GCA_030264115.1 Lygus lineolaris | reverse complement strand
ATAAAATGACACACCACCATGCCTTCTAAAGCTTCTGTCATACCAATGCCTGGCCATGCTTGACGACTTAGCTTCCTTATTGCTTGGTGATATTCGACAACTCCCTCCCCACGCTGCTGTGTTCTGGTAACTAGTTCTGTCATGAAACGCTGTTCATGCTGTCGTAGGCCAAATCGACGTTCTAGAGCATCAACAAGTTTTGAAAATGTCCGAGGTGCAGGAACTTCCATCAGAATGTCTAGAGCTGGACCAACCAAAACTGTCTCTAGTGCAGCTGTTTTGATGGAGTCGTCCCAAACATTTTTCTCAGCAATGTCCTCAAATTGAATTCTGTAGGCATCCCAGCTAACTGCGCCATCACATGTTTTAGCTTTAAGGAACGATGATCTGGAAGGCTGGAGGGCAGAAGTCCCTAAAAATTGCCCTTGCAACTGTTCCCTTCTGGGAGCCAACTCCTCCTGCATAACGTGCCTTAATTCTCCAAGACATGCACTCCATTCCATCCGCATACTCTCCGTGAATGCTCTCTGTTCATCCTTCACACTTTGTCTTACCTCTTGGGTGAGTGCAGTCCGCTCAGCCTCCCAGTACCTCCTTAAGTCAGCCATCATCACTTGAATGTCCAGGGGTTGTGCTGTCACTCCTTCTTCAATTTCAAAAAATTCTTCAATGTCCGGGGGTTGTACTGACTGCCCCTCTGTAGGTTGCAAGATCACTCCTTCTCCAAGTCCCGTTTCTTCACCCCTATCCCTAACAGTAGATCGTGTATTCATAGTGTTCAGTAATAGTCTATTTCAAAAGATCACAATTCACAAAACTTGGGTAATAGCACTCCTCTCCCACAATAGAACATCCCACTTCTGACACCAGTTTTATGATATGATCGAAAAGAAGCTAAATAGAAGCAATAATCTATTGTTAAAGGAAACACAATATATCGCAAGAGTCACAAAACAAGAAGTGAATATTTTTATTGAAACTATACCAACAGTGTATCTAGGTCCCCAAACCAATTGCCTAGCTTCTCACAACAATATATACATGTTTTCATTGAAGAATAAACTCTTATTTTATCGTTACAATACAGCTATTGTTTATTAATTATGTCCAGTTACAAAATTTAAAAAAATACACAGCAAGGACATGACACAGAATCTTCCTCGTGGGCTTCACAGTATGTCACCATTAAATTTTTAGAAAACTAGAAATGACCGGTTCGCCATGCTCATGACGATTAAATGCATAAAAATATCTTTATTTTTGGACAATACAAAGCACGGGGGCAAAAATGATTTAAACCCGTCATTTAAAGTCACGCAACGGCTAAAATTAGCGGGGAAAAACAGCGTTTCCCTAAGTTTGCGCTTGCGCAGTAGATATTACTGATCCAACCGTGATGGAATTCATGCGTCTTGGGTCAGCCCCCAACTACCCCCCGAGTTTGAGCAAAATCGTTCCATTACGAAATGAGGTATCGTAGTCTCAGGAAATTCACGTGTACGCATGCGCACACGCTACAAGTGGTCCGATGCTATCCAATTAATAGGGCACTATCTAGGGGCTACCCCGTGCTCTCTCTGAAAATTTCACCGCAATTAGTCGAGTAGTTCCAGAGTTATGGCCATGAAACACATTTCAAAATTGCGCATGCGCAGTACTTATTACTGATAGAATTGTGTCGAAATTAGAAGGTAATGATAGCCCTCAAGAACACAGAATTTGAGCAAAATCGGTCCATTACGAACTGAGAAATCGTAGTTTCAGAACATTCTCGTTCTGCTATTAGTGGTCTGATGTCGATGAAATTCATAGGGGGCTCCCTAGGGTTTAACTCATTAATCTCTGAAAATTTCACTGAAATTGGTCTAGTTGTTCCGTAGCTACGTCTATAACAACAAATTTCAAGTTTGAGCTTGCGCAGTAGCTATTACTGATCCAATCGTTACGAAATTGATAGATGATTGTCTCAGAGTCAGCCATCAACTACTATCCTCCAAATTTGAGCGAAATAGGTCAATTAGGAACTGAGATATCGGGGTCTCAGGAAATTCACGTTGCATGCGCTCACGCTACCCGTAGTCCGATGACGATGAAATTCATAGGGGACCATCACGGGGCTAACCCGCACAAACCCTGAAAATTTGATTGAAATCGGATCAAAATTGTGGAAGTTATGGCTGTGGCAAGGAAATGTGGACAGACAGACGGACAATCGGATAGACGGACAGACAGACGGACAGACAGACAGACACGGAACCAAATTTGTTCAGGAGGCCCTGAAACGCAAAACGCGAGTGGAAATTTTGATTTTGGGGCAAAAAAAAAATTTTTAATTTCGGAAGTGAAAACAAAGCTGCAGACTCGGAATCAATAAATAAAGAAACAGTTCAATCACGAAAAAGTTATGTGGGGTCCAATAGACCTCACAGTACTCTTCATGTCAGGGTGAATCACCGTACCTTCGGAGGTTTAAAAACAAACAAGTGCATTATAATATAGGTGTGGTGCAAAATAATATAGGTGTGTTGTAATATATTCAACCCACCAGTGATACACACACATCCAAACGGACATTTCAACTCGAAATCTCCTAAAAGAAGCAAAAAACGTATTCATAAATCTCATTCTCTCCCCCCTAAACAATAAGAAAATCCGAAAAAATAAAATCACCCATAGTTAGTGTTTTTCTTTTTCTCTTTCCTTGGTGCATTGTTTCAGGTTGGAACGCTCTCCTCATTCTATTTACAATTTGGAAAAACAAACTAATATGATGTTCGACTTGATCGATAAAAGTTTGGCAAATGTGCACAAACCATTCGGATACTAAGAAATTTTTGAATAGTGTTGCGGTCGCAGCCATGCATGCCAGACATAATACTCGTACTTATGCACCTTATCGATAACGTCGTGAACAGACATTGATAGGTACTGTGTGTTGTTCTAGATCCTGCATAACATTGAAGCCAGGGAATGTGCGTACCGTAATCTTGCAAGGTTGTTCCATAATTTACCTTACTATATCATAATTTACTTATTATATCATGTAAATTCTCTTATAATTGTGACGCGCAGTCACTTGTAAAGCAGAAGGAACTCCAATCCATCTTCCGACCAAAATATAAATTTCTCCCAACTTCATTATAAAGTAATCTAATCGAATCTCTTTTTGCCTTGTTATCGATTGACCGTCACTGTGAATCTGAAAAAAACACAAGCACCCGCTTCTCTAACCCCACCGTTCCGTCGTATTTACGGATCAACTTTTGTTTCCTTCTTGGAGATTCGCGTTGCTTGGACGGAGGGAGGGAGGGTAAAACAGATAAAAGACAGGAAACAGTAAAAACTTTACCTGTCTCTCTCTCTCTCACCCCCTCGTCCCATCTCACTCCTTCTTTCTCCTCCATTCCCACTGGCCGTTCCGCCCTCCATGGAAAAGAAACGGGTTACGAACGAAATTAGATTCCCAAAACTTGGGGAAAGCCCATCTTTGGCCACCCCTCGTCTACCGGTGGTCCTTGTACCTACCTATGTAATCACTAGGTAGGTCGGCAATATTACTAATTGAAAAGTTCCATACACTGAACTCCATGAGAAAACTGTTGTTTTTTCAACAGTAGGAGTAATCTTGGTCATCATCGTATGAGATGAGCAAAGTCGGAGCTGTACCGAACAACTGTGGCACAGAACCATCGCAAGAGTTGGTTATTTTCATCTTTTACTTGTCACAGAGAGGCCATTTTTTGCTTGATACACAACAACTCTTCTCACTGAATTATGATTGAATTTTCTTCATTGATGAGTAAGTGAAATTCGTCATGCTCAAAAGCCACCTGAGGCGAGGAGGAACCCAAGTACCAACTCCTTATTTTTATAATGTACATTGCGATCTTTACCTTACTCCACAATGCAGCCGCGTTTCGGGTGTGTTCAATATTACGATACTAGATAGTGATTTTGTACATACATATTTTGTACATGTGATGTTAAGATTATTATAACAGTGGTAGTTTGACATTTGATGATTCTGAACATTGTGATTAGGGAGGATATATTTTTGACATAAATTTTTTCACATATGATTTTTGTTAACACACACAAACATTACAAAATTGTAGGAGCAATTCACTTCAGGTTTGTTCCAAGAGAGTTGAACTCGTCCGAGTTCATGAACCGGTTCTGCGCAGTCGCCTCGCGCACGTGCGTAGGGCGTCCCAAGTGGTTGAGTTCATACACCCAAATTTTACTTTCTACCCAGACTGTACACTGAGCTGTGTTTCAAGAACGTTGGGTCCATCAATGTGATGCACTGAGTTCATGAACTTCCTGCAACAACTGAATAGTTTTGATTTTTGAGTGATGGTTCATTAGGAAACCTCTTTGAAGCCTTCGCGTATCTCATTTCGCGTTTTCGATCCGACTAGTTTGTTAGGTTTGTTCCAAGAGAGGAGTTTATGAACTTGGGCGAAAGAAACTTGGGTCAATCCAATCAATGATCAATCCAAGGGAGCAATCACCCGCAGTTTATCTTGTAAATGTAATCATCATCCAAGGTCACCTCTGATAGATACCATGAAACGACCCCTCAAATTACAAGTCACAAATAACAGCAACTACCATGACAACAACAACAACAACACATGAAACCTTCCCATAAGCAGGTTACAATGCACCACGTTTGCCAATGTGCAAGTTCCCTTCTCTCTGCTGTTTAATCCTTCAATCTATCGCCTTTTAAAATACCAAATTCACACATATAAACATCTCAACAACACTGCCGTGAGTATATATGACATTTCATTCACTAAAACCTAACTTCAATTTCAAAAACTAACTTTTTTTCAAAAAATTCCAACCCTCATTTCAGACGTTTTCAATCAATCAACCAGACCATTGACTGAACTAGATGTGGAGAACCATTACCAATGGAACTGTTGCATCCCTTATTGGTCAGGGATACCCCTGGGTGATGATAACACTGTAGTTCTACACCAATGCCCCCCACAGTGGGTGCAATACACAGTCACTACTGTAAGTACCAAGTTACAAATGTCTTGTTTTTTTTTTTTCAATATATATTTCCATTTATATGTGATTTCATGCTCACTGTGATCAATTTTAGGTAGTCCTAGGTAGTTAGTAAGATGTTATGATCTCGTTGTACACAGTGATATCCATGCCTGAAGGGGTTGACCATCAATGGCGCCGAAGTATTGCTGAATAAAATGAAGATAACAAACCGACTGGTGAGGTCAATCATCCTCAATTATTCAACATCAACAGTGTCAAAAATACACTGCCAAGGACATGGCACAGAAGATTCCTCGAGGGCTTCACAGTTTGTCACCATTAATTTTTTAGATAACCAGAAATGACCGGTTCGCCATGCTCATGACGATAGAATGCATTAAAATATCTTTATTTTTGGACAATACAAAGCACGGGGGTAAAAAAAGATTTAAACCCGCCATTTAACGTCACGCAACGGCTAAAATTCGCCGGAAAAAACGGCGTTTCCCTAAGTTTGCGCTTGCGCAGTAGATATTACTGATCCAATCGCTACGAAATTAATAGATGATTATCTTCGAGTCAGCCATCAACTATCCTCCAAATTTGAGCGAAATAGGTCAATTAGAAACTGAGATATGGGGGTCTCAAGATATTCAAGTTTGCGCATGCGCTCACGCTACCCATAGGGGCGATGGCGATCCTATGGCGATGCAATTCATAGGGGACCATCGCGGGGCTAACCCGCACAATCCCTGAAGATTTGATTGAAATCGGATCAAAATTGTGGAAGTTATGGCTGTGGCAAGGAAATGTGGACAGACAGACAGACGGACAGACAGACACGGAACCAAATTTGTTCAGGAGGCTCTGAAACGCAAAATACGAGTTGAATTTTTTATTTTGGAGCACAAACATTTTTTTCATTTCGAAAGTGAAAACAAAGCTTCCGCTGCCCTGCAGATTCGGAAGCAAAAAACCATCGAAGTAGGATGTCCGTGGTCTCAATATAGTGTACCACGGACTACTAAAATCTAATTAATTAATATATAATAAATGCGCCTAATACCTTAAAATTTTTATTCAAACTGATAACTTCCTATTTTTTTAACCTCTAGCAATCTCCACCAATACAACATTGACCCAAACCAAAAACCAGATCACCACACCACATGGATACTGTACCATCCATCTCAATATTCACCTCCTTTGCTCCATGCTTTTGTTTGACTTTTGTCAATGTGGACGCTATTCCTCGAACTCCAACCCTCAATGTGCAATCTGTCAACTTCTTTCACTCTACTAAGGTAAGACATGCTACTTATGATTCTAATAAACATGTAGCTTTGTATTTGTACCTATAAGTAAATATGGTTAATTCTGTTATAGGTTTGATTAAGATCTACGTCAAGTTGGATTGAAACGTTACCAGATAATAAATAACTTGGCAGCTATAAGGTGGTTTTATTTTAGAACAAAGACCCCAAAATCTCTGTTTATGCAAGGCTCTCTTCAGTGTGCCGATCGTAGACAGTGTATGATGTGACGATTTCACGTTGGGTTCACTTGCTCATCCTGGCAAGGGACCTCAGCAGTGGGCTCGCCACTTCCTTCAAATCGGGAAAATTGCTGGTTCATCGGAAAACGGTATCAATACCTTTTCATCGCATCGCCATAGCTCAGAGTGACTTTAGTCTTGTTCGGTTCTGCATGGAAATACCCGGTAACTTAATTAGATTCGCCTGGGAATCTTATTTACAGCGCTTTTGACGGAGTTCGTTACAGAGGTAAGAGCTGAAGGAGCCTTCACAGTACGATGGATTATCGGATAATGATTTAACGAGTTTATCGATCCACATTGCTCCGAGTTCGCTTGAGGGGGTTTGAAGTCCTCTCCTTGCTCGAAGTTCGCTACACGCGCAAGCATTGTTTCATGGTCACCAAATTCATTGGAGCAGAACACCGAAATAGTTCAACGGAACAAGTCCACTCAGGCAATACTTATATTTCGTGAAAATCAAAGTTGATTTGCGATTTAATAGATAATTCAATCAACATGATCCGTCCTATACTGACGACACGATATATAACACACGACTAAATGTTGGGTCCCCCCTTGATGTTTGAAATCCGCTCTTGATGTTATACAGATACATTCTTCATAAAACAAATAATAGTAGCTAACTCTTCATTATAAATCCTTTGACGTACTTTTTAAAATTATATGAAGTAAAATAACTCTAAATTGGATAATTTTAATAACATACCGTTTCAAAGGATTTGTTCATGGTCCCTGTGAGAGATGATTTTTTGAAGCTTAGAGCTTGTTGAGCTTAGAGATTAGCTCGTAGCGCTTAGAGCTTACTGCCTGTCTCTTACTATTCTTCGAATTCCCGAGATTCGACAGATCAATCATGGGTACACAAAACCGTCATTATTTATAACCACCGAGAAGCATCACCTCACAGGGATTCAGCGCAAAAATATTCTCACTTCAATATAACCAAATAGCTAAAACCTTTCGGAACCAGGAACTCAATTGCCTGAGGAAAGAACCATTCTCGTCAAATCATCGCCATACTCCCTGGAAGAGGCTCAATAAGCCATCATAGAAATAAAATGTAATTTTGCGATATACCCGTACAGATATATGCATTTCAAAACAAAATGGTATCGAATACCATTCCGTATAATAAATATCTTGTAGGTTGACTATTTACCATCGTTTACTATATCTATATTACTATATACTATCTATTTACCATTTACCAGCTTTTTCTGTATTCATCTATCGTTCCTTTGAACCCATTCATAAAAATCGTTGTCCACGAGGAATCGAACCTTCTATAATCTGTACCATAAGCAACCGTGTGAAAAACAGTTAAAATGGTAATGTTGACTTGGTACTCCATGAGTTGAATTTTTAATACCACAAGTAGGTATACATAAAGTATTTAAAATTTATTCAAAGCAAACAAAATTCCATGAGGCTTGACATCCCCCATCCTCTTATTTCCCATTCTCATTTCAAACATTCGTATCAATCTACGGGTATTTTACAATACAGGTTCGTCCCCTTATTTCCCAGGTATAATTTATAAGTACTGCTTGGGATTTATAAGTTGATGTTTAAATTTGCATTACAAAAATTTTGAAGTGGTTGCAATAGCTTCATTTTCTTCGATAATTCGCTAAAGCCGCGTTTTCCGTGGTGTGAATCACAGCCTGCACACAGTGAATCACGTTCTCATTGCCGGTGATTTACATTCGTTAAGAAAGTGATTCAGTGGTGGGAGGAACGATGAACTATTGAAAAAAAAACTGGCTCAAGAACAAAAATCCCTTGCCGGCTGCTTCGAAGTGAAGTTGATGGTCTTCTTGCACAGTTGCAATGTTGATCTGTCTAACACCATTCTATACTATCAGTTCAACAATATTGAATAGTGTAATTTGATATTCAATTCAAAATAATCATCATGAATGCTAAAAAAGTAAAGCGAAACTGGTTGGATCTCTAACGAATGAAGAAACCTCGTATTCATCTTCGTCTTCAATCACGAAAAGTTTTTATTATGATTTAAAAAAAATCGTGGTGCCCGAACGCGATCCACCCTATGAAGCTGTAGGTAGGTACCTAGTCTGATGGAAGACGAAAAATTAAGTAACACCATCTCATCTAACCTAATTTATTGATCAATTGAATAGAATATGATAAGTTTTTCTTAAAATTATAATAATTGAGTGACCGAACTGTGATATTACAGGCGTTTCGAGGGAGCCAGGTTGTTAGTTGAGTTGTTGTGGGTTGAGGTTGTCCTGGTTGGATTTTCGGTAACTTAATTCTTGTCAGTGAACTGCGATATAAATTTTTGCTCAATGTCGCAAATGGTTTTGAGTCTGAGTTTTCTCAGAATGCATAGTGTTGTGGTGTACCATATGTTATTTAGCTTGTAAAAGGATTACCATGAAACTGTGGTTCTTTCAACATTGCAAGATCTCATGATGTCATTCCACATGGATGCCGTAATTAGTTATTACAGGGTTTGAGTGAGCCTCCTCCGCCACGCACATGATATCTCCCGAAGAGCGTTCCGCTCGAGATTATGTAAAATAGATACTGCTATTCTCGCTTGACACATTTGGGTATCAGCGCGCTCTCACGATTGATTGCAATATAATCCCTGAAGGCCTCCCCAGCCTCTGGCAGGACGATCATACGAATAATCTCTCCTAATCGGAACTTCATGTTTAACACTCAGTGTGCGCGAGCCCGCGGGTGAAATAACAATAATTATAGTACGGATCACTTGAGGGTCAGATTTCTGGTGAGGAGGGGGCTGTACTTGTACTAGACAACACTCGAATTCATCGCTCACTAGCTGTTAGGGATTTCATAGCTTCTTCTACAATGACGATGAAGTTCCTACCACCTTATTCGAAAATGCTGAACCCTGTGGAAAAGGCGTTTTCCAAGATAAAGTATACTGCAAGAGACATCCTGAGTCGCCGAGAAGAGCACCATCTTCCCCAAGTGATGGAGCAAGTGATGCTTCTGGGTCCCCCTCCTTTACCACTTTCTTGTGTGTGAATAATGTTTTCATGCGTTCATTTTCTTCAAACATTTACTCCCACATGAGAATGAGAATAGAACTATTTTAATTAAAATCAAATAATGTTTAAATGAAAGTAAAAAAGGATTAAATCAAAAGTTGAAAAGGTTTAATTCAAAGTAAAAAAAGGTTTAAATGAAAGCGATAAAGGTTTAATTCAAAGTAAAAAAGGTTTAAATGAAAGCGAAAAAGGTTTAATTCAAAGTGAAAAATGTTTAACTAAAATGTAAAATACTATATTATGAAGAGGTGTCTCAGATAATGATATGCTCACCCCCTTAGGTAAAAATTAGATCAAATAAGGGCTTGAGATTCCACGCTAATCATCAAGTCATCGATGTGCATGACGTGTTTTCACATTGATATCCTCGTTTGATGCAAAAGCGAAGCGAGGATATCAACAATGGAAGAGAGTAAGAAAAAGAACATGACGTGATTCACAGTCTCTTCAGGAGAATGAGGACTTACGTCTTTCAACTCTGGAATAAGAATCAGTTTCACTGTTGGTGATGGCAAGTAACGAACGAAAGTGCGTTCAGGTCGGAAACATATCATATATTATTAATTCCCGGAAGAAGCTCCTCACGCTGAGAGGGAAAAATACACTTTTGTCGTCACATTTTTGAATTGTATAAATGTGGCAAAACCTTGGTATAAACATGAAAGATTTCATGAATACCGAAGAGTTTAAGGGGGGAAACATGAATTGAGGAAAAATAAGCGCTGAAGTGTAAATCCCGTGAGCTGTCTTGGAATTGAATAATTACACGGGCGCTATCTCAGATTCACAACAAAGACAGGTGGTGGATGGCATTCACTCGATATAAAATGCTAAAAGATCCTTCATTCCCACACTTCCGCCTCCTCCGTCACCGTTTATTCGTTTATTTTCATTTTGCCCATTTCCATTCCGAAAATGAACGAGTGGAATTCAGTTTCGTCTTCGCTTTTCACAGTACTTCCATTTGGCATAACCGAGGGCAATTTAAGTTGTATTGCTTTTCATTCTACGTCCCAGAAAAACGTGTTCATTTCGTTGAGATGGGAAAATTCTACTTTGCAAATTTTTTATTTGTGTGAAGAATGTTGACAAGACTGAACCCATTGACAAAACTAATCGTTCGACGAACCTTGAGATCATCGATTCTACAGCTTACTTCCAACAAAAGTGTCTCCAAGAGTTTTTCTTGTACCTACCCCCTTGTTTTCCGAGTTTTTTCACTTTTACGATTTTTTCGTGTCTTAGATCTTAAATCAATAAAATGGACGTACCTCCCTCAACTTACAGTGTAAAATTAAAAATGTGGTCATCGCTGGAAACAACGTTAAGTACATTGCCTATAAGATTATGGCCCGAACACAAACTGTTTAGTACGTCTAAGAGGCATCAGTTGGAAAGCAAGTTTCCTGAAATGGTATAATTCACCAGCTTTTAAAAAGGGCTGTAGGTCTAAAAAAAAGAAAAGGTTCCGGTCCTGCAGTATGAGTTGATGAGCAAATTTCCAAAGATTTATTTCAATTATCAATTTTTTCGTGAGTGTTTCTTATAAGAAATTTTGTTCTGATTCCGAATATATCATAATGTTTGTGTGTTTAAGATGGTAATTTACACCAAACCCCTAAAAAACAAGTTTTTTTTTACCCTTGATTTTCACAATTTGACCCCGTAGAGTTCTCCCAGAATTCTGGCCAACGAACTAATCCTTTCTTTTGATATTATCGA
>JAEMON010000001.1:50181138-50191372 GCA_030264115.1 Lygus lineolaris | reverse complement strand
GATGAATACGGCAAAAATACCCAGAAGTCAATGGTTATTAGGAGCACGTTGCAATGCCAAACGTAACCCTAGTCAGTTCCAATTCAGCAACGGGATCATTGGGTGTGGCGATCATTAGGTGTGAGAATCAAAAATATATTCGTAGATAAATTTTATCATCTGGATGAAAACAAATTTCTTTATAATTTGCCTTATGTCGCATGTAAGAGCCACCTTATAAAGTCGGAAACGAGTAATAATTTGCCCTATATCTCCTTGCAGCTTTGCACCCAATAAAAGCTTTTGTGTCAAGGACTGCCCTTTGTGGTCTCGTTCAGCTGGCGAGAAAACCACCCTTACTTATATCTTTTTGTCACCGTTATCTAAATTTTTAATTACTCCATGATGAGTCATGATTATTTACCATTCCCATAGCCCTAACAAGATGGCCCTGATCTACATAATTTTTCTAATTTTCCTTATACAAAAATGCATACAATTCGTCCTTAGCGAAGCGTTTCTCTAATTTGATCAACCTATCTTCTGTTAAGCGTTGAGTAGAGCAAGGACGCATACCATCCTGAAAGGGTAACCTTACCACACACCTACCGGTATCACCCCTTGATACTGTTGCACAATAACGATTTTCACATTCGATCTCTTTGGGGGACAAAGGGACAGGGACACTGTTAATAATTATTCGTGGGAACAACTATGGAAACTGATACTGAACAGCTTTTTGAAATCGAATAGCTGAGATGGTATGAGTTTTCTATAGGTATATATTATATACCTACATATAGAAAACTCAAACTATCTCAGCTATTCGGTTTCAAAAAAATCCTCTAGCAAGCCTTTTAAGAAATTATACGTGGTTTCCTGTAACTGAAAAACACACTCCATATGTTTCCTTGAGATGAGTATGTTTCTTTGAGGGCCGGCTCCGAAAAAATCGGTAACCTTAATAGTTACGCAACCCTGAGGTACAATAGATTTTTCGGTAACCCTGGGGTTCACAAGCTGAGCGTTCCAAAAAACATTTTGTGGTTAGGTTACCTTTAGAGAATCGATTATTCTGGTAACCTTGTTAACTTCAGGGTTGAGCCCTCAAGATTTTAATAAATCCAAGAGATTCAAAGACATGGATTCTCAAAAGTACTCTTTTTTAAGTATCCATGTTGCTACCCACCTATGAAAAGGAGAAGTCATGATTTCTCATTTGAAAACAATGTTACACATTTTATTTATTATTATCTCTCAACAATATATTTATTTGGAACAATTGCATGTGTCCTTTCACAAGTTCGAGTGAAATGTTCAACAGCCACATTGTCAGATTATTTTGTCAAGTTGGTGGCATTGGACTCCTATGATTTTGTAATTGTTTTGTTTTCGGTGCTGGAAGCTGGATCTCTCTGATTTCATTTCGTCTGTTCGAACCTATTTTCGTCTATTTTATGTGAACCTACTTCACAAATCGTGAGAAACTAGTTACGGAGCTGCCAAGTAATTTAGGTACCTACATTCGTGAAGTTCACAAACCGTGCAAGAAGTGTTGTGATTTGTGATAGCGAAACGATGAACTGCCATACCTGTCCGATTTCTATTAGGTCCAACCTCTTTTCAATATTTATGTAAGTAATTTGGACATCATTATTACTGACTGAACACGTAAGATAGCCTGTATGATTTCAAGTGACCTACATGATTCAAAAGGTTTACCTACCTAGATTTTGTGTTTGCAATAAATTGATAGCAACTTCAAAGTTCCATTTGTCTGATCATTTCTGTTTCATTTCTGGTATAGTAATGTTGCGTCAATATTGTACTGCGTTTATATCTAGTTACTGATAAATAAGTAGGTAAAAAATATTAGCGATGCAGTTAGGAAAGTAATTATGAATCGAAAGCGGTTCATTGCTATTCGAAACTTGGTTTTGAAAATATTCAGCCATAGTTATTCCATTTCATCAGCTGGTTGATAGTGAGACCTCCCTACTCGACGAACAGGAATCGAGCTTGGAGAGTTTACTTCAAACTTATAAAGGATTTCCATGCCACTTTTCTCACCTTACATGAGTTTAAAATCCACCCCTAATATGAAATCCTCTCATGAAACGGTTGTGAAGCGGTTTTTGGCAGAAATCTAAAGTTCCATGTATTCCAGTTGACGCTGAATGACACCTTTGAACCCCTCACCCCCCCCACTCACGTCTGAATAGGATATGGAAGTAGGTTCTAATAACAGATGTACTTTTTCAGAGAAAAAACTTGGAAGAAGATACGGGACGCGGTCTTTAATGAATTCCTCGTTGACTCTACAGTTGAGAGTCGGTAGAGGTGACAGCTCGCCTCTCTTAGCAGCCGCTAGAGGTTTACGGTGTTTACAAGAGCTTACGACGCTACTGAGGTAGCGTGAGGCGTGCCACAAAGAATTACGCTGTCGTAAAACATCGACATCAAAAACACTTGTCATTCCTGCCGGGATTCACAAAGGAAGAAAATGGTATTGCCAGAATTTCTACGTGCCTCCAAGAGGAAGATCTCCAGCTAGGTTATAAACGGTCCAGAAGTAGAGAAACTCATTGAGGCGTATTTATTACAAATAAACCACAATAAAGAGTTTCCTTCATAAAATCCTACTCAGAAGAAACACACGGATAAAATAGAAAACCAGAAGAAAAGAAGAACTAGAAAACCTTTGAATTTAAATTAATACCTACGATACGGTACTAAGAGGACTATGCCCGATTTCCTCCAGGATGCATATGAGCAACAAAATTGGAATTGCAGCATTTATTCAGGCGAGATGAAACGAAAAATACGAGCTAGAATTCATCATTGCAAATACGGAGGCAAGGAAGGGAGTGCCCGTAGTGAAGGGCTGAGAAACACAGGCGCTTCGACTGAATGCGCGAATTTCAAAGTCAAGTAAATAACACAAAATGGCCGCCCATTCCGCTTACATTTCAACTCTCAGAACAAGGAAGAAACAACACTCGAATAAGAAGAAGGGAAACACAACCGGAATCAAGAGAAATTATAGGCAACTTCCCGTGACACATCCGCGGAGACCATCGCAGGGTTGGACAGACTCTGTCGGCCTATAAACGCCCAACACGCAATTACTCGTTAATTACTGCCCGATCGACTTGAAACGTTTCCTACACTCTCACTATATTTCTCTTCGATAACTACAACAAAAATATAAGAAATCCTCTTCGGGAAAATTACGAAAAACTCCATTTCAAGAATCGTCAAATACGTCAACCCTGAAAAAGGTCATCTCAAGGTCACAACTCATCAGCCCTTAGAAAAATGGCTGATTTCCTGTTCTCTGATTGGCTCGGCCTCAGGGTATAAATATAGGACGATTTACCCCCGGAGGCACATTATAATTCTCAACCTCGACCTGGAACCAGCTCTCAAAATGGAAATGAGCTCTACGCCAATAACCACCTCTGAAGGAATCCTGCCTGCCTTACTCTCTCCTTGGATGGGTAGCATGAAAGACCTCACTAATAATTGCTCTTTTCAGCAGAAGTAAGAAGAAGAACTGATCGTCATTCACGATTAAATACCTGTCAGTAGTCGGCTGCAAGAAGGCGAATCACCGTCCAAGTACCCCTGCCGGATCACTCGTCACCTCCGTACAGGTCCATACCTGCAGCCTAGTCCCTTGCGACTGTCGTGCCATGGTTTTTTTTTTTTTTTTTACTAATCATAAGATGTAGGTATTTGGATAAAATTAAATTAGAAGGCAATTGAACAGATGGCAGGTACGAGCAGACGTTGATCTATGGCGTTTGGAGTGGAGTTCATGTAGGTAACGTACATCTTGATGTGAAGTACGGCAGTACCTAACTTGTGAACATGAATATATGATACATTATAATATTGAGGGTATTCAACGGTCCTGCATGTTATAATTACGTCTCCGCATTCCGAAGTTCTCTTCTGAGTAGTAGGGATTCTGCAAAGCTTCTTAAACTAAAGGGCGGGAGAATCACGTGGAGTGGGGAGGCTTTGGGCTCCTCGCCAAACTGTAAGGCATTTCAATTAGACGGTTATCTTAATTAAAAAACCATAAACCGCACCCCAGGATTCTCGAAAATGCGCTTGAGGTTGACATGAAGCTTAATATTATAATATAATACGTGTAGTAATAGACCGATATTGATATTAATGACGACCAAACCATATAATTAAATCAATTATCACTATATTAAAATCACTGAAATTATTTATAATCATTTAGCACTAAAAATATAAGGTCCTTGATAGTCTCCCACTATATAAGTGTTGTACTAACTTCTACTTGCTCACTCCCAAAGGTATGAAGCTATGTATTCGTGCCAAAAGTTGAAATGAATCCAATTCCTAGTCCCAGGCAAAACATACGAAATTATGATCCTATTTTTATTTTATGCAATTTTGAGGGAATATGCGGGTTAATCTCAAGAGGCTTTCCTATTAATTTTGTCACCGTCGGAACACTATTAGCATGCGCAAACGTGAATTTCCTGAAAATAATGTTTCTGTTTTATTTTAAAAAAATATATACGATAAATTAATAATAATAATGAATAATTATCAATGTAGTGGTAATATTATATATAGTAATTATAGTGGTAATATCGTTATTATAGTGGTTAATTATAGTAAATTATAGTAACTATAATAATTATAGTCGTAATAATATATTATGTACAATCGATGACGACTAATGATTGGTTTCATTTAGATGAACAAAGAAGTGGGAAAACGCGCATTTACCATAATGGATAACCCGTTCATAATAACAATAATAATACCTAATATTAGTACAGACACTGAGAACGAGGATATCAAACAGCTGAGCGTTGAAAATGAAAGGCTGAACCAATTTCGAAACTCTCAGAGGAGTCTTCGTCAGAAACCCATTAACAGGACACCCGAAAAGTAGAAGAGTTCCCACCATTTTAAAGCTGCCATAAGCTGGAAAGTTTACAGCCACTCTGTCTAAGATTTACGTCGTTTTAGTTTGTAAAGCATGCAATCGTAAAAATCGTTTCAATAGTCAGCCGGGCTTTTTTCATCTTTTCTCATTCCCTTTGGAAGGAGACGACACAGTTCAATTTATAACGTTTATAACGGCATCTTTACCGAATTTGTTCACTAAAACAACCTTTTGACCAAGGACTTTTTAGAGTTTTGCGTTGTAAAATATAGCACAAAAATAACTGTACCTGGTGGTTTCACGGCTGAAAATAATGTAACTACGTATGAGAAAGATAATTCGAGGTGTGAGTATGTAGGTGTTACCTACTGATAGGCAACGGTCAGTTTTTTGGTTTGTGCAAAAAAGTTATAAATCGATTTCGTTACAAATAAGCACATACCTTTTTGAAGGAATAGGAAATTAGGTTACGTGATAGCAGCATGGCAGGTGGAATCCCCTCCACAGTTATGTCTCAATAAATTATTGAGATTATCAAACTGCTTGGAATTGTTGCAAACTTTTAAATGTCATTCACCCCACTTTCTTCTAATAATTTATTTAGGTTCGTGGATATGTAGTAGCATGAGCAACTACTGGGACTATAATATTAGGTACCATATGGAATTTTTGTGCATAATGCATAATGTACCTTCCATTATCTATACAATCACTTGGATTTGTGAGCGAACAACATTGGAGATGCTTCTACTACGTATTACCACACGTCAAGATGTTGAGAATCTAAAGGGAAATGCCTCACCAAAAGTAAACGAAAGTACTGTCTCGGAGGTAGGTACATGATACCAACCATTAGTGTGGGGCGATATCGTTTAAACCCTCTTAAACCGAAGTTACGTGACCAGAGGATAAACATCTTCTTTATATACTAAGTTGCTATGTCTTCCATTCACCTGAGTCCATCTAAACTCTCTTTGGAAGAAGAATATTCCCAACTATTGTAAGTGGAAGTTCCATTGTGTAACCCTCTTTATCACGCACACAAACAGCGCAATGCTTCGATGCTGCTGCAGGAGTGGTATACTCTGGTTTGTTTGTTAGCACATAGTTTACTGATCAAAACGTAGTCTCTTCTGGAAGAGCTTTAGGTAAGAACAAATCATACTTACGTATAGAGAGGGATTCCAATAGATTCTTGAAACCAGAGCACCATGATAACGCGGTCATCTGGGCGAAAGGTGCTCACGTCACAAGGAAGTTCAGCGATTCCATCTCTTTCTGCCCACACGACTTTATACGGCGCTGGAAAAAAAAAAAAAAAAATCAGAGAATGCACGATATAATTTTTTGATTATTCCGAAGCTACACAAGGTGGTCCCACTGAAGATCAGAGAATCAACGTCCAAACAGTTTGGAAGAGTGCTCAAGAAATTCCTCACGGGGAAATCATTTGAGGACGAAAAGCACCGACGATGAATATTTTCAAAGTGACATGGGTAAGATGTCTAGGAATGGCCTTAAAATTTCATAACTTAGGTGAGTACCTAATAGGTTAACATAGGTGGTTTTGTTTATGTAAGTACATCCTAAATCAGCAGCGGAGGATATTATTTGTAACAGTTCCTACCTACTCGCGCTGGACGGCGCCCCAAGTACTGTACTGCGCATGCGGCAGGGCCCTCTTTCTTGGGAGTGAGACGAGCGGGGGGACCCTTCGAGAGTGGGGATCATTTCGTATGAACGTCGATTGAAGAAACAACTTCTCCCCAAATTCCGAGTTTTGGCTTTTGGTGTTTCTGGGGTCGAAAAATATGAATTTAACAATCCGAAAATTACCATTTCATGTTCCTTTGGAATCACAGATCTCTTTAGAGTACTACCTATTCTTCCGGGTCTGAGAGTTATAAAAAAAAATAAAACCAAGCAAAATTGTTGTGTTGTGCATTATTTCTAACAATTAAAAACTGGTAGAACGCTTGTGAGGGGGTGTTGCACAAGGAATTCGAAGCATTTCTGAAAAGAGTTGCAGGCAAGCTGACAGATAAGTGGGAAACTCCTCTGTCGCAAACCACAAGCTTCGTCAAGGTGAAAGTGCAATTCGCAGTGCTCCGGGCAGTTTCTCTGCGATTGAGAGGGACGAGGAAGCGCCTCCGGAGTCTGGGGACGGAGGATGGAGCTGTCCTACCGCTTCTTCAGGACTGAGCAGCCAAATACTGAAATACGACTTTCATCTTTCCTATGTAAATCCACATAGAACTCGGTAGGGACACATGAAGCAACCCGCAAGAAACTTTTGACGACCCAATAAATTTAATTTGTTAGTGCTTTCCTACTTGAACTGCGAACATTAAAATATAGGACAATGTTTCTGAACTTGAATCTGAGTGACGGAACGTGACAGCAGGGTCGGCAGACTATAAATTAATACCACTATACGTTATAAGAACATAACTTGCCAGCGTGGAGTAGGTTCTTAATAGTTCAATTCTGGGTAAGGCCGTTTTTGGTCAAGTATGAGTTTTATAAGATTCGGATCATTATTGGAGACTGCGCATGAGCAAACGCGAGATACACAGAGCCATGTTATCCAAGATTACTACAGATGTTCATTAAAAAAATGTATTATAATTTTGCCGGTCCATGGGCGATCATTTTTGATAGGATTGTTGAGAATGTTACCACTACCTTCGGATAAATGATTGAATCTTCCTATTACAATACGGTATGTCACCAGCATGGTGAACTACATCTTTCTTTTCACGAAGAAACAAAAATTACAAAGACTTACAAAGGATACGAACAGCAAGAGAGAATTTTTGATTGGATGGATGATTCAAGCGCCGCAGGAAATCTCTGATAAGAGGTCCGAAACATTTGATACTGTAGGTATCTCATATGATTTGACGTCCGCACGTTTGTAGATGCAGTACCGGCAGCTTTTATACTTTTTTAATTCATTCTTTCTCCCTCTATTGAATAGATGACGGTGAGGGGGAAGGGTTGAAGGGTTGGAGGCCTCATTAACGGCCTGGAAGATCGTAAGAATCCAGAGTTCTCGTTAGCAGGTTGGCAGCCATGAGGAAGTCATTAATTTCCGGCTCTTTCCCCGCCACTATTATTAGGAGGCACTTATAAATACTGTGGAACATCATATAAGCTTCCTCGTCAAGTGACTTTCAAGAGATCAGAACTCTGAGAAAATTCTTATTGACGGATCGCTGAGGAAAATATTTTCATATTTTCCGCACAAAAAATTTATGAAAGCACCACTTGTGGTATAGTAGGTACTATATTTGGGGCTATAAAGGAGGCGAAACAGTGACGCCAGACAGCTGCGGCGCCCGAAAATTTTCAATTAGGCGCCCACCTCGAGAGAGCAAACAACGAGACCACGGAGGTGTTTTAAAGCTCGCGTTATTGTCAACCTGGATTGCTTACCGTCTTCTAATTACCCTTATACGTGCACCCTAGCGGCGTAACGGCACAAGCTTCCGAAGTACCTAATACGTCGCACCTCTCTTTCGTAACTCACCTCCCACCAAAAACCCTCAAGACTGATTTCCTGGCTCCCACGAACGACTGCAATATAAATGAATGAATAGCTTCACATCGCCCGACCGATGCTCCCTTATTTTATCCGAGGTGACAGCAAGTGCTCTCCATAAATAGTTTGATTGCCTCACATCTGTCTGTTACAACACGCATATTTCCCGATGAACAACAAAAGGCAAAATATAGGGAGCCAAGAAAGGGGAGAACGTAATTGGTTTTTTCTCACTACTTCACAGATGTTCATTTTTGTTCCATCACAAGCTTAGTCTTACGTTCTTTTCCGTGTTTCAATCCTCCATGCCATTGAACATTGATTCCTTTTCCTACGGTTTATTTCAACATCACGATTTAGTAAATACCTTCACAACTGATAAGGCAATAAATTATATTTATGTGATAGACGTTGAACAATTTACGTGGACAGCTTCGTCTGGTACCTATGTTACTTTAGCGTTATACCTACCAGGTAATCACATGTAACTACCACTTATCGATTGATAATGAGGGTGAAATATAATTGTTAAACACCGGTTTATTATTTTTCTGTAATAGATCCACCAATGAGTTACCTATACCTGTGATAAGCAATGACACACAAAAGAAGTTGGGAGGGCAGTATAGCTTCCTACTTTTGTAACACGTATGTACTTATAGAATCAGTTAGTGAACATTTCACCGAAATCGGTAGAATAGTTCCTGTTCCAGAATTCAAGTTTGAACATGCGCACACGCTACCATTGATCCGACGGCGATGAAATTCTGGGGGGAATTGTCTTGCGACTAAACCGAGTAAGCCCGGAATTAGGCGATTAGTAGAGTTATGCCAGTTTCAACGAATTCCACGTTTGCCCATGCGTAGTAGCTATTGCTGATCCTATCTTGACAAAATTAACAGCTTATTAGTGGGGTATGAATGGGAATTCTGGCTCACCCGATCAGTATTATGACCTCTTGAAGAGACCCTGACATGACCTGACAAAGCCCTCTGACATTGACCTGACCAGCTCTGACATGCCCTGACATTTGTTTCCTGACATGGACCTGACATGATCTGACATGGCAAACCTGTTTCGGATCTCTTTTAGTCATTAGATTCTCTAAAAACGTGAAATATTTTATACAAAAACGTATCACCCTTCAACTATGACAACAGCGAAAGAGCTATACGTCCGTATCGACCCCCTACCGGGGCCCGTTCAAAATATAAGCCAATGATGGGAAGACTTTAACCTACCAGAACGACAAAGGAGAAGTCCTGAACATAACAGTTGACCGGTGCAAACCTTCACCGACACAACGTGAACAAACGAACCCCACCACGCTGAAGACAGGCCCCCTCCTACCCAAAAGGACCCCCATCTCCACTGATCTGCATGACTCCTCGCTCAAAACGAGCAGCACCAATGTCATCCTACAATGAAATCCTCAGGCAGACCTGACCCTCTCCCCATAGCTTCCAATGCCAAAACGCCTGGGCCAAAACCCGCGCGTCTGGCCAGGCTGGGTACCTTAAAACCACCTGGCTGTCCCATGCAGCGAGAGACCTCGCATAAAAATGGTTCGGCCACTCCAACACCAGAAAACCGCTCCCTCGACCGCCTCCAACGATGCCCATCACAGATTGAGATCGAGATGCTCTCCAACCCAATGACCCTCAACTTCCATTTCTGCCGCCTTTCTGGAGGGTATGCAACAATTGCTGCATACATGGGAGCAGGCTACCACGCTGCAAGGACACCGAAGCTCATACCAAACCCAAAATGC
>JAEMON010000001.1:50167118-50181128 GCA_030264115.1 Lygus lineolaris | reverse complement strand
CCCCCCCCCCACCACCACCACCACCACCAAAAGCCTTTCTCGTAAAATGTAAAAGGTCAAACAATTGATTTTATAATGGTAGCGTCATAATATTATTATGCATACAGGTATATCATTCTTGGCATTATTCCCGATCTAACGAACAGTATAATAATTATGCCTAATTCAAAAAATAACCTTGCACCTTTAAATCAGCATTAATTTGTCATTCTCGAACGCCAACCTGAGCACAGTTGTAAGAGAAAATTAATTATAAGATGAAAAGTGAAAATGTCTCTACCAGTCCCCTATGAACTGTCTACCAGTGGGATTCGAAGCTCAGCTGGACTAGAAATTCAAAAGTGATAGGTTCGAGTCTAGCCGGAGCCACATACGATTCCTATTCGCTGGTGGAACAAAAAAAAAAAAAAACAGTCATTTGGAAGATAAAACCATTTTGCCAATGAAAGATGACGAAATCCTCCCCCAATTAACATTTTCTTTCTCTTTTAAACCACTAAATAATTGGATTTGTGAATTTATTATTTTTTTTCCAAATTTCATTTCACTGATTCACTACTCCATGAATTTCAGGAAACTGGGCTAACTCTTTGTACTACTTGCTCCCCAAGTAAAAGGATTTTTAAGTTTTTGGATACCCAGACCGCCAACAGAGGACAGCACAAAATTCAGGAGAATGGGGCGTAATATGTTCAATTCCACCAACAGGCGAGCTCCTGCTGGAAAGGGGGCATCCAACTTATGCGCAGCTTATGGGCAGCTTATGGGCATCCGAATAGCGCTTTTGGCGGTGGGGGTCTGCCACACCCAAACACGTCATACCACTTCTCTTCAGCGGGAAACTTCCTCCTTGGTGAGGGAATTTCCTGTTTTTGGCCATATATACGGAGTTTGCCCCAGGCCAAAATCGTCATTCGACCACCTCCAACTGGATAGGTCCTACCCTTGGGATGAAAAGGAGACCCCCGTTTTGACGGGAGATTCATCAACCCCGGCTAAGAGGTAGGCAGTCCTCATGGAAGTAGTGCCCTACCCCAGGCTTCGGAGAACCTCCTCTGGAAAAGAGGGACCCGGCTTTGATCCCGTTGAGCAGGATGAACTACCTAGTGCAAGAGAGAAAGCTTGACCCTTTTGTAGAGCCTATCCTTGTTCCGTGGCTTTTGTCACTACAGAAGAACCCTCTTTCAGAGGCCCGCTACGACCCCCAAGGCTTGGGAGACCACGTTCCTGCCAGTTGGAGTGTCATTTGATCCCACCTTTCTGGTTAGAGACGTCCATATTCGGAAGGACGACTCTTCATTTCCTGACTCAGGGAGACCCACTAATTCCCTTCAAAAGACGGATTATACTTCAACCGCCTTTTGCTTGGGAAAGGGACTGTTGCGTTCTCTTCTTTGGAAGTGCACTTTTTGACTGAAGATATTAGCCCGTATTGGCTATTTTCAGTTGCACACTAGGCGTGTCCCATTTTATAAAGAACCCCTAGTAGATCCCTGAGTGACTCCTCCTTAGTAGAGCTCTGCCAGTACCCTCTGCGCTTAGCCGGGGAGCACCCTTCTGCAGTCTCAGCAAGGGGAAATTGTTCCCGAAGACTTCAAGATTGACCCTGAAGAAGATTTTCCTGGACCTCCAGTCTTGATTTTATTATCCTGTAAATATTTCAAAAACCACCAAATTCTCTCCGGAAGTTCAGATTGTAGAAGTGATACCATTGTCACTTAGAGTATAAATATATCGTTGTATTTATGTTCTCTAATTGACCGTTTTTCCTTTTTTTAAGTTTCTAGTTAGTAAGTCAAAATTCCTTTGTATATAGTTAGGTTATCAAATTCTTTCTTATTTCCTATTCGAGTTTCCTAGACTCCCTTCCTCATTCTTATTCCTTGAGCCAACCTACCGCTTGACAATCACTACCACCCAAAAATCGTCACCCTACACTAATTAAGATGCCATGCCACGTGGAAGAGTCATTGAAACAAAAAAGAGGAAGGTAAAGTAAGCCTAATAATAACGAGTACTTACTAACTATTATCGTACTAGCTTGGAGATGAGTCAGGAGTTTCCTTCTCGACCTCCGACCATTCGAGTCCATAATGCTCGGGTGGTTATAATGTCACACTAGTCATCAGATAAGGACAACGTTCACGGGAGCAGGGGGAACAGAAGCAAGCGGCATGTGTAGCGTCGGAATGGTACGTGATTCGTATTTCAATAACATAGAAAGCACCAGAAACTGGAGCTAAAAGCGGGTGAACCCTAATCCTATCAAGAGATCTTCAACAGGAGGGCGTTCAGTCGTCGGCACCTGAAACTTCGTTACGCTTTCGAGCCCTTCGGTCGAACTCTTCTAACGTTGACGACCTTGTGGAACGAAAGTGAATTCTTAACTAGCCTACCATCAAGCCTTTCTGATGGCTCGAAAATCAACAGGTACAACTTTTCATCTGCTTGTCATTAGCGTGACCAGATGGCGTGAGGACAAGCGCGCTAATTGACTTTGCTTTCATAAAATTAGGTTAAAGTCGAAACTAAGTCTTGTTTTTAGCATAGAGATACACTGCTGGATGGACATCTCTTGTATCTCAAACCGAGCTGTCCCTCGCTCAGGGGTTTCCTAAGATAAGCCGAGGTCTGGCAATAGCGGTTCTTGAGTTAGGTAAAATGCATTACGCCCCGCAGTAAAACTGATCTGTTTTACATAGAAGAACTGAGAGTAATATTGAATATTCCTTCTTTAATTTATTGTGAAACTAAATTACCTTTTTATCCATATCAATAAGTTTCCGAAATTTTCGTAGTGCCAGTGCATCAAAAACGATCGAAATAGATAGATGAATGAAACCACTCAACGGTTTCTGATTTGTCTTATATTCAGTTGTCTTTCATTTTTTGTAACTTCTAACCATTGAAATCAGATTGTCATATATTTAGGCTTACTGGAAAATTGTACTCTATATACATACTTCTCCCAATGCGATTACTTATAATTTACTACCTCGAGTTAAAATTTATGTATGCATGAAGGGTTTTGAAGAAAAAAACGGATTAATGAACATTTTTCTGTAAAAAAAAAGAAAAATCACGAATAAACATGAATACAACACTTACTGACCTACAAACTATGACTTTTCAAGCTTCAGGACATAACTAACTTAATAAATAACATACTTTACTGGAAACACAATGAATATAATTTGGCCCTTGAAAAAAATAATAAAAAACGCGACAGATACGAAAAGTAAGAAAAAAATCAAGAAGAAATGCCATTTAATCTCAAACCAAAAACATGGTTGGTAAACAACCATGGTTAAAACATTGGTAAAACCATTGGTAAAAATCATAGGAACTGCAGGACTCGACCATGACTGTTTCAATGAGCACGAGTAAATAAGTAATTGCCAAGGAACTGGTTGGCAGAAAGCATAGTAGGAAGAAAGCGAAAGTAGAGGGGGATTTCTTTTCAGCCGTGTTTCATGGGTTTCCGTGGATTTTTTTCCATGGGTTTACTTGGAATTCCATTATTCGTTTGGAGGGACAACACCAGGAAGGGAAGGTGTCCGAGAAATTGATAGGTCTAATACTAATTAAAAGTCAATCGAAAAGCCCGAAAGATAAAAGGGAAATGCATGAACTGCGGCGTTTTTGCCAGTCCTCTCTCGGAGATTCTCTCCAGCTCGGAAAGCGGACCGCACTTGCTAGCTGAGCTGTCCATCCGGTAGAAATATATATATACTGTTTTTAGGGACGACCGACGCTCAGAATGGTTTTTTGATGAACATTTTTGGTCCAATCATCGGCATCGTCGAGCCAGTATGGGATCAGGGAGTGACGCCACATGGGCTGCATGTATGATTTATCATGGGGTTAAGAATGATGATAAGTTTCGGGACTGTCTCCATGGTGTTGACAAATAATTATCCTCATAGCGATGTTATGTTTGCTTTAGATAATTTTTCTAACTGGTTGGAAGAGTAAGCTCTCTGAATTGTTTCTCTCGTGATAGCGGCGATCTTCCATCCAGGGTTGTCTATTGAAGGGAGTTGTACACTGAAACAGGCTTTTTTACGGCACACTCTTTCCAATTTTGACCGTCATAGGGTCTGAAAACATGTTAAGTTTCATGCGAGTTCCCCCACAACAGGACTCCGAATAGCAGTCAGGACTCCACACAAGAGTGCAAAGTGCACACTCTGAGAACACTGTTCTTTACTTTTGATGCTGTCAGAGAGATTCTACCTAGCTGACAGACATACACAGTGAAACGTCTGCCAAGTTGGATAGGCAGTATTGCTTCCTCACTTTTGTAACATGGACGTATAAAGTCAGTTAGAGAAAGTTTCACCGAAATTTTTAGAATACATAGTACCGGAGTTATGCCTACAACAAAAAAAAAATCTAGTTTGCGCATGAACATTAGCTGAATGTGACGAAATTTATTCATGGGAAATCGTCTTTGAATCATCCCCCAACTACTCTCCGCATTGGAGCAAAATCGGTCTATAAGGAAATCAGAAACCATTGTTTCAGGAAATTCACGTTTGTGCATGCTCACACGCTACCTATTTTGATCAAATTTATAAGGGACCGTCCATCAGGTGCTGATCCGCACAGTGCCTGAAAATTTCCAATACTTTAATTTGTATAGTTTTGCCTAGGACAAGGGATTGACCATAGGAAAACAGACAAGGAACCAAAATTGATCAGAAAGCTCTGTAACGTAACATTAATTTAATTCTCGATTTCTCCGCATTATCACAAAAGAATCTTGTTCGAATCGCCTCAATATAATCAGCAATGACCCGCAGCATCTATCGCTCTGACACCTCCAGACCGTCAACTAGGCCGCACATCCGCCACAGGAGGGAAGCCGGCACTTGATGTCGTTGACATCCATTAATACACTTTCTCACGTACAAGGCAGCTTCACGTGCTAGTGTCAAACAATCTGTATGTACGCTAATCAATGCAACAGTACATGATTATTAGGAGACTTTATACGCTCTAACCAGCTTACAACATTGTGATCCTTCATTCGAGATATTTATACGTCAACAACCCCAACCTCATGAGGATATCAGTTGGATTAGTTCAGTGGGCCTCAGTTGGTAGAGAAGTGGGTATTTCATTTATAGTATTCGCTCTTCGAATAAAACCTCTCGCGAATAGAATCAAACTTTACGCAATTTGAATGAAACCTAGGGTAACACTGTTGTAATGGAGAATACACTTTGTGAGATGACCTATTGTAATTGGTGTTCCCCTTAACTGCTTAGAATACTTCTCGCGTTATTTTTTATTTTGGAACAATCTTTTTCCAGTGTATCCTCCACAACTCCCCGAGACGGTGCAAATTAAGTAATGGACATGTTTTGATTGCTTCCAACCGCTGCACAGTGAGACAAGTGACCAATTTAGATGTTCAAAGGTCATCTCAATGAGTGGCTGTTTTTATCATTGGAGGTTGCTATTCATTATTTATTAGGCCCATATTCAGCCAGTTGATGGAGAGGCGTTTTTGGTGATGAACTAAACATTGAAATTTCGTGTTTGAATGAGTGTCACCGATTCCATCCCGATGAATATCTGCTGTTATTACATCGTCTCAGACCCCAATGTAATTCTTTGGACATGGATGACTTAAGCGACTAGTGAGTAGGTACTTAACACTTTTAATGGCAAAACGATTTTTTTTTTTTTAGATTGTTGAATTGTTTTATGCGGCAATTTCCAGAAGTGGAAATCTGTGTGGATTCATATAGAGAAGGAAATGGTGGAAGCCAAATTCGGTCATGGCAAATGAAGTCGATAAAGGTTTCTTGGATTTTCTAGTTTTCGAATATCACTGCAAATGTTCGCGATATTATATTATGCTCATATTGAGTTATGATAATTATTCAAAATTATAATTATTATAATAAATAAAAAACTATAATTGTCAAAGAATCATTTAAACCAATTTGGTGGATGATTCCTATAGGAAATTTTGCGCTGATTCCGAATATAGGTACCATAATTATGTTCATCCTTTCTTCTTAAATTAATGACATTTTGTTTTTTTTTATTTTAGCGAATTTTTGAGGAAAAATCAGCTATTGCAATGGTTTCAAAATTTTAGCTTTGCAAATTTTGGGAAATTTCCTTCATGAAAATTCGTTTCAGACCATTTCAAAACGAGTCCTGAAGTTTAACTTTTTTAAAAATGTATATTTACATACACATGTATGTATTTGTCACTCTATACTATATCTGATCCTAGAATCTACCGAAAATAAATAAATAAATAACTATTCAAAATTTCCATCATACAAAAAGGAATGATGAGTTCATTGACCAGAATTTCCGGAGTACTACTCTATGTACTCTTAGGGGTCACATTTTGGAAACTAAGGGTCGAAAACCGTGTTTTTTGAGGTCGTTGGTGTAAATTACCATCTAAAACATAGAAATATATGGTATATTCGGAATCAGCGTTCAATTTCCTATTCGATTGGCTCCTAAAATAATCTTGAACACCTTGATCCGTCATTTGTCCCATGAATATTTTCATGAACACATAAAAATCAATAAAAATTATTTCACTGCAGTCATACTAAGAATCAAGCGTGACTAGGAAGACATTTCGACGAATTTGATTGAATACATAAATACGACATGATTTGTTATATTACTGGATATTCCAGCTCGAAAATCTCTTTATGTTTTTGAAAAATTCTTGTCATTTATCAATTATTTTTCGTAGTCATACCAGACAATATTTACTATGCGAAAGGGGGAATGAGATGACCAGAGGACTGAATTTTCGGTACTTCTAATGGGAGGGTGAAAAGGTTAGCTCTGGCCATCGGGCTCTAGTGGGTGACCCATACAAGAGCTTTTGAAGCTTTCCTTCTCGACGGTACCGACAAAACCCCATGGTGTAAAAATACGCAGAATAGGTAGTAGGAGGTACACATGTTAATATTTTGCGATGGAGGTGACAGAGAAGGGATAATTTTATTACAACTTTACAACTCCAGCCTATGGAATAACGGTGACAATGCATTACAGACAGAACATTTGCTTTTTTTGAGGTCAATAGACAGATATCTCGCGGAATAAATCCTCTGCTTTCTGGATTCATGAAAAGAATATAAAGGCGAAGGGCCTCTAAAAGGGTTGAAAGAATGTCGGCGATGAAGTAGAAAGACCGCGATATTTAAGATCTTTTAGAATTAATAAGTGTAATAATGGGCGAGAGGGGGAGTTAATGTAGTGTATCCTCAGGGAGATAGAAAGTCTACCTCCTCACAAATAACCCCCCCTAAACCATCCCTTTTATGAAGTAAAAACACTGTCACTCCGTATATCATTTCAGGAGCTCCCTCTCACCCCAACATCCTTAGCTGTCCCTCTCGATTCTTCAACTGTTCCCGTTTCCCTCTCTCCCTCTTCTTTATCGTGGATTAACTTTAAACTTGGGTTCACACAAATCGTCCTAGATCAACAGGGGGTTGCCGGGGAGAGCGGATATTACCATACTATTATAGGGGGAGAAATTCAGAGGAGGAGGATGCTTCACACAGTGCTGCTAAACATTCACCTACCTTAAATAATAATAGGACAAAGCCGTATATGAGGACATTCCTTTCACCTTTCAGGCGGGATGAGGAAAGTAAAAAGTTGGTTGAACCCCCCCCATACGAAATCATGAAAAAATAACCAACTTTTTACTTTCCTCTTCCCACCTGCAAGGTGAAAGGAGAGTATTGCAATCGCCATAACTTCCTTATCTTGAACACGTTCTTAGAATGGTTTTGATCGATACCTGATCAACTTTATCCGCGTTTTGGAAAAATAATGTCTGTAAGTAAGTATGTATGTGCGTCCCAACTTCCTCAACTTCCCTACTACCTAGAGCCGACGTAGGGAAAGTCCTCTCTATGACGTCCGCCCTCCGTCTTTGAGGGGAGTTGGTAAAACCCTCTTTCGTCCGCGGGGAACCTCAATTCCCCTTCACTTTAGTTCCAAATTTTTTTTCGCTTCTGTATAGTTTCGACAAACTTCTACTTGCAAACGGTAACATCTAAACCTTATTTAAGAGGGACTGAGGAATTGCATGTGACAATCATACAATAATATAAAACCGTAAACGTTGGTGGTCGTCATCCCAAGTAGGTATTGTACTGCGCACGCGTCAGGGCCCTCTTGGTTGGGAGTGAGACGTGCAGAGGGACCTTTCGAGAGTAGGGATCATTTCATGTGAACGTCGATCGAAGAAACAAATCCTCCCCCTAATTGCGAGTTTTGGCTTCCCAAAGCTTCTAGTGTCAAAACATGTGACTTTAACAACCCGAAAATTACCATTTCATGTTCCTTTGGCATCACGGTTTTCTTTAAAGTACTATTAATTCGGGAATAAGAGTTATTTTTGAAATAAAACCAAGCCGAATTTCAGAGCATTCTTTCTGACAATTGAAAAATGATAGAAAGCTTGCTATAAATCTGTCATCCGTTAGTGCTTTCCTCCTTGAACAGCGAACATTAAAAGATAGGACAATGTTAGTAGTCTTCAATCTGGAAGACGGAACGTGACATCATAGACGGAAGTGATTTTAAATAACCTACGTTGAAAAAATGAATTAAAAAACATAACTGGACAGCATGGAGGAGGAGGAGAGAGAGGATTTTTAAATTCTTTACTTTTATCCAAATACTAAGCTCACTTTCCTACAAAATAGGTTCCTGTCATGCAGCATGAGTTAATGAGCGAATCTTCAAAAGAATGTTCAAAAGAAGATGTTGGAATGTTTAGCTTCGGAACAATTTTCGACAATTTAGGTGACAGAAATATGTTCCTGTCCCTACTCTATGGTTTGTTCCTGACGGTAGGTACCTATAATGACAATACATCACTAAGATATCAAGAAAAATGTCATCAAAAACGACTTTTGAGCTTCATTTTTGATTTTTTAGACCGTATCTTAACTTTTTATTGTCGGGAGCGACACATGAATAACTTTTATGCAACATACATAACCCCCCCTTGGAAAACCTTGACCGACACTTCCTATTAGGAACTGAGAAACAGTTGTTCCAGAATATTCACCTTTGAGTATTCACACGCTATAATTTGTCCGACGGCAATACAATTCATAGGAGACCATCTGCGTCAAACCCGCGTAATCCCTGAAATTGTACCGCCATTGGTTGAGTATCTAGTTCTGTAATTATTCTTATGACAACGAATTTCAAGGTTGATCATGCGCAGTAGCTATTCCTGGTGATTCAAAGGTGGTTGTCTTGGAGTCAGCTCCCAACTACACTTTAGATTTTAGCGAAATCATTCTACAGGAAAAACCGGAGTTTCAGGAAATTCACGTTTGCGCATGTGCACACGCTAATAGGTAGTGTTACGACGACGATGAAATTAATAGGGGACCGTCACGGGGCTAATTCGTACAATAAACTAATATTCCATGAAATTCGGACCATAATTTCACCCAGTTTTCTCTGGGAAAAGGAGTTGACCACAGACACTACAGACGGACAGTCAGGTATACACAGAACCAAAAACGTCTGCCAAGTTGGGTGTGGCACATAGCTTCCTCGGAGCATCAGGTCGCGAGAAATTGATGTTTCGAGGATTTCACGTATTCGAATGCGCAGATGATTTGGTCGGCTGGTTATGAATTCCAAAGGGGACCATCTAGGGCCTAACCAGCGTAATCCCTGAAAATTTCATCAAAATCGGATGGAAATTGTGTATGTTATGCGTGTTGCGAGGATTGCCGGACACACAGACAGACAGACCGACCGACACCGAAACGAACCCAAAAATGTTCAGGAAGGTCTAAAACGTAAAGAGCGAGTTGACATTTTGATTTTGGAGGTAAAAAATTGTTCACCTCCCAAAAGTGAAAACAATGCTTCCGCTACCTTGGTAGACTCGGAAGCAAAAATTGTTCAGAAAGCTCTGATAACAAAAGTAAGTGGACATTTTGATTTTTGAGGACAACTTTTTTTCTTGCACAAATACCATAGTTCCCTACCTCGGGTAGACAGGGAGCAAAAAACAAATAACCGTCCACTCTGTCCGTTGATGTTATCGAACTGGTGAGCTCACATGAAATCATGTTTCAGAGACATCTGCTAATGTTAACTTTCCTTTTAAGTAGATAGTGCTCTGGCGTATTCCAGCTGCAAGACGAGTACTCAAAATGAAGGACTCTCATCTCATCTCCCTCCTACATCCTTATTGGATGAGAAATAATTTTTTCTCCCTCATCGTTTTTTTTACAGCTACCCAACTGTTGAAAAGACTTTGAAGGCGGGAAATAGGTAACAACCGACGCCTCCAACTAGCTGGAGCACATCAAAGAAAGAGGAGCAGGTCCGACTTGATTCGGATAACGCTCCATTAAATTTGAGCCAGATGTGAAGGCTTCATGCAGTGGGTATAAATAGAGTTACATTTCTTCTCTAGATAGAGATGTGAAATGAATATTCCAAGAACTGGGATAATAATAACTCTTCGTTTGAGCGTGTAATTCAAAAGTAACGAGCTCGTAAATCCGAAACGCAAACAAAAGAGTCTGCCAAGAATTTAACGACTTACTGACTTTTGCCCCACGAACTTACTTTTTAATTCGTTCAGTAGGTATTGAATAGGATACCTTTATTTCCATTCTGGTTTACTCCCATCGAACTCATTGTTATACTTAATAATGAGCAATTCAACACATTGATGGTATCAATGAACTGAGATTGGAAAAGTGACTCAACGAACAGCGATCAGTCCGCTCAGTTCCACCTTGTGAGTCAGGAGGATTCGTAGATATATGTTAACTTTTAGCGAATTTTTGAACAAAATGAAGCTATTGCAATGGCTTCAAAATTTTTGTAATGCAAATTTTTGACAATTTTCTCCATGGAAATCCGTTTCAGACCATTCTAAAACAATTCCTGGAATTTAACACTTTTTCATATGTATATATATATTTATATATGTGTCACTCCAGACGACATCTGCCCGTGGGATCTAGATAAAAAATCCGAAAAATTTTTAAAATGTCAATAATATCAAAAGTAAGGATGAGTTCGTTAGCCAGAATTTTCGAAGTACTCCAAGGGGTCAAATTTCGAAAATTTAGTTTCAAAAATCGCCAAAAAACGTGTTTTTTGAGGTTTTTGGTCTAAATTTCAATCCTAAACATGGGAACATAATTATGGTATATTCGGAATCAGCGTGAAATTTTCTGAAAGAATCACTCACCAAATCGGTTGAAATCATTCTTTGAAAATTCGCTCATCAACTCGTGCTGCATGAATGGGACTTTTTCAACTTGATTGTTGATACAATTTGAATTAACAACTGTGTAAAAAAAATGTAAAAAAAAGAAAAATGTGCAGCGTTACACAAGCTCAAAAAGACGGGGAAACACAAATTTTACGAGAATTGATGTCAAAGGAAACGTAGAAAAATGGAGCGCTCTATGTCGAAAACGAAAATTCCTTGTATGTATTTCAAGTCTATATACATCATAAGAAGTGAAAAATGATGCATCTGCATGTTCAATCCTGTCACTGACTAAAGATTATAGATAGGCAGGTCCAATGTTATGTTCCTATTTTAGAAGTTGACTATTAATTTTTATTTATATAGATAACAAAAGAGTATTTCTGAGTTTTTCATTTCAATGTTTGGGCAAAAAAATAAATAACTAAATTTTTGTAATCAAATTTGGTTGAAAATCCGTAATATAACTATCCTCATAGCAAGCCCTTATGGAATCTGCAAGTACATAATATTAATACTGGTTTATACCTTTTTAAATTTTTTCAAAGAACTTGTAGAAAGGTACCTTCAGTTCGCTTGTTCTTTCGCTGTTGCTTTAGCGAGAGTTAGTATGTCCCTACTCTTATTCTAATTCTTTCTTACACCAGGATATCGTCCAGAACCGACTCGAAATATTTTATTGAGATTGGTATAATCGGGATTCAGTCAATCCTAGGCGTGATGATGATTGCTTTATGTACTCGGAACGTTTGTCCGGATATATAAACTGGAAAACATTTTGTACAAGAACTGACATCAAATTTAAACTGAGCAATTAAACTGAGTCAATTAATTCACTTAACAGGGGATTTAGCCGTTTTTCGGCCATTTCAGACCACTGTGAGCCGTGTCAAGCTCGAGACACTCCTTACAGGTTGAACCGAAAGTTATCAGTTTCTAGTTGGGAACTCTCTATTGGAGAACGTACTAAGGTTGGAGGTTATAGGTTGAAGACGTCCCAAGATCCTTAGACCTAACCAAACCACCAGCCTCTCCCTCCACCGATGCCATCCATCATTTATAACTTACCTACTCGGCGTATTAGTTAGCTAACGTTCCAGTCCGATCCCTTTGGGTGTCGATAAAGGAGGACGGATAGAGATCTCCTTGATCAAGTTAGACAAGAAAACCCTGGCGAATTATTATGTTCAAATATACACGACAAACTTGAGAATCCTACCTCCTCAACTTGGTGAAATGCGAAGAAGAGACCGAGCCCTTCAATAATATATAATGCAACAATTTCAATCAGACGTGTGATTTTATGATAGAAGGTGACATGAATGACAGTTTCACTCCTCGCGCAGGTGTGTGTCTCCACGAATGGAATATGCACCTGAATAAATCATACATTCATATTGGTGAGTGGTGCCGTAGTAGACATATTTGTAAGGGTTGAGGGTGAAGAAAGAAATGGTGTGGCCTCTTCAGTTATGCTGTCCGACTAGTTTCGCCTGTAATTCGGAATAGCACAAATAGGCGTAATGTCATATCAGGGTGTCGGAAATTTAACGAACCAGCCCTTTATTTCCGTTATTCTGGCTCCTAGGAAAAAATCCAAATGATGACCTCGTTAATTTTTCACGAGAAAAACTATTTATTTTTAGCCATAAAAGGAAAAAAATGGTAAAAGGCTTGTTTGGCGCACTAACTTGGTTATTTAAAATGGAAACCAACATTTTTTCATTGCAGATTCAAATTCTAAACATAATTTCATAAAGGAATGACCCCTCACTCGAAAATTTCAGTGTGCAAAAATGAATGTCACGCTCCAAATAAGTTCTAAAAGTAAGAAATCGAGGTTTATGGATGTAGTAAACTATCAAGTATGCATCAAGTAAACATGATTTCAATGTATTTTTTTTCACGCTGAATAACGTGGTGATAATTTTTTTTTTCGATTTGTCTAAAAAATTGGGCAACCCAATATTTTTATTTGGTTTTTCATGGAATTTTATGCTTGATTAGAAAATTCAACATCATCACGTTATTCAACGTGAAAAAACACATTAAAATCATGTATCATACTTGATAGTTTACAACTCCCAAAAATCTCCATTTCTTGCTTTTAGGACACATGTAAAGCGTAATTGCGCACGTTTTTGCGCACTCAAATTTTCGAGTAAGGGGTCATTTTTTCATGAAATTTTGCGTACAATTCGAACCTGCAATAAAAAACGCCGCAAATTATTACACAACGGTTTATTATTTTCTGTACATATCGCCCATCTACAAAGATCCTATTGACATAAAATACCCACCTACCGCGAGCTTCACAATCATCTCTTGGCGACAATGAGTAGGTAACTACCTTCTTCTAATTATTATTATCGGAGAGTTGTATCATTCATTCTTAATGAAATTCAGTAACTAAGGAAGCTTCTGAAAGTAAACAACAAACTTGGTTTGGTGGAATCGAAAGAAAGTTGCATTTGAACAGCTGATATTTGAACGGAGATTTTGCCTACTCGGGAAGAATTGCGATTCACACTCACGTTTCTGCTCTTTTTTCGTTCAACCCTTAAGTGCTTACAGGGAGCGAACGGTTGGCCCTAAAACGCTCCGCAAGGTCTCATTCGACGTTAAAAATTGTGTTCTATCCTAAATCGATGGAAAAAATATACCTTCCTATTTGAAATTTTCGAGCTGGGGAATTTTGAAAATTTCATCCCCTATTTTCCAACCCTTAGAGAAGA
>JAEMON010000001.1:50135393-50148833 GCA_030264115.1 Lygus lineolaris | reverse complement strand
CCTATCTCTGTCAAATGAGACGAAATCATGTTTAAGTTAAAACTTCTAACCTCTTCTCTATGTGCCTAATGAATGAGATACGGGAGAGAGAAACCCATAAAGAAATTATGCAAATGTAGATCTTTTCATTTATAAGCAAATGAAACGCGTAGGTACCTACCTGCATTTTATCGTCTGAAAAATCCAAATCCCTATCTCATGTGAATAAATAAATCAGAATCTATTTCAAAATAATGTATTATTTGAATCAAAGATTCGCGAAACTGTCACGGAATGGAAATAGTACGAAATACGAAAATTCAATATGGCTGCCAGCAAATCAGAGTTTGACAAGGCAGTTAAATTATAACGAGAGCCTCGAATCTCTAGTCAAAGATAATCACTGATTAGGGATAGTCAGCTGCTAAAGTGAATTGATAAACGGGTATGTGCGAGATAATCAGAGATTTGACTTAGTCAGACTTTATTCGCAAATGTGATTGATAAACCGGCCCTAAATATAAAATATATGAACGAGAAGGCTGTCCAGCTATCAACGTTGACGATCCACTCAGGCGCCTGAAAATGCAAAAAGTCCCATTCATTCAGCATGCGTTGATGAGCGAATTTTCAAAGAATCATTTTAACCGATTTGGTGGGTTCCTATGTTTAAGACGGCAATTCATACAAAAACCTCAAAAAACGCGTTCTTTAGCGATTTTTTGACTCTAAATTTTTAGAATTTGAACCCTTGGAGTACTCCGAAAATTCTGGCCAACGAACTTAACCTTTCTTTCAATATTATTGACATTTTGAAATTTTTTCAGATTTTTAGCTCGATTCCTCGGTCAGATATCGTCTGGAGTGACACACTGTGGCATTAGAGAGTGAATGTACCCGTGAATACCAGGCCAGTGAGTTTGATAAGGTAATGGAAATTTACCATGTCATTTTATCTGTTAGACTCTCGATTCTTGAAAGCCACAGCAAATAGGACGATAAGGTCTGAAAGAACAGCTGATCAATCAAGCACTAGTTCTGAAGGGGTTCAAACCGTCGCTTCCACCTCACCTTTCTTGAAGGTCGGTGGAGGGAGGAACTATGCTGTACATTCAGCTGGTTTACCACCTCAACCCATGGCACGGTAGCACAGCGTGCAGTTCGGAAGAGTGCGCTGAATTTATTTATCATTCTTCCTCCTCTTGTTGTGGGTGTTCCATAAGGAATTACCCAGAGACATCCAGAAGGAATCTCACTATGAACCCTTTGAGTAGTAATGTATATTGTCCAATTAGGCATGCATCAATGATAACTTTCTTCATATTCTATCCATTGAGCTATATAACATAGGAAGTCCTTCAAGAATCAATTTTAGTCAATCAATTATTATTCATTCTCCTCCATTATTGAAATTTCATATATGGGGGACATTATAATTCCATACCTACGTGAAATGGGCTTCAAATCGTTCATGGGCCCACAATTTAATATATGCCCCAAATTAAATCCCCCAATTCGATGAAGTAAAATCTCCTGTATTTCCAGCTTTTAATGGCTTTTAATGAATGAGAGTTTCCTCCTAGAGGTTGTCCGGATGATATTTTCTTGGAACAGAACCTTTCACTATCTTTTGCCTCCCTTTTATCGAACTTTTGAAGAAAATAAGGCTAAAGTGTGAAATTTCAGGAATCGTCTTAGAATGGTCAGAAACGGATTTCCATTTAGACAATTTTCAAAAGTTTGGATTACTAACATTTTGAAGCCATTGCAATAGCTGAATTTTATTCGAAAATCGTTGAAAGAAAGCAGAAATTTCGATTCCGCAAGAACATTTTTTTCAACGTCTTGCACGAATACAATTCAGCTATTACCTTTGGTAGTAAGGAAGCAATCTGAAGAGGGAAAAACTGAAGGACACAGAGGTTCATTTTTATCCTAATTATGAAATACTGTGTTCAGATGATTCATCTCTAGATCCATCTAGAGGATAGAGTACAACATCTCTCTTCACGATGGGGGAAAAAATATTTTAGCTGGAATGACACTTGGAACAGTAATTAGGTACGTGATACTGTGCATAGAGGTACCTACCTACCTACTTGCCGATGTTAATTTCATCTTCATCGGTTATCGAAAAAATCCTTTCGTTCCCATCAGCGACATCACTGTTCTTATAATACCAAACAGTATTTAGTGACGTCAACGGATAATATTGATTGATTTCCCTTCTCAACAGTTGAACGAAATGTACAGATTACAGATGTGAGAAACGCAGTTTCTGTTCGTCCCCAAACTCATTATTCCTCACCCCGCGTTCGTTGACGAACTATGTTGATGCCAAAGGGACGGTTTATCTTTGATCTGTTCGGCGGGATATAGCGAACCTGGCTGGGGCATATCCTTCGGACGTTACTAGCTTCCATCCGCGCCAGCTCCAATATAGGACGTTTAGCGGAGACCCCATCAAAGGATTCCGTGTTTTACCTTAGGTTGGCTGATTTCCCTTATCATGTGATTTGTGGCCGGTTTCGTTCGACCAGGCATTGGACAAAATCTGGATAAAACCTATATTAGTTCTATATTCTAAATATGTATTTTTAAAAGATCGCTCAGGGTGTCTGGTTCAAGAAAACTCAGTTCACTACAAGTTGGCCTTATCAATCATGTATATATAAAGACCTATCTTAATCAATGCGTAAAGATATATTCCACGCAAGAAGTATTAGATTCTAAATTTTCCGAACAATTGTTTTGTAAAAATCAAATATTTCCTCTGCGACAATTTTTTTTTTTAAATTAATGTCGATGACTAATGTTGATAGATTGTGCAATCAGGTCCTAAATTGTTCCTGTGAATTCCATCTTCGTCAGATCAATTAGAGCTCTCCACACGCTCAAATAATGTAAAAACCTCCAAACATAAATTCCTCATGACTTATTCGTCTGATTTGAATTTGGGCTTGGCGTTTTGAGCGTGTGCAAAAAAACGCGTGTGTTAAAAATGCTTACCGAACGATCACTCACATTTTTTCATTCAATTTCCATAAAAATTATATTGACCGATTGGGGTTTAGCCCGAACAATCGTCACAATTATTGGATGATTATGGACGAATGATCGTTTTATGGGTGTTAGTAAAAATGGGTTCGATTTAACGTTGGGGTACCACGACTGGAATAGAGTGCGGGTGGTGGTGTATACTCATATGACTGGCACTACAAGCAGTGGCGACAGTTGCATTGAAATGACAGCTGCCAACAACAACTACACAGCAAATTCTGGAGTCTGCCGAGTTACCCACAAAATGTCGGGCCACAATATCGACAATTTTCGTTTATGGTTAAGAATACGATTTGTCTAATTGTACGACTTTATTTGACTTTAGGGGGGATGTCCAGTGTTTTTCAGGTATTTAGTTGAATTGAATTATTTTAATGCATCTACTTATTCATGGAAATTATTATCAACACCTGTCCAAGCATTCTATATGACCCATAAGCAGTATTTATGCAATAATCAGGAACTATACAAGAAGCGTCACGATAATGAAGGTGGGCAAGTTTTTATAAAACATAGAGCGTAGGTAGTGATTCAATTACCACAAACTTGTTTCACCGAGTGTTGAGTAGAGAAGTGTTGAGCGAGTGCTTCGACTTTACAAACGACGACACTTTTACGATAAAATCACCAGCCATCACAAGCGACACAAGAGGGACTGCCGTAATTAAAAACGTCCGATGTGGAACGCCTCCCCCATAAAGTGGAAACACGGTGAAAGGGGACTTCTGTGAAAATGATTTCCACCCGCGGGGGAGGGAAGCAGTATGATCTAAATGCAGAAGTGAAGAGAGTTTGAAACAATAGTGATGGAGAAAGGTCTATTGATATGCAAATGTTTGCTAGGTGAAGGCTATTTGGAATGAGCGCCACGTCCCTCCAACAACTACCACTTTAAAATATACAGTATGTGTCAGAGTCTCTCTTTTGTCCACGCCATTGGCTCTACGGAGTTGAATTCTTTTCAGGCTGGACAAAAAGACTCATTTAGCTCCTTAATTACGATAATCCCTTCACCCCTGCGTACAAGGAGACTCCTGATGAAAAAAAAAAAAAAAAAAAAAAAAAAAAAATAACCCGACCAGAACAAAGCTCTTACATTATTTCCGTGTCCTTCAGTGGAATAGAAAAAAAACATTGGACGGACTTAAGAACTTGGAGTTATTCCTGAAGTAAATTGTACCTAATTAACTCCATTTGACACTACTGGTAGTCACCCCTCAAGTAAATTCTGTTGCGTAAAGCAAGTCTGTATTCTTCCAAGTAGACAGCTGTCCACTCGGAGTGAGTTCTCGAGAGTCAATTGATATGGTAAATTACCATAAATACCTAGGTGTTATAATAGATCAAGAGTTGTCATGGCGCCTCCATATAGACTACTGTCGTAATAAAATTTAAAAAATAACCAATATCTTCTACAACATAAGAACAATTCTACCGAAGGAGAAACTTAAATTAGTGTATTACAGCATGTGCCAGCCTGTAATTCAGTAAGGAATTGGGGTGGTACTTTTACCACTCATATAAACAAATTATATTTGAAACAAAAAAACTATTCTGAAAACTATGATGTCCCTTCCTCGTCGAACCCCAACTGAGGAGTTTGGACCTTGTGAAGGTATTCAATATTCGTCAGCTCTGTGTGAAGTTTTCGCTACTATTTTATCATAAACCCGAACGTTATAGACGATACGCACAACATAGGTGTAGTCGGCTGCATAGTTGCTTGTACGAATATGTTGGATTTGTCGGGATTCAGCCAATGGGAAAAACATTTCAAACTATCACTTTATTCCTTACGACGTTTTGGGTCAAAACTTCGACATGATAGCAGTGCTATCGATGATAGCAGATTGAAGTTTTTTCCCCATTGGCTGAATCCCGAAAAATCCAACATACATATATATAAACGATACAAGGACACCTCTTTACACGCTTTGAGCCTGAAGGAAACATTCTTCCCCCTAGACCCCGACTGGTTCTTACTACTCATAGTCCATCATACTTACTATACATGATCCACAGGAATCTAAGCACTAAAATAAGATCACATATGAACTACGCGAGATCTAATCATTAAACTGAAATTTCAGCATGGATAGTCAGAAGATGAATGGGAAGTATTGATAACTTGATCAACAGCATATATCTGCAATGAGTAAAATTGATTGCAGCTATATGCTGCTGATCATGTAATTTTCTGATCATAAAACTTTTTGCTTTTATTGTACGATTGAATTTTATTGAAGATTGTGGGATTATGCTATTGGCAACTGACTGCCTCACAACACGGGCTTAGCCTTTCGTTAGGCAGATTTACTAATGTTTGGCACCTAAGTGCTGATGTATTTACATCAAGCATTCCATTTTCCATTTACATTTACTGTCATTGTTACTTATTATGGTGAATAACTTTATTCTATTATTTGCTATTCATCCAAATAGTTATTCTCAAGAAGTACGACATGATCTACTAAGTGAAGTAGGCTGAGTCTTATATTGTTACTATTCGTGCTGGATTCGTGAGAAAAATTCACTAGGTAGGTAGTGGATTAGCAGTTCCCGATTAACAAAAAAAGCACGATCGATCAAATAGTTTCCGAGATACAGGGGCCAACGTGGGTTCTGAGTGCAGTTCTCGAGAAACGGAGAGAACGGGAAATCAGTTTTGTGGGTCGCCTGGCACCGGCAACGGCACCAGCCCGACGCTGAGGTGAATACACTTCATAAATGACTGGTCTAACGTGCTGGAATTGACATGGAGTATTGTTTGGGTCCTCGTTTGTCCATTATGGAAGTACCATAGAAGAGAATGAAGAATAAGGTGATGAAAGAAAGTCACAGTGTGGAAGTTATGGTCTTATGCTTTTACGGATGATCTCCTAAGAATCATAAATCAGCACCGAAGAAAAATATATCTAGCATACACACGAGAAACAAGCATAGAAACGCATCTATGACTAAACAGGTATGTTATGCTCAGAGGAAGAGTAAACAACAAGGACAACAACAACGGTCTCATCAGTGTATCAGTGTGTTCAGCAGATTTTATCGTGAGTTTCTATGCCATCGTTGCCATTGGCATTGCCATTGCCATCTGTTCCGTGGTTTAGTTTCAGTAACAAAATTACTACAAGACAAAGGTATTTTAAAAAGCAGAAAAGAAAAAAAAAAACAGAAAACATTCTAGAGCACAAAGGCATTTTACGCGGAGCGTAGCCGCTCAAGCAGTTGAAGTTCCAACTTTGACAGCTATTTCTAATGCTTCTATTGATCTGAACCTCAAACATATTGGTATCAAACAAACCAGAACAAAACCGAGAAGTTTCTTAATAAAACAATTGTCAGCAACTTTATTTTCAAACCTAGGAAGGCCGATGGATAGTGAAGGACCTGTATGGAAGTGAAGAACCTAGACTCAGTTGTTACAAGCCTGTTAGGTGGATCATCTGTTGTGAGAAGGCCTATGTCCCATCAACCCATGTCCCGCGGCTCGTAAGCAGGAAGAACCAATAGTTGGAAGTAATATACTTATATATTTCTAATAATCATGTGGAATTTCTGAGTATACCGACACCATGACAGGTAATAATGTAACTATGTAATTACAATCTCAACGAAGTAACTATTGAAGTGAATGCCTGGTCTCAGTTGTGACAAGCCTGTTATGTTCACTACAATAGTATAATCATCTTAGTTTGATATGATTTGATATCCAATGATTGCAAGTGGTAGATAATTTATGTTCTCATTAGTGCGGTGGATATAAGTAGATTTGAACTTCGTTGTTGGGTTATTTGTTAGAAGAAGCTGATGTTGGCGACTATACGTCTGGCTCTACGGTTCATAAAAATGAGCCCCCTTCCTGGAGGTACAAGCAAAGGGGTGCCCGAAATAACCGGAGCACTGTTTATTTTTACGCGACGCTCTTACCTTATCTTAAATCCTTGATCAATCCAACCCGTTTGAACCAAATAAACTTCCTTGACAACACTCAAAAGTTAAGGTTACGTTGTGCTGAACCCGTGTAATATCCGTAGCTAGCCCAGTTACGTTATCAACCTTGTGGCGATAGTACGACTATCAGCCGTTTTTTATTAATTATGTATTTTAAATTATGTTAAATATTCGCATGTGACCTTCAAATTTAGTAACAAATAATCAGCCAACTAACAAAAGACTAACCCAATGTAAATTACTCAACTTCCAGAGTATCAACTGCATCTCTGGATTGGAAAATGAATAAGGGTAGAAAGTAAAACAATTAGGGGTTGATAATTATAATAAGGGGGTTTTCATGTTTGAATTTATAATAAGGGAAGAGGAAGAAGCGACCAGAAGACCAGGAAACTCATGAGTGGAAGGAGACAGTCCATGTTACCTGCTGGGAGTGAAAGGCAACACAACTTCTCCTGGTATCCACTAGAGTGCAGGGCCAGACACAGAGTCTCAGATCCCACAGAAGGCATTACAGCTCCCAAGGGCAATACTTGATGAAAGCCAAGATGGATGGAACCTTAAGGGCCATCATAAATTCAGAATTTGATCTGGGCAGTTGACTACTGAAAAGTGGTCTAAGTTAAGAAAAATTTCCCTGTTGGAACAACAGCAGGCGAAGATTTTTTGCAAATTTAAAGTCAGATAAAGCAGATCTATCTCCTTTAAAGAATATTATGGGCTAATAAATATCATTTTCCTGAGCTGTCTTTTCATCATCATAACTGGGGACTTCGAGTCTTCCATCAGCGCCAGGGACTTCACCATTTTCTCATCATTCAGGGACTTTACCATTTTCCTCATCATCCAGGGACTTCACCATTTTCTCATCATCCTGGTACTTCATCATTTTCCTCATCATCCAGGGACTTCACCATTTTCTCCGCATCCAGGGACTTCTCACATTTTTTCAACTTCAGGGGGAACCACCGCACCCAGAACTTTATAACCTATTTTGTTTGTTGGTATTGTTACTCTGTTTTTTCTATGATTATTTTATACAAGGTACCTTGGTAAGTTAGAAAACAAAACCTATCAAAAATATTAAAGAATCAGGATCAATGATTCTTTAAGGAACGGTTTCAGAGGGTTAGCTATAAGGGGAGGTTTGGAGGCTAACTAGTCACTTACACATTTGTCCTGGTTCTTTCAAAAATTGTAATTTTTTTTTTAAAGTGATCAATACAACCTAGACAATAGAGAGTTCCTAGTAACACGATCCGGCGTGACGTATTGTAAATACGGTGCCGCATTCCCGATCCGGCAGACCGCATCACAATCCGGCGCCGTAATCTGCCGTAAAGATGCGGCACCGGATCTCAGTCCCACACCAACCGCATTGTTCGGGGCCGCATCTCGTAACCTGTCGCTCCGGATAACCTAGTTGTGTTGTAACCTATCCTCATCAGGCCAAGAAGCGAAAAGAAACGCACACACATACGCTCATCAAGTTGACAACAGAACTAGTGAAAATGGGAAACTAGAACGGGAAAATGACTGGTTCTTATAAGGACATTAGAAATAGAAAATTAAAGCGAACTAGTGAAAACGGGAAACTAGAACGGGAAAACGAGAGAAAAGAGGTGTTGCTGAAACGAGGGCGAAAGGTGGCATGAAAATGAAATCAAGAATTAATTACAGAAAAGACAAGATGGCAGTACACTTCTTCTTCTTCATTTTCGGGGTTTTTTTTTTGCCCTGACCTCAGCCATGACGGACTCAAATGATGCCCCAATACCATTTCACGTCACTTCTAGATGCAGTTTTGAATCTTGCGTCACTTCAAGATCCGGTTCATTCCTCCCACTTTTGGTTAGCATCTGATTTGCTCGCCCCAATCGACCACAATCCGTCACACCGTATTGTGTTGACCGGATCTACTAGGAACTCTCTAATATTGACCGGTGGGCAGTAGCTAGCAGGTTGCCTAATTTAAGTGCACGCCTTCGCCCTCTAGGTAAATTGATAATTCACTATTATTGGTTTGCTTCCGACAAATTAATGTATATTTAAAAGATATATTATAGTGTCAATAATGTAAAGCTTCGTATGTCTACACTTCCAGCTATCCAAGTGAACAGCAGCCTCCACTGAACTCTTATCACTATGATGGCAGTTGTTCAGTTGTCCTTCAGAATTTCAGCTGATCGCTGATGCTCGCTTTTTACTCGTCATATGTTAGACTGGGATTGCTTATGGCCCGTTCCAATTAATCAGTTTCCAATTTATTTCAGAATACGGTTGATTAGTTTATTCACCCGTTAGTTATTAGTTATTCATTGTACGAGTGAACCCATGGTGAGTAAGTATGCGTTGCTTTTAAGCCTTCCCCATTCGGGAAATCTCCAGATGATTCAATAACAGGAGTACTTAGGTTCTCATATGAGTCGAGGTGTCGATACTCTCCCCACCAATAGTATCGGACGTCACTAAACACAAGAGGGATTACAGAGGAGATCGCCGTGTCGCATAATAGAGCAACAAGTCACCCTCTTTGACGGCCTAGTCGTAGGGATGGTCAGTTAGTGCCGACCGCTCCATGCGTATAAAGTTCGCATTATTGGACGATGGTGGGGACGACGATAGGATGACGCGGGTGGGTGCAACTTCCCGCGTAACTGGATGGGGAACGAAGTTGAATGGGGAAGTTAATGTTGTCCATACCACTAAATCTAGGGAAAGTTGAACTTGACGTGCAGCTGCAATTGTGCGGCGGTGAATATGTATACACAACGGCCCCCCTCGTCAGCTCCTCGAGGGCGACCAACTGGGATAAACTTCCCATTGGACCTTCATGAGCAGAGATGATTCCTGGATCCAAAACTCACGATAACATTATTTAAAAAAAATGGAATGATGTGTAAAAGTGCATATTATACCCAAATTGAAGTGTGTTATGCGTTTCGTTTCAGTACCTACTTGTTTTCATTTTTTTCAAATAGTGACTCTGAATACACCATGAACGCCATGAATATACCGTGACTCATAAATACCCCAGATAGCTTGTAAAATGAAGCCGGAAACTTTTAATACGGTACAACTGAGGAGGTAACTTTCAAAAGGGAACATCTTCAGTTTTGAAAATTTTTCAGGAGAAGAAAAAAACTAATTACAGTACCAAGCAAATATTTTTCTTTTGTTTTAATATCATAATAGTGAGTAAAGGGGCACTGAAAATGATGTCCCACAACATGAATTTATTAGGTATAAACCATCAGGAAATAGAACCATTTTTATTTTGGATGTGTGCCGTTTTGGTGTAAACACTGGGATCTGTGCCACTTTGATAAAAACATCAAATGATTTTTCAGCAAAAACTCACGTTTCCTTTTGTAAAATGATTAAAGTCTAAAATTTGTCTAAATGATTAAACTAACTTGATGTTGCCGACCAAAGCGCACCTGGCTATAGATACTACCGCTATAATATATGTAAGGTTGGAGGACGGCTCCCCGTAGAGAATCTCATTTATAATTCAGTTATACAATGAACTAACGCTTGGATAAAAGGGTAACCTACTTGTGTTGTCATTTCTCGCCACGCCTGATTTGATAAGTGTTAATCGTTGATCTGATGTTAGCGGTTTTTTTTTCTCACAAAAAACGTATTTGAGTATGTTGATAATTGATCGACAAAAGCAAGCGCACAATATCGAATTTTTCCTCGGTTTCCGAGAGCTACCTACGTTGCATTAATGACGTCACACCAACACCGTTCTCCACTTCACAGCTTTCAATTTTACTGCTGACGTGACCTTCTGTTCGTGATACTACGCTGCTGCTCCCTCGTAGTGGGACTTGGTCAAACTGTTTGAAACCATCTGTTAAGGTAGCTTCAATGGAGTCATGGATCAACACCGAGTATCCCTCGCTTGCAACGATCACGACATCAAAACTTCCAAAATTAATTAAAAATTAACTTCGCAGATGTCTCGCGCAAAAGCTAAATAGGTCTCATCTCATTCCACTAATAAAACGGTGCAAATTATCACACAACTGTTTATTATTTCCTGTATAGATCGCAGATCTACAAAGATCCCATTGGTATAAAATACCTACCTACATGTATCGCGAGTTTCACAATCATTTCTTGGGGACAACGAGTAGGTACCTACTTGTAATTATTATCATCCGAGAGTCGTGTCATTCATTCATAACGAAATTCAGTAACTAAGGAAGCGTTTGAACAGCTGATATTTGAACGGGGATGTGGCCTATTCTGAAGATTTGCGATTCATACTCGTGTTTCTGGTCTTTTTCTCGTTCAACCCTTGATTACTTACATTGAGCGAGCGGTTAGTCCTAAATCGCTCCTGTAGGTCTCATTCGACGCGGAAAAATGTGTTCTATTCGGAATCGATGGAAAAATATACCTTCCTATTTGAAGTTGCATCCCCTATTTTCTACCCCTCAAAGAAGACTGACGGTAACCCCAAATGGGACCGGTGTACCACATTCCATTAATTTTGGTCCACGGTAACTAAGGGAAGGGCCGCTTATGAAGGACGGACGGATTTTTTTCAATTCAATTTTTAGATTCTACGTATTTCGAAACGTAAAACATTAAATTTTGAAGGAGTAAAAAAAAAAAAAAAAAAAAATGGTTTCGTGCTCGATTTCAAAGGTTCATTATCGAAAATAATAAACCAATAAAATACAAAATGAACCGGTAACGCACATTCTATTAGCCCGTCTCTCCTGCAGACTTGTCTCTAGGAGAAGAAAGAGTAATCCGAAAAGAGAATATACCCGTAGATTCCATATTATATTCTGTTTGGTTATGTAATTCCCGAGTTTCACGCAGCGGTGGGTGCCTACAGTAAAGTTAGTGATTATAGAAATAGTCGAGACGGCTTTCGACCAAAATAGTGATGGCAGGTGGAAATATATCCAGTCTAAATTAGTTTGCCCCTTAGATCGGTCCTTGAGTTGGTAAATATTCCAGCTCCTTCCATCCACATGGGCCACTCAGCAAACAGCCTGGAACATTAAATGGGAGAAAGCGACCCCTAGCGTGGATAACCTTTCTGGTACAGTTATTTACGACTTCCGTCGGAGGGTGTTTTTTCCCCTGTGGTGAATTTTATAGAGCATATTTCCCTACATAAATGGGCATCATCACTCCTTCATTGTATCACCAACACATCTGGAGACGGGCCAATTGGAGTTATTTAAAAATAACGTTGGAGAGGAAGCAGCTCTAATATTATTAGATGTACTCGAGGGCACCCCCGCTCTTCGAGGTGCCACCAAAGGTTTTTCAGCGGACCTCCGCACGGGTCATCGCACCTCTCAACTCATATCCACAAAGCGCGGCCAGAGCTTCCTGTTTACTCCAGCTCCTGACACTCGTCCAAAGATGAAGTTGTGGATCTCATAATGAAGTAAAGACGAGGTAGACTGCTTGAACTTGTACTCGCAAAACAGAGTGATCAATCAATAAATACACAACATCTCTATTATCAATCTCCATTTTCTTTCACGCTAAGTCTACATAACGCATCAATCCTAGTCGGTAGAGCGTGTGTTTAATATTAATAAGCAAAATAGCTATGGTAACACTTTTCATAACTGGGAAATAGTTTTTGTTGTGAACTTGGGAAATTGTTTTTCATCCATCTTCCCATCTCCTTGACTGAATTCCCGGAAACATTTTGGCTTCACCTCGTCAATAATTTGTTGTCTGCACATTTGTCATGCTTCTCGTTAGCCAACGGCTCATCTGCATGTCCGAGTGTGGCATAAGATGACAGGTAACTTGGAACAATAGTGTCGGTACAAGTGACATCGCAGGTGAGGTGATCCCCTAGCTCAAGGAATCAACGTAACTGCATCGGGCCTTTTACCATCCATTCGAAGGCCCGAAGAATTGGAGATTCAGCTGAAAATGCGTCCTATCAAATTTTCGTAAGGTGATAAAAAACCCATGGAACAACAGTCCGTGAGGGACCTGAGCCCGTCGACACGTGCGGAGGTAACGAGTGATCATCCATTCCTCCCAGCCGTTCAAAGTCGACTTGCGAGATCGGGTTTCCAGCATCTATCGCTGTATCTATTAGCTTTGTTCGCAGTGCAAGTTCCGAACCTTGGGAACGGTTCTGCGCTTGCGTAGTTCAGTTTTTGCGTTCACAGTGCAGCCGTTCCGAGTTCGCAGTTCTAGTTCTGTGTTTGTAGTGCATCCAGAACCAAGTTCCGAACCAGTTCGGAACCGTTCGATTCCGTTCTGAAATTTTTTCTGAACTCAGAACTAGCGCATGCGCATTGTGCTTATTGTTAATGTATCGCTAAATACCACCTGCTCAAGCGAAATCCTTTTTGCTGTTTACTCTCCCTCGTTTATTTTAGTTGTTACTCATTTCTGCTTTTCCGTTTTCATTTTAGCGAATTTTCGAAGAAAATGAAGCTATTG
>JAEMON010000001.1:50109684-50121834 GCA_030264115.1 Lygus lineolaris | reverse complement strand
TAATAAACCGTTGTGTAATAATTTGCAGCGTTTTTTTTTGTTAGCCTACGTTACAGGCAAGGCAGTGCCTACCTCACCTAACCTGCCTTGCCTGAGCTGTCTTTGCACTATTGCCATCTGGCAGACACTTTATTAGAAAACACCTTTTTATTAAAAAAATTACACGTCATTTGATACTGAAATGAGAATCACTTGGCCGTGTTGGTTCGTGTTCCCCTTTCCGATATCAGGACCCTCCGCGGACTGATAAATTAGGCATGGAAGTCGTATGTACCTACGCGGTGGTCCTATCACGAAGCATCGTGAGGAATGCTTGAGGTGACTCAACGCAGATATTTATAGTTCATCCCTCTCCAACACCTTGTCGACCCTCACCACGCTGTCCCCACTGAACTATCATACACGAAAACACACCATCTTATGAGTAACCACTCGCCAAGAGAGTGAGTCACGTCCACCCTCACCTTCCTGGTAACGTATGACTCCGATAAGGGTGGTCGCACGAATATGGCAATACTCATCCAAATGAACGATGACTCGTCGAGCACAATTGTCCAAGTGACTATTACTATTGAGTAACTGTTCTGGTAACTAGAAATAGTGGTACCCTCAACATGTTGTTTTTCCAACTAGCGGCGCCGGCGGTGGATAAATAGATAGACAGATATATTTGCCTTTCAGCGAATTTTCGAAGAAAATGAAGCTATTGCAATGGCTTAAAAATTTTAATAATGCAAATTTTTGAAAATTGTTTCTATGGAAATCCGTTTCAGACCATTGTATAACGATTCCTGAAATTCAACACTTCTTATATATACATGTGTCACTCCAAACGATATCTGACCGATTAATCCAGCTAAAAATCCGAAATTTTTGTAAAATGTCAATATCATCAATAGGAAGGATGAGTCCGTTGGCCAGAATTTTCGGAGTACTCCAAGGGGTCAAATTTTGAAATCGCTAAAAAACGCGTTTTTTGAGGTTTTTTGTGTAAATTACCATCTTGAACATAGGAACATATGGCATATTCGGAATCAGCGTGAAATTTCCTATAAGAATCACCCACCAAGTCGGTTAAAATGATTCTTTGAAAATTTGCTCATCAACTCATGGTGCGTGAATGGGACTTTTTGAGAACCTTTATGAGCGTGGTTCAACTCGAACATTTTAGCTACACAGAACCTCCCGCACACACTCTCATGAAAAAATTGGCGACAACAGTGTGAGCGGAAGGTTCTGTGCAGCTAAAATATTCAAATTGAACCTGCACTTCCGGTAGTTGGGACAGACCTTATGATTGTAGAAACCATCTCGAGGGTGGTAGGCCAAAACTGGGGAAGAGGTCGTTTGCGCGTAAAATATTAGTTTATTTTTCCTCCTTCCTAATTCTTCGCAAAGAGTCAGATACTTATGCATTCAAAATTCCGATGGTGAAGAAATTGGAGAAACGATGAATGTGATTTCCTGGCAGTAAATCGGAATCTCCATCCCCGACAGGTATGGGTTGTTGTTTTTTCATTTCGCCAAAGGAAATTGGCTCGACTTCTAGTGATAATTATTTTTTACCACAGCTCAAGATCCGATGGTTTAAGACGCTATGGTGTCATTCTTGGTCGAAATTAATCCTACGGCATTGATTTTATCGTTATCCAGAGTGAATACGTACAAATTAGTAGAGAAGAATACCTATTGAGGGGTTTTATGTGATAGAGTACCTACTAGGTAATAGTGTCATGGTTAGTCAAGTACAATCACGCTTTAGACAGTCAAAAAGTGGAAGCCAGATGCATGATTTTCCTTCTTTCTACTGTGGAAATGAGTGTGGAGGCGCAGATGATACCAATTCAATGACGATTAATATTGACAAAACGTATTTTTTTCGTAATTCAACTCCAGCCCACATCATGTGGTGTACAATTGACGGGTCATGCCAGTGATATACGATGCGAGGGTTGGTTTCCACTCTTAATCTAAAACAGCTGTGCGCCGAGGAATACGTTTGTGTTAATGGAACTTTTGAAAGTGTGGCAGCTGGCCTTATTATAGATGAATATTACTTATACGTAGCGCCAAGGGATGTGGCGAGAGCACTGCAGCGAATCGTGGTTCAGAGGCGCATATTATCAAGTCTCTTGGGAACGAAAATATGGAGAAAAAATGGTTCCTACGTACCTCCCCTCACAAGATTCCTAAATCACCTCCAACAGATGCGATCTCCTTTTGGGTGGTAGAATGGAGAATGAAAACCTCCCTCGTTTCTCAGAGCTTGATATTTCTCATATCTAAGTAGGTACGATCAAGTAGCTAAGTGGTTCTGTCAGTCATCCCCGATTGAGTAAAGAGTGGGGGTTAAAATAAACACCGTTCCGTAAGGACCGTATCAATGACTTCCTTACTATTAAAACTGTCTTTCTGGCTATTTTGAAACTTTGTTATTATAGAATAAGACCACCCGGGGGAAAAATGGTGTAATGGCCCCATTTGAGGTCTACTTGTGCCCCGAAGCTTGGCGTTACCGTAAGTCTTCTCTGAGGCTAGCTCGAATACCACTTAAAATAGGAAGGTATATTCTTCCATTGATTTCAAATGGATCACAATTGTTAGCGTCGAGCGAGACCTCGCAGAGCATCTAAGGACATGCCATTCGCTCCCTGTAAGGGCTTAAGGGTTGAACGAAAAGAAGAGCAGAAAGGCGAGTGTGAATTTCAAATCCTTCTGAATAGACCAAATTCCCATTCAAAGATCAGCTGATCAAATGTAAACTTTTCTCATTCTTTTCCACCGAATTCTTTTTTTGTTTACTTCGACAAGCTTCCCTAGTTTTACTAAATTTCGTTATGAATGGAAGATTTACGCTCTCGTATGATAATAATTACAAGTAGGTACCTGCTGCCTACGTACTGCTCAAGAAATGATTTTGAACCTCGCGATAAATGATAATAATAGAAATCTTTGTAGATGGGTTCTATTTTTTTTCTTTTTTTAATGTGTAATACAAGGAAAAATACACTGCCAAAGACATGGCACAGAAGATTCCTCGTGGCCTTCACAATATGTCACCATTAAATTTTCAGAAAACTAGGAATGACCGGTTCGCCATGCTCATGACGATGAAATGCTGGGCAACCAAAAATTGATAAAATTGTAATTTTTAGGCAATACAAAGCACGGGGAGGGGGCAAAAAATATTACCCGCCATTTACGCTCACGCAACGGCTGAAATTCGCCGGAAAAAACGGCGTTTCTCTAGTTTCTACGTTAAGGCCTGATTGAAAACGTGGCATACATACAAAACAGCTTTTGCAAACGTCATACAGGTCACAGAACATCAAATTGTGAGGTTGGGTTTCATAGTTTATTCATCATGCTCGAATAAAAAACGTCTGCCAAGTTGGGTGGGCAGTATAGCTTCATCAATTTTGTAACATAGACGTATAGAACCGGTTCGTGAACATTTCAGCGTAATGATTGATAGAATAGTTCAGGAGTTATCATTATGACAACAAATTTAACGTTTGCGCTTGCGCAGTAGCTATTACTGACCCAACCGTGATGAAATTTATAGATCTTGAGTCAGCCCCCAACTACTCCCCAAGTTTGAGCGAAATCGGTCCATTATTAACTGAGATATCGTATTTCCAGGAAATTCAAGATTGCGCATGAGCACACGCTACCAGTTGCTATGAAATTAATAGGGCACCGTCCAGGGGCTACCCCGTACAATCACTGAAAATTTCACCGCAATTAGTTGAGTAGTTCCAGAGTTATGGCCATGAAAAACGTTTAAAAATTGCGCATGCGCATTAGGTATTACTGATACAATCGTGTCAAAATTACAAGTAATGGTAGCCCTCAACTACACACCCAATTCGAGCGAAATCGGTTCAATAGAAACGAAGAAATCGTAGTTTCAGGAAATTTACGTTTGCGCATGCGCACAAGCTACTAGTGGTCTGATGGCAATGAAATTCATAGGGGACCCTCTAGGGTCTAACTCGCTTAATTATTGAAAATTTCACCGAAATTGGTATAGAGACCACCGAGATTGGTAGTTCCGTAGCTACTTCTATGACAACAAATTTCAAGTTGGCGCTTGCGCAGTAGCTATCACAGATCCAATCGTTACGAAATCAATAGGTGATTGTCCTAGAGTCAGCCTCAAACTACCCTCCAAATTTGAGCGAAATTGGACAGTTAGGGACTGAGATACCGGGGTTTCAGGAAATTCACGTTTGCGCATGCGCTCATGCTACTCATAGCCCGATGGCGATGAAATGCATAGGGGACTATCGCGAGGCTAACCCGCACAATCCCTAAAAATTTCGATCGAATTTTTTTCGAATTCGGATCAGAATTGTGGGGGTTATGGCCGTGGCAAGGAAATGTGGACAGACGGACACGAAACCAAATTTGTTCAAGAGGTCCTGAAACGCAAAATGCGAGTGGAAATTTTGATTTTGGAGCACAATTTTTTTCATTTCGAATGTGAAAACAGAGGTTCCGCTGCCTTGCAGACCCTGAGGCAAAATTTGGTGAAGGGCGGTCTTCATAATTTACGGATCATTGACGGATGGTCGGTTTTCCGTCAACCATCCGGGTGGAATCATGACGGATTAGTGAGTCCTAACCTAATTTTCTCCGTGTAATTTGCAGCGTTTTAGCGAATTTTCGAAGAAAGTGAAGCTATTCAACACAATGGCTTCAAAATTCGTGTAAATTTTCTTCATAGAAATCCGTTTCAGACCATTCTAAAACGATTCCTGGAATTTAAAACTTTTTTATATATATTTATATATGTGTCACTCCAGACGATATCTGCCAGAGGAATCGAGATAAAAAATGCCAAAAATTGTTTTAATGTTAATAATATATAAAGAAAGGATGAGTTCGTTGGCTAGAATTTTTGGAGTACTCCAAGGGGTCAAATTTTGAAGATTTAGAGTCAAAAATCGCTAAAAAACGTGTTTTTTGAGGTTTTTGGTGAGAATTACCATCCTAAACATAGGAACATATGGTATATTCGGAATCAGCGTTAAATTTCCTATAAGAATTACCCACCAAATCGGTTAAAATTATTCTTTGAAAATTCGCTCATCAACTCATGCTGCATGGATGGAACTTTTTTTCTCTCTCAAATTTGGAGGGTAGTTGGGGGCTCACCTCAGTACGACTACCAATGAACTCCGTTGTATAAGTCATAACTCTGGAACTAGGTATTCGACCGATTACGATGACATTTTCAGGGATCGAGCGAGTTACGCCCCAGACGGTGCTCAATGAATTTCGTATCCGTGGCTGACCGATTGCAGCCACCGCGCAGACACAATCGTTATGTGAGTCGTACGTGGTTGTACTGCACGGTGACTTGTTTGGGGCAAGTGGGATCCGCACCCAGTGATGTGCGTCGACTTTACATAACGATAAAACGAACCTATAGTGGACCTGGCGTCGAGTCTGCATCAACATCTTCGTGAACAAAAATAAGCCGAGTCCAGTTTACATATACTCGTACCTTTGAGTCCTACGTGGGATCCCACGTTACAAACTTCCTCTCTACCTAACTCCACAAGTAGGACCATACAACCAGAAGGGCGAACTCGAAAAAAAGTCGATTTTTTTTTAAATAGGTCTCTATAGGTCCTCTACTACACATGGCTACATTCAGGAACCGCATTTCGCCCTTCTGGTTGTGGAAATGTACTGGATAAGAAACGGGGAGCTTTCAAAATCATACCAAACAACTGAATCTGAGCCGTAAGGGCGAGCTGCGCGCTTTATCTACCTTATGCCTGCATTCTCCCTCTTGGAGCTTCTCTGAATCTAGCTGAATACGTTCCCCTGCCATGGAAAACCTATTTTTGGACATTTTCGAAATACAACCAGGAGGGTCAGTAGGTAACATCGAGGTAGCTGAACCTGATGAAGAAGACGATTTATTGGATTACGCTTGAGATTACGGTTGGACGTGCAGTTTTCAAATGTCAAATGTTTTTGTTTGTGATTTTCTGAAATTTCGGCATTCAATACTTGAATAAATACATGAATGAGTTACAGTTTTCCATCTTTTGTTTATGTATTTAACCTGACATAAACAAGATAAGCACGTAGTACGTGGTAAGTATGTAGCACGAGTACCTACCTAATTAGGAGGTAAGAATAAAGATTTAGGTACCCTGGCTCCTAATGTTTATTGCATTGCAAGGAAAGATGGGATCAACAGAGAAGAGAAGGTTGGTACTACATGAAAATACTGAAACATGATTCTAAAATATAGGTACCAATCTACCTAATCATTGAGATGATTAAAAAAAGAACAGATTGGCAACCCCAAGTTCACCCTTCAGGCACTTACTAACACTCATATTAGAAGTTCGCCCTTCTGGTCAGTATAGACTTTGAAGGCGAATTTCTGAAATCGCAATTCTGAAGTTCGCCCTTCTGGTTCTAAGGTCCTCATATAGGTCCTACTCATTATATTTGAAGGCCACCTTTTGTGCTGTATTATATATTATAGAATGGCTAAATTTATAGTTTGTGGAGCTATATGAAAAACGAAGAAAAATTCCCTTGACAAGTTGAGGTGCCCCATATTGTCACCAAAGTGTACGCCTTTATAGTGGTAAGTACACGATTCGCTTCACACATTCCTACCTCGAAAAAGGCAACTTTTTCTAAAATTTATTGACAATTTATTAGATAAATTTTGAGATGAAAATTAATGAATCTAAGACACACACACATCCATTCTACAAGACATATACATCTGCCGCCGATCTCCTCAGAATATTTTGATTATCTGAAGTTCGGAAAATCATAGATTTGACCCCACCGATCTGTTGAATCTGTCAAACTCGTAAGGACGGCAGGTCTCCTCCGTTAAGGGGACCCAGCAGCAAAAAATTTGAGAAAAATCAATTTTTGTTTTCTTTCATATAACAATGTATTAACATCTAGGGAACAAGAAAGTGTAATAACATAGTAAAAATTATGCTTACAAGTGTATCAAAATTTGGTTTTAGTACAAGCCGGTAGCATAGGCTGGCTCGTCCAGCCTATCCAGCCTCTTCGTCGATTTATTCTTCTTTTCGTCTGTGCTACAACCATGGATATTATACTTATATAGTCCATGACTGACATAGCTATATTATCCATGATACACTTCATTTTAGGTCTAGGGAAAGCAAAAACAGCTTCCCCAGCTTCGCATAGTGCGCCGTGACGTCTTGAGAAAGATGGATACTGTTGGTTTTTCTGCTCTCCTGTAAAGTGATGTTTTTTCATGATCACGGGCGTTTTTATTCGAAACGGCTGACCTATTCGCTTGTTTTTTTTTTTTCATGGAACAGATATGGCCCAAGAAACTTACATAGCGGTTTTACAAAATTTTGATTTTAACCTCCGCTAGACGGCTCTCAAGTAAAACAAAAATTATGACATTTCTTCCATGGTACCTACGAATTCGTGTATTTCAGATACCTGGAAACCCCTAAGTTAATAAGATAAAAATTGAGAATTTAAGGAACCAAACAAAACAAAAAATCCTGAAATCGGTTGAAGGGGGACTGAAGAAAACGCCTGTGAAAAGAGGTGCATTTAGGGCGGGAGGGAGGGTGGGTGCCGGGTCCCCTCAAGCATTTATTAAATAACAAATGCGTTTTTCCCCAAAATATCCTGATTTTCTGAGTAGGTAGAACCTTGCGTATTTTTGACATGAATATGTTTTTTCGCTGGGGTCAATCCAAAATTTTGCCCCGCCAAAAGCGTTACCATGTTTGACATGGTTTCATTGTTTTATGCCCGAGCAGTCAGCATAGAATTTCGACATAAATCGAGAGCTTTCCAACGAGTGGATAACGACCTACTTACTGCAAAAAGACATATTCATGTCACAATGTATCAGCGTGAAGCGTTGATACTTTAAACGCTTATTAAGGGGAGTGTGCCACCCTATCATTTTTCCTACAACTTCGGGTGCACTTATCTCGGGTTCTACTCAACATATCGGAATGATTTTTTATTTTATTCTCTTCGTCTTGTCAAGCACTAAAATCGTATCGTGCCAGTTTTTCAATTCCTTCATACAACATTTTGAGCGTCTCCTGAAAATCCCACTTTTAATTTTTTTTTTTTTTTTCACGACCTTCGTATTTGATTATCCGGTAAACTAAAACGATAGAAATTTCACTCCACACAACACAAATAGAATAAAAAAAATTACCGAAATCGGTTGAGTAGTTCCCGAGAAAAGTATAAGGAAGGGGAAAAAAAGTTCCATTCATGCAGCATGAGTTGGTGAGCGCATTTTCAAAGAATAATTTTAACCGATTTTGTGGGTGATTCTTATAGGAAATTTCACGCTGATTCCTAATATACCATATGTTCCTTTGTTTAGGATGGTATTTCACACCAAAAACTTCAAAAAACATGTTTTTTTAAAGCGATTTTTGAAACTAAATTTCCGAAATTTGGCCCCTTGGAGTACTCCAAAAATGCTGGCCAACGAACTTGACCTTTCTTTTGATATTATTGACATTTTAACATTTTTTTGGATTTTTCATCTCGAGTCAGATATCGTCTGGAATGACACACACACACACATATGGTATATATATACTTTTTCATATATGTATACACTTTTTCATATATATATATATATGAAAAAGTGTTAAATTTCAGGAATCGTTTTAGAATGGTCTGAAACGGATTTCCATGAAGAAAAATGTCAAAAATTTGCGTAATCTAAATTTTGAAGCCATTGCAATAGCTTCATTTTTTCGAAAATTCGCTAAAATCTTCGGGACACGCAGGTTTTCAGGAGAGCGGTTTTTCTGAAGCTCGGCGGGCGGGTAGTCGACTCCCGCCGCCTGCCGGCGGGACGTTCCGAGTTGATTTCGGCTCGTTGTTTCTGAGGAATGTATCCGTCATTAACAATTGATACTCTGTTGATAAGGAGTGTCCACGTTCTCAAATACATCGCGAAGTAATGGAGGAAGCAAAACTAAATAAGCCTAAATGCATCAGCTGTTGAAATGTTTGTTTACATATTTGTTTATTCTCACTCTTTGTCTCATCTCGTTTCGTGCGTTCTATGTGTGTGTGATCGTGAATGAATCTAGTTTATTCATTTATTTCAATAGTTTTATTCAATTGATTTTCCAATAAATCATTATGAGAATTAGGTAAGAGGAAAAGGTTGGCGAGGAATCGTCTGGAGGAGCAGTTTGAAGAAGCCGAAGACGAGCTGAGCTGGCCTATGAACCGGATGGATTTTAAGAAATCATAACTTATGAAATAATTAAGATATTTCAATTTGTCTTTCACCAATATGCGCAGAATATATTCTAGTTTCATTAAAAAATATAAACGAATTATGAGCAAAAAAAATTGTTTTTTTTTAATGTACCTTGGGTGGCACACTCCTCCTAACCCCGATAATTCTTTTTAGAAACAACCTCTATCCAGTACCTTCTACACCGTATGTAGTATTTCCCGCCCTTCAAACGTAATTACGGGTGACATGCAGACATAAATAATTTTATAGTATGATTTTAAAGCATTGCTTCACCTACCTCTCATAATATTACTTCAATAACTACTGCATGTTAATGAGATTGTCATTAAAAAAATTCCTTTTCAATAACGCTACAATTAAAACGTGGCCCATCATGGACCAACACCGGTTTAATTAATTTTATATTTCTGTCTTGATATTATGTTACTCATTATACTCACTCTTGATATTATGTTGCTCATTATACTCAAATGCATATTCTTCTCAATCAAGAATAGTTATGTTTATTATGATATAATTCAAATAGTTTTCCATAATCACAGGTTGTCCTTGGTACCTTCAGGTAATCCAATAAGAATGAATCATCAATTTCTATTTTGTTCATTGTAGATTGTGCATATATTTATGCTTCCACACTACCGACGGTAGGAGCTATATATTATATATATTCGCAAGAAATAAAAAAAGTTTGTCCTCCAAAATCTTAGTCAATTCCTTGTCCCAGGCAAAACTACCCATATGAAGTTATGGTTCGATTTTGATGAATTTTCAGCGATTGTGCTGGTCAGCCCCCTAACGGTCCCATATTATTTCCATCGTCATCGGACGACTCAAACCTTGTACGCAGGCGCAAACGTGAATTTCATGAAACAACGATTTCTCGCAGTTCCTAATTTACCTATTTCGCCCAAATTTGGATTGTAGTTGGGAGATAACTACAAGACACTTACCTATGAATGTTGTCACTATAGGATCAGTAATAGTCTACTGCCAATGCTCAATTTTGAAATATGTTTCATAGCCATAACTCCGGATTTTCAGAGATTGTAGGGGGTTGTAGGGGGATTGTAGGGGGTAGCCCCTAGACAGTCCCTACTAATTTAAACGCCGTTGGAAAACTAGCAGAGTGTGCGCATTTGGAAACGTGAATTTTCTGAAACTACAATATTTCAGTTCCTAATGAACAGACTTCGCTCAAATTCGAAGGGTAGTTGGGGGCTGACTCCAAGACAATCACCTAAGAATTTCGTCACGATGGGATCAGTAATACTGACTGGGCATGCGCAAACTTAAAAGTTGTTGTCACGGGGATAACATTGGAACTATTCTACCGATTTCGCTGAAATGTTCACTAACTAATTCCATACGTCCATGTTAATAGTGAGGAAGCTACACTGCCCACCCAACTTGGCAGACATTTTTATTTACTTATTGATACCTATTTGTATTTTGTTTGTATACTTAAGAAAGCATTGATTGGTTGATTGATCTGCAAGGCCACGTTAGGCACCTCTGTTTATTGCCATTGTGTTTTTCAAGTTGTTACACACAAATACAATACAAAATAAAGTCGATTTTACGTATTGTTCTAGTAAACGTTTCAATTGCCTATTCATTATTAATGCCTTAATTATATTGTGATGATGCGTTGGTTTTAACATTTTCCGTTCAGGAAAGCACAATCATGGAGTCTTCATTTACTGGTAGTTGAATGGGTAGGTACACATGTTTTGGTGGACTCAGCCACTTTCTTCAGCCTTAAAATTAAAACGTCAATAGGTGAGATGTTCAAAAAGTAGTTAATAAGTTAATATGATAAAAATATAAATGTTAATGTAAATATATGTAAATATTCCGAATATTTACATTAACGTTTATATTTTTATCTTATTAACTTATTAACTAACTGACTTTTTGAACATCTCACCTATTGATGTTATTTAATTTTAAGGCTGAAGAAAGTGGCTGAGTCCACCAAAACATGTGTACCTACCTATTGCCTGTAACTACCAATGAATGAAGACTCCAAGATTAATTACGTTATGTTTTCATTATTGTTGTGATTGGCTCACCGTTAGCATGGAAGGGCGTGGGTGACAGAACAGCACAGTGCAGAAATATCTCCAGAACAGCGATCGTCGTCAGCAGATTCATCGTCACAGATTCACCATCGCGGGCACAACCACTACACGACTACACCTCCGTTTCCGCCGCGTCGAACCTCATTTCGGAAAATTCGTTCTCGTGAGATATGCCCCCCATGTACCGTCATGAGCAAAACTGTCAAGAAAGTTTGAGGGTGACTCAAATTCTGGATTGTTTTCACCCCTCGTTTTCTGTGGTAAGTTTGTTGTTTTTTCACGTTGTTGAATAGAAAATTGAGAAAAATAGGTAATGAAATTGAATTTTAACTGATGTTTTGTGAAGGGGATGAATGTTGTACTTTTTAAGGGAAGTTGGTAGCTGTCTCGGAGGGGTGTTTAGTGGATGCGGGTTCGCTTATGAAGACAATCAGACGGTAGAAGCGGCGGAGTTGCCCATTGTTTTGTCACTGGAGGGCGGACTCCGATGTAGCCACGGGGTGCCGGCACACGAACGACGCGCTCTCGATCCTCAGAAGACGATCGTGACTCAGTGATCGGCCTTTGGCCCGACAGCTGGTGGGGACCTACGAGAACCGCTCAGCGCTAACTGACGTGCGAGGGGTCCTCCGCCTTGCCATGTGTCCCAAAATGAAGTGGGGTGTCGAAGGCGACGGTGGCGGGGGCGGACTTATAAATGAGCCGCGGAATCCACTTCAGCGGGCAGCCGGTTAACTTATTACATTTCGAACTTCTTTAACCCCCCCCCCCCCCCCC
>JAEMON010000001.1:50060494-50070900 GCA_030264115.1 Lygus lineolaris | reverse complement strand
GTGTTTCAGAAATTGGGTTTTCTGCCGATCGCAATACTTTCCGTTCACCTTCAGGTGGGCTGAAGAAAGTAAAAATAGGGTTCATACACCAAAAAATGGCATGTTTTGCGCTAGCGAAAGTAAATCCTGAAGTATTGGTCCAGTTAATCTTTGCTACATAACTTGAGGGATATGAAGTACTGATCCATTATAGATTTTGGTCACACTGTTGTATACGAAGAAACCTATCCTAAATTGTTAGTAATCGATTGGTTTAACTTAATGATTCATGAGTGAAGCTTACGAGTTACAAGGGGCTATAGACACTTCATTTTGAATAAGTGTGCTCGAAGGAGTGAAGACCGGCGCTGGAAGAAAATCGCAGAGAGCACCATCCGCTTTTAGGGAGATTTATTGTAGAGTAGTGGTATAAGGGGTGGGGGGGGGGGGGGGGGGCGCAGACGAAAAGCTTTTGGAATTCAAATCAATAAATTCAACAGAGCCGTAGGGTCAACTCTAATTTCTAAACCATTGTACATCAAAGACCTTCAATCAGAGACCAAAATAGTCCAACTCTCGAGGTTGGAAGTTGGTAGTCCTTCCATGGTGAATGGATCCCATTAGGCCCTTGAGAACTCCTCGGCACATCCCTCCTTCCACTACAACCCTCACCACAATTCACAACTAAATGATCCACAGCGCATTATGTCTTCTTAATCCTTGGGCCCCTTCTCCCACCATTTAGCCACTCACTTGAATGCTTTGGAAGTCTCGCGGCCTTTCTAAGCAACCGGCTCATCCGAAGAAAGCAGAAATCTACGACTGATTCAGGGTTCCACCCTTAGAATTCAGTGTATTGATGTGCTGATGAGGAAAGGCATGACTTGACTGTGTAAGAATCAAATCACTCAATCGGTTAAAACTGCTTATGACGTTGTACAGACCACGGTTACTCCTTTACATCCAACCTATGGATGGCTGCTAACCGTGTTTGTGGTCTTGAGAGTCTTTTCTCCGAAACGACGGTGCGGATTCTACCGAAACTTCAAATGTGCCATAATACACTTGGTTGCGACCCCGAGTAGCCAATGAGGAAAACTACAAATTCTTATAATATACACAACGATTTATTGTTACTCTAAATTCAATTTCGCCGAAACGAGCAATCAATTCTTCACCCCTTAGAGCGGACTGCTGGAAAATTCAGCCATGATAGTCATGATTCTCGGTGAATATGACGAACATTCTGGTCGAATAGGATGGATAATAAGTGTCCATTTTAAACTCCTTAGAGATAGATGAAAGTAATGCAGAGAAACAGCCCAACAAACAGTCTTGTGCTCAATATTTTGATTTTTCCGAAGAATAATATCATCAGTATAATAAGAGAATAGCATGTCTGCTGTCTGCATGGTTTAGATGGGTAACAAACTGATAGGCACTATAGGCAATGGGGCTGAGGGAAGAAGGAATACGAATTTGTCTTCTTCAAGCATTTGTCGGTCCAACCGGTTTTGCTCGGTACTATTCACTTTGGTTTTTGCTTTATTTATTTATTTTTATTTTTTTGAAAAAGAAGGTATTCTGTAGGTAGGTATGTTAGGGCAGCCTTCTTGGTGCACATGACAGTAGATAGGTAGGTATGTACCTTATGGAGGAAGTTAAATGGAGGTGGTGATGGTCATTTTTTCTATGAAAAAATGCCTAAAAACTATCAAGAAGACCACCTAAAATGAGTAGTGCTGGCAGAAAACTAGGTATCTTTATCTTGGATAAGATCCTAACAATACTCCGCATGGTCTCATTTGTGATATATCTGACATCTATGGGAAAAGTATGTCTTCCTATAAAAAGTTTTCGAGCTTATGCGTTTTGAAAATTTCAACCCCTATTTTTCACTCAGAGCGGTAAGACGGCAACACAAGTAGACCCAACAATGGAAAATGGGAGAACGGATGGGGGTTTTTCAATTTCCCCAGCCTACTAGAAAGGTGAAAGGGAAGTTTTTTTTTGTTAAATATCATCTTCATTGTTACAACTGTGTGTACACATCTAGTAACTTCACTCTGTTAGTTACTTTTAACGTTTTGTCTTTCATAGATACTACCACTCATCACATCACATCACATCAGTGAGATGGAGCTACTTGTAGGTCCAGAAGTTTGGTACTTTTCAGGCTTTGTAAATCGCCGCTGTTGTCCAGGAGGTTCAGTACTTCGACATTCCTGTGCTTGTGGAGACGGTTTCCAGGATCCGTTGTTCTACTTTTAACAACTTCGTTCAACATCTTGACTTGAAGGTCTAGATAGAGGTCATCGGTTCGGACGTACCTGGGGGAATTTTTACCATGCTCCTGAGCATTTTATTTTGCCTCGTTTGGATATTCTTCAAGTTGCTTCTCTTGGTGCAGCCCCAAGTACCTCCCCAAGGGAAGTATTGCAATTAGCAGAAAGTCCAATCCTTGATTCGACTTTTGGATTCTACATATCTTGAAACCCTAAACATCAAATTTCGAGGGGGCTAACAGGTTTTCCGTGTTAGATCTCAAAGGTTCATTCGGTATTGAAAATGATAAACCAAAAGCGAAGTATAACTAGTTACTCGATTATCTCGAGGATCAGAAAAGGAGGAACGTAAATGTAATAGGGTGAGGAGTGCGTTTTCGGGGCAAGAGCGTCTCTTAGTTTTTTCTCGCTATGAGGCCACTCTATTCTGATACATTTTTTAGCAACTGATGAAACAGGTATTTATGAAAACCTCATAAAAATTTCGGCGTCCTCAGCGAACAAATTCGCGTAATTTCATCCAAGTTCCGTGAACTCTCCACCTGATAACGGAGTTCAAATCTGAGACCAATTCATCAATGATTTTTACGATTAAATCTCTTGTATCCCTCTGTATTCTGATTTTAATCTGTACACCTATTGTATCTCCATGAAATGCTCACTTGGTAACTTTGAAACTACGCAAATTTCCTCGGTAATTAACAAAACGCTCTTGCTCCTCATTTTCCTGACAGTGGGGCAAAGCGTTCTCAAATATGCTGCAAGTCATTTACATTGAAAACAACATGAAATTCGCTAGGATTTGAGATTATACCTACGTTTTAGCAATTTTAAATGTGCTTTCATAATTCACCTATGCTTTTTCTCAGAGAATTTTGGAATAGGTAGCCTCTTCTGCTTAGAATTGCGTTAATAACCGCCTTTTTAGCAAAAATATTAGGTAAACAATCCTGATATAAAAGGGCTCGGTGGTTCAAAATGTACCATTGAATAACTTTACATGAACCTTAGTTAGGTATACTTTTGCTTGAATGTCTCTACCTACCCTACCGACCTTGTCGCATGCTGCCTGTTGCTTGTGGTTTCTTTGTATGGCAAATTTTAAGAAAATACTCATTGACAATTTGATTAACTCAGGAGTTCCTGTTAAGAATTCTCAATCGAGTTTATGGTTTTTTTCCCTTCATTTTCGAATACAACCCCCTGCCTAATTTATTCCCTTGAACCCCAATCCTAATTCACCCTTACCCAAACCTGAATTCCCATCCCTGCGACCTAGGGATTTAGAGGATTATTAACAGTTAGAAGATTTTATTGAACATTTGCTCAACTCAAAGAGTTTCCTCTTGAGAAATAATCTATTATGTGGAGTTTTTTCTTCATTTTCAAGTTCATAGCATACCTACATACCTCTTACTTACTTTGGTCCATATGAGTTTTTTTCTCATTTAAGGTACATCTACCGGTATTTTGGGTAGAAAGTTGAACAGGCACTTGTTCCATTACACCAACGCACTTTCCCCACAACACGGGGCAAGTGCGTCGTTCGAAAACCTCCGGGTATTTCTCAATTTGGAAAGAATGACGAACATGAATTCAATAAATTCTCACCTTTCTCGATTCAGAGACGTCTGGAGAACTCAATAAAACCGTAGTCATGTGTAAATTCGAAGTTGGAGGAAAATGATAACATCACTAAGTCAGATTTGTGAAAGACGAGTACGCACTTGCCCCGCCTCACCCTACATGACGGTGCATAAGACCAGCCGAACTGATCTAGAATGTTCACCAACTTCTGCTATGGATTTATCCGATTCCAAATCCATCGTTAAATGTTGTTGGGTTTAAAAAGTTATGCACTCATCGCTAGGAGGACAGCTCTCTTTGAAAATCAAGTTATATCCACTGAAATGTTCGTTTGGAGATGATATATTAGTGAAAATGCCCTGGGCATGTAGAAATACACCTTCTGAAAGGTTTTCTCGCTCTAATTGGGAGCTTAGCAATTAGCACTGGCAGTTCTGTCTTGTCCGACTGTTTGGAGTTACGGGTATTATGTAGCCTGTAATTAGAGGGACGCTCGTGAAGAGATGTACGATGTTCGTGAACCAATACAGGGTATCCCACAAGACCCCCCCCCCCCCTTCCCTCCCACCTTCATTTTCATTATTCAGGAACCGTCTATTTTGATGAAATTTCCAGGAAATCGGAAAAGTAACATCACCATGTGATGTCTCTGTCACGTGTGGTACTTAATCATTGAATGCACCTGCAAAACATGTTGACTCCTCATTAACTCACTATGTATTCGTGCAAGAAATTAAGAAAATGGTGGTTCACCTGCGAAATCGAAATTGCCACTTGCTTTTTACGTTTCAGGTAACAATTTTGGTTACGTGTCTGTCTGTCTGTCGTCAATTCCTTGTCCCAGACGAAACTACCTATATGAAGTTATGGTCTGATTGCATTTCAGGGATTGTGCAGGTTAGCCCAGTGACAGTTCCTTATCAATTTCATCGCTATCGGACAAGTAGGAGGTGTTCGCATGTTCGAACGGGAATTTCCTGAAACTACGATTTCTCAGTTCCTCATATTCGGAGATTAGTTGAGGGCTGACTTCAAGACAATTACCGAAGAATTTCGTGACGATGAGATCAATAATAGCTACAGCGCCTGCGTAAACTTTAAATCTGTTTGCAGCTTTAACTTCTTATCACTCTATAAATGTTGGTTAAATTTCCACGAACTGATTCTATATGTCCATGTTACAAAAGTAAGAAAGCTATACAGCCCACCCAGTTTGGCAGACTTTCTTTACGTATTGCATAGATTTTGCGCAAATTCATGTACGTTTTTACAAGTGACGTGTCATTTTTCCCTGAAATTAGATTCGAAAAACAAAGTTGGTTCCAAAATTTCAATTTTTTCAATACATGCTTCGATTTTGATTTATTATTTTCAATAATCAGCCTTTGGAATAGAGCACCAAAAATATTTGTCACCACTGCGGAATTTGAGATTTCACGTTTATAGATACGTGAAATCCAAACATCTGAATTTAAAAAAAAAATCCTCCGTCCGCCGCAGAGTGGGGGCAATCTGGTAAAAACAAAAGCTCCACTCCAAATTGATAGGAAATTTTGAATTTTGCTGATTCTGAATCCTTCCCACGTTCATATGGGAACCTAAGATAGCTAGTTAGCTGCAAAACCATGAAAAACCCTGGAAAATGCGTGTTTTTTAAAATCGTTTTCAGTCGTGAATAGGTTATGGGTATTGTGTTGGATAGTTGGCGTATGTTTCAGTCGACGCAGAATTCTCAGGTCTTCAACTTTTCTCTTGTACAAAAATAATTTGTGGTTAAAATGGTCGAAACCTAAATTTTTCTGTTTTTTATTAATTTTTTTATTTTTTTTTAATGGGAACATGGAGGTATACTATTCGGAATCAGCGTAATATTACCTTTTAAAATGGAGCGGAGCTTAGTTTTTGCCAGAAAATGACAATTTCTGACTGAAAATGGCGACGCGCAGTTGAGTGAAATTGGGTTTTTCTGGACACGACGATGTCATGATAGATTCGTATAGAAATTTCTCGCTAATCCCGAATATAACCCACTTTTCTACACCGAAAATAGCTAATCAGGTACAAAATCATCAACGAACCTGGGAAATTCACGTTAATGACCATAGGAACCGCCAAAAAATTGTTTTCTGTATAGGTATGGGAAAAATTGAAGACCTGAGGGTTCTTCGTCGAATGAGAACTACGTCAGCCCAACGCTGTGGCCATGATTTCTTGTGACTCTACAAAGTTTTCCGTTTCCTCGACTTTTCCCGTGTTCACGACTGAAAAAGGAAAACTATGGAAAACCAGCAAAATACATGGCTACTGCGTTGGAGAGCTGGCGCTTGACTCACTGGAAAATGCTGAATTCAATTTGGTAAATGTTGAGTTCAATTTCGAAATGCTATATAACACGCCCCCTCATAGAGGGCGCTAGGGATAAGAGTCCCGCCGGTGAAACTGTGCCCCGAGTTCTTTGAATTAGGGTCCCGTCAAAGATGTTTTATATAATATTAGTCTGGATCGCCTGACCGGCCTATTCGTCCTACGCTGCAAATCCTTTCACTCATCCCCCCCCCCCCCCCCCCCCCCCCCTCCCGACCGTCAATAGAGCTGGAGAGTGTCTTCATTATTTCCTGTGTTCATTAATGATGAATTAGCACGTGTTCACACACTTTTAGTTTGTATTTATATTCGTTGTACGAAGATGTTCAAAGCATGTTCTGCATACAACTGTACCAAGGTACCTTTCATGCGTAAGAAGGTGAAGGAGCAAATGTTGAACAGCTCAGGTGGGCCTTTCGACAGTTCATGTACAGACATAGTGTCAGGGCATTCGACGGGGCCAATTGTTGTCAATGGTGTCAATGGGGAATTATCGTGTATGAGAAAATAACATTTTTTTCTGCCTTTGTATTGTTGTTTGGAATAAAATGACGCTACCAGTATAAAGAAACAAATGCTTTATCTTTCGGGTGTGGAGAAAACTTGTAATAAAATCTCAGCTATTTGAATAACAGGCGGAATTCCGAAGCCCCTTTCCTACGTCACACTAAAAGAACTGAACCGAAAAGAATGCGCTGAGATCGCGTTGAGAGAAGGGAAAATGGGAATAATTTAAATAATTAATTAAAAATTAATTTATATGAATTAATAATTCATTAATTTATTCACTCAATTTGTTATTGATATAAATTCTATTCTCACTAATCAGGAGCCCAAACGGTGATGGGCTTTGTGTTTCGTTTTGTTCGGTTGGCATCTTGGACGGAATTGGCCAATGACAAACGGCCCCCTTTTCAACGTCACTTTCCGACCAAATTACAATAATAAATATTTCAATAAATTTTCTAAGATAACAGATTTTTTGCCTTACGACTTCTTTATTGTTTCTTTTGAGTCATTATCTTTCAGAAAAAACATTTTAAAAAATTGATGATAATTCCCCCATTCGACGTTCACTATCAAAATACCTCAAGAAATGAGGGTTGGTCCCTCATGCTAGAGGAGGGGGATCATAAATACAAAATAATTTCTTCCATAGGTTTGTAGTAAGGCGATTGGAGGAGAAAGTGTGGCGTTCTCGTTAGCGAGTGAAGATGATTTGAGCCCAAACACTCATGCCATCTAGAGAAAACTGCAAGAAACCAATGACAACCGGTTCATTAGTTTCTTCAAGTTTTCTCTGGATTTAATGGACTTAAAATTACGATTCACATCGTAAAGTATGTAATTATTATTGTATAACATACGCATCACGAGGAATTTTCAAACTCAAAACCGGGAAAAATAATGAATAGGATTTTGAGCTTCGTTGTGAGTTTGATAAGGGGCCAAAGGAGTGATGTACTTCAGTTTTCCCATTCTTCTCACCCAATATTTGGCTGATTTCTTGTTCTTATCCAATTGTGCAGGGGGATCAGCTATGAATACTTTTAATTTCGTAATTTTCAGTTCATCCCCTTGGATAATGATAAAATAGGAAGAATGCCGCCAATCGCATCAAAATCTGATGGCAATTGGATGGGAAAATGGAAAAACTATGCTACAGGTTAGGGAAAAGGAGGAGGGGGCGGTTATCCGGTTTTTTAAAACTTATTGGTCCCAATAATAATGTTTAAGTAAGAGTTCCTATAAACTCTTTGGTAGCTATTATTTAGGCATTTTTGAGGACATTTTGGGCTTACTCCCTCGGCCCCTTAATGTTTTCGGTAAACTTCTTTTGAATATCGTCATCTACCCACAAAGTGGCCAATGAGGAAACCGATAAAAATAATTCGAAGAAGTTTGGCTCGATACGGAGACTCACAAAGTAATACTAATACTCTTCTTTACAATCAGTGAGGATTGACAATTGCTTCTCTTGCAGGCGTTGTGCATGTTAGGTTCTTTTCCATCCATATTTTATATCTCATATACACATATATCCAACACCACAATCACCATCATCACCATATCTACATCCGATTATATCATAATGGGTCTCTTGCTTAATTTCCTAGATCCCTACTCTACCGAAAAGTGAAAACTGTCTGATGAAGATCGCAACTTGGGTCGTGGAGAGCTGCAATTTGATCTAATGTGATCTTCTAATGATATTGTGTGATGGGAAATGAGGTGAGACGAACTCTCACTCGGGCGATTGTAAAGCTTCGGACCACTAGGAGTCCCAACGTTAGCGATCCAGACTAATATATTATACAGGTATACATCGATGGCTGGCGGACGTTTGCGCCGGATAATTGACGATGGGTCCTGGAAGTACTGGCAAGTGTGGACTGAGCTAGCAATGAGGGGGAAAGGTCCATTTGTATTACATTCAGATGTATAAGATGGAATTGTTGTGTTTTAGCGAATTTTCGAAGAAAATTGAGCTATTGCAATGGCTTCAAAATTTTTGTAATCAAAATTTTTGAAAATTTTCTTCATGGAAATCCGTTTCAGACCATTCTAAAATGGTTCCTGAAATGTAACACTTTTTCATATGAATACATATATTTACATATATATATTTATATATTTATGTATGTGTCATTCCAGACGATATCTGACCGTGGGATCGAGATAAAAAAGCCAAAAATATTTAAAATGTCAAAAATATTAAGATTAAGGATGAGTTCGTTGGCCAGAATTTTTGGAGTACTCCAAGGGGTCAAATTTTGAAAATGTAGAGTCAAAAATCGCCAAAAAACGTGTTTTTTGAAGTTTTTGGTGTAAATTACCATCTTAAACATAGGAACTATGGTATATTCGGAATCAGCGTGAAATTTCCTATAAGAACCACCCACCAAAACGGTTAAAATCATTCTTTGAAAATTCGCTCAGCAACACACATGCTGCATGAATGGAACTTTTTTCCTATTCTTGTTACAAGACAGGTACCTAACTACTCACCCAATTTTGTTCATTGTTTTCAATTTCTGTAATTTGGAATCGAGCATACATTTAACTGAGGACTACTATTATTGAATCCCACGTGATTTTATACTTAGATGATTTTCCTTTGTAAATGGTTCTTTGATTAGGTAACTATTTCTTTGGAACTGGGTAATTAGGTCGTGAAAATAGGGGAGCACCAATCTGCACCTCCTTCAGCTCGTAATTCATACTCCAAGATATGTCCGAAAATTATCGGCCAAATTAAGACCAAATTTATTTGACGTTGGAAATCCCACATTCCAGATACCTACCTACTTGCTATTACTTATTATTTAGTATTAGATATGATTTGACTGCAATTATATTACCCCATTCTTTCGCTGGTCAGGACCCTTATCGCTGTCGCCCCTTATAGACCTTTATAGCATTTCCAAAACTAATTGGACAATTTCCAAACCAATTTGGACATTTTGAAAATCGAATTAAACATTTCTGTTTTGAATTCTGTAATCTTTTTCATTAGGTATAGTCCAGTCTATAAAGTGGTCGAGCTTACGTTTATTCTGGGGGAAGCTTTTTTTCTACTTTTCCTGTAGGATTTTTAAGCATGTCCTGGTGAGTGAGGAACTATGCTGTACACTTCAAAACACGGGGGGAGAACTTTTGAAAGCCAAAGAACCTCGAAATTTTCAGATTTGTTTGAGTTTTTCATCCTACATTTATAAAATGCCAAGAGATAAATTGAAAAGCATCGAATTTCGCGTCTATTAAAAGAAGTCCGAAATTGGTTCAATGGGCCAATTTTTACGGGAGGTCAAAAAACACAAAACTTTTCAAACTTTAATAAAAAGATCAATACGCCCGTTTTGAAAGGTGTATTACTCCAAAAAAGGACCTAGAAGAACACTACCTCCCCCCTAAAAGTTGTAGGGCATCATGTGGAGATTACAAAAGCAACAACCTTTTCCGATTGGTTCAGTTTCGAGGTGTTCAAATACAACAATTGTGAAATGTGGCTTTTGCCTAAACGAGCTCATAGCTGATCTTTGAAATATATCGGTGCATATCAGCTCTGAATCACCTGTGGTAAAAATAAAAATGCCAAAATTGGTTTGGTGCTCCAATGGGGTCCGCGCATGAGAAATGAAAATTAGAAATAAAACCCATTAATTATGTTATTTGAGTTGCCATGACTAG
>JAEMON010000001.1:50016105-50037950 GCA_030264115.1 Lygus lineolaris | reverse complement strand
ATTTTCCAATGGAGATCTCTTCTGACCTCAACAATCCATACAACCAGGGCCCAGGGGGCGGATAGGAAGGATGAATTACCCTCCTCGACAAAACATAATTATATATCAACGCCAATACACATGTTTCCATATTAAAATAATGCGTTTCACTTACATTTTTAAGAGCCCCAATTAGGCAAAAGACGGTTTTGAACACCCAATTTTTAACCCCCCTCCCCCCCACCCACTCATTGAAAATCCTGGGTGCGCCGTTGCGTCAAAGTACTTGTTTCTCTATGAATAAAGAGTATTGGACATCATTTCTACCTACCACTTATTAAAAAAGTAGTAGAGGGGTGGCTGTTGCTCAGCTTTGGAATAAATATTCAGAGAAAAGGGTTTCAGCGATTCTGTCCTCCCAACAATCATTTATGGAGCTTGATGTCAACATGTCCATCCCTTCAAACTACAGCTTATTACGACTGGAAAACACCCACAGCCTTCCATTTATTTCCCTCTTGTCCTTTCATCCTATATCATTAGGTAGGTTGTTGAGTAGGTAGAACAGCAAAAATGAATTCTTAGAAGTAGGTAAACGATGCTTCCTCTTCCTTGAAATCCAAATGAGCCTTGAGATCAAAACGTTTCTTCGAAACTCCAAAAAATATGTGAGTCAACAATTCATTCGCTCATTAACTCATGCGAGTATTTGGGCACGATTGATTAGATGGACTATGCTGTCCGTTCGGAAAAATATATCGGTGTATTCAAGGCAGTCACATGTGAAAAAAAAAGAATAGAATATAGGAGCCAGCTTAGCGAGATACGTTAACGTGCTCCCAAAGCTACAAGACGTCCCGGAGGACCGAACGAGGGCTTTCATATTATTTTTTGTGGGGCTCCCGAATAAACGACTATCCTCGCCCGGTAGGTATAATTCACAAGTTTTGCTTAGCCGAGGAAAGTAACCTTTTGGCGGACGGGGGAGTTAGTAATCCACTTTTGTGGGATATCTTGGGTAATCCTGGTGCAGGATTACGGGCGATGCTCCTTCGTTCAATCTTGATCTGAGCTCTACCGCTCCGTGACGGCAACAAACGAGGTGAACAGATAGTTTTCTCTAGCAGAATTGAGAAGGGAACTCCCTTCGCTGCTCCCGGGGGTGGAATTGATCTGGACACCAACAACGTAACAGGGAATGAATATATTTTCCGCCCAATCTCATGGATAGTACGTCTTCCACTTTATCCGAGATTTTCTTCATTTACAACGATGCTTTTTGAATCGTGGCCTTCCGTTACGATTCACGATACTCAGTACATATATAGATTGGCCAAACTTCAATTGACCAGCACTTTATCTTCTTCAAGTTATGGAAAACAAAAAACCAGTGCCATTTTACAGAATTGTTTTCCGTAGATTACGAATACATAATTTTGGCGCATGTGCGTATGCGCAAGATGTGGTGTTTTTCGTTGAAGAACCCTCCATTTTTATTGCAGATTCCGATTCTAAGTGAAATTTCAGAACAAACGTACTACCTTTCATGTTTCATTCGATTCCTAAAAAGGTCCGTAGAATGAGGGCGTAAAGTGCAATAAATGCTAAAAAGTGAGCTTTTTCGAACTCATTCACTACCACATAGGTAATGAAACTTGATTTCAAGTATTTTTTTTGTATTTTCTTTTGTATTTTTTGTATTTATATTTGTATTTTCTTTTTCAAGTATTTTTCAACGCTGACTCACGTAGTGAAGTCAATATTTTGATCAGCACCCTTAGTACCTCGGAAAATGGTCGTGGGTATTTCGTACTACTCTAGTATCTACTTGGTGTTCTAGGAATGATGAGTGCAGATTGAAAAAGTGACTTAATCACGTGATTATGTGGTAAGACATAAGTGAGAATCACGTGTCATAATGAGGTAGTCGATTACAGTCCCAAAATCACAATACATACCTATTTTTCGTTTTTTTATTATACTTAAGTTTTTACAAGAAAATAAAACCATGTAAAGGAGTAACGTTATGAAATGTGAAGTAGAATCCGAATCTACAATAAAGAGAGGGGGTCCTATAACAAAAAACCACATTTCGCGCAATGCACGCGAGTGAAAAAGGGTCATCTTCGTATTCTACGGAAAAGATCCTAAGGAATGGCATTGTTTAAGCGTTTTTCGTACCATAACTTTAGGGAAATGAATTACTTTTCCATTACATTCTGGCCATGATGTTAACTTGAGTTCCCAGTCTGAGTTCAGTTGGGGCGTTGAGGAATTTAGAGGCTGTTTTAATCAACTCAACCTTTGTCTCAAATTTTCCGCTTTGTAACTGTGAGAACCGTGATCTAATTTTAGGTTTTTTATGGTTATAAGAGAATAGAACGATCATATAAAAGCAAACTGACATTCTTCCTCACTAAATAACATCAACACAAATCGCAACTTAACTAAATCAACTCATCAAATTTTCCTAAAAGATTTAGTGGTTTCAACAATTTGTATACCTAGTAGGTGTATTAAATAAAATCCAAACTAAGCTTATTCCCTTGTTCCTATTGAGGGTATAAGGGGTTAGATAACTTACAAAAAGTTAACATCAGCAATAAATTGGTAGGTACATACCTGTACTTGTACTTCCAATCTGTGTTTCTACAGAAATCTAAATCATCTAGATAATAGAGAATAATAGCCACACACCTGTAGGTAGGTACATATCTCAATATATAAAAATAAAATTAAAAAAACTAGCAAACGATTGATGAATGATCATAATTGGTCAGGGGCTGATAGGACAGTTCCCGGCACAAACTAAAATATGGTTTCGTAATAATTGAATCATCGATGAATAGACCTATAACTCTGGTTTTCCAATTCGGGTTGAAAAGTTAAGAAACTAAGTAGGTACGATACCTACAAATAGGTATGAAAGTTACCTGAATTATGATGAAAAACCTAAGTATAATATTGGTTATCAAGCTGAAATATGATTTGACCAAGATAAATCAGAATAATGAAATCATGATATCACCTTGACTCTTTCAGGTACTAGGTACTTTATTGAATAGGAAATTGAGTCCTCCGTCTTTGTACGTTATGGAAGAGCAATAGAGGGTTACAGCAAGGCCAGACACGTTGAAAACGGGATTGATACGTGAACATAATATAGTTTAGTAATGCATGTATTTAAGGGGACATTTTATGACCCAAAAACAGTGAGAAATGATGAAAAATTAATGTGCAGTACATAGTACCGCCAGCGGGTTAATTGTAACCCTGTAGGCATTATCCAAATCCTCTGAAAAGCAAATCTAAAAATACTCAAGCTAACTTGCTAATAAATTCATTGGAAATCATCAAAGCGGAGGATCTGACGTTCTCTGAACCACTTGTTACTGTTCCCATAACGTATCGAATAAATTCCACAGACGGGCAAGAGAAACGGATTTTAGGGCTGTTATGATAAAGGAGATCGACAAATAATATTAGTTGCCCGGCATCAACGATGAAATCGAGAATAGGGGGAGAAAAGATAAGCTCCGCGCAGAAAGAAAATATCTACAAATATCTTTGAACAACGATATAATTACCGGCAGTAGGTATCTTTCTAGCGAATTTTCGAAGAAAATGAAAGTATTGCGATGGCTTCAAAATTTTTGTAATGCAAATTTTTGAGAATTTTCTTCATTGAAATCCGTTCCAGACCATTCTAAAACGATTCCTGAAATTTAACACTTTTTCATATGTAGGTATATAGGTATATAGGTATATATTAATTTATATATACCTATATGATTTATATATTATGAGTCTGCCAATGACGCCGAGTGCGAAACGTTCAGACGAGTTGTAAGTTTTATATTTGTGTATTTTGTTCCCAATCAACTAAACAATATTTATATATATTTATTTATATATGTGTCACTCCAGACGATATCTGCCCGAGGGATCGAGATAAAAAATCCAAAAAAATGTTAAAATGTCTATAATATCAAAAGTAAGGCTGAGTTTGTTGGCCAGAATTTTTTGAGTAATCCAAGGGGTCAAATTTTGAAAATTTAGTTTCAATAATCGCTAAAAAAAAAAAACGTGTTTTTTGAGGTTTTTGGTGTGAAATACCATCCTAAATATATGAACGTATGGTATATCCGGAATCAGCGTGAAATTTCCCACAAAATCGGTTAAAATTATTCATTGTTAATTCGCTCACCAACTCATGCTGCATGAATGGAACTTTTTCACGTCTGATATCTTAATACTTTCTTCCGAGCGCACAGTATTTTTTTTCATTTTTTGGGCTGGATGCAGTTGATACTGAATCGTACAACATTTGAGTGACTGCTGTACAGTTACTACGTACAAAGCAGTAGGTAAAAGTGTTGTATGGCCTACTGCTGCTAGGGCTACTTTTCTTGGTGCCTGCGTTTGTACGGTAGTGACTCTTCCTGATGATTAAAGCTCTACAAATCAGGACTCTCACGGTTGAGTGTGTGGTGCGAGTGTGACATAACAGAGTGTTGGTTGGTCCATAAGAATGGCCACCTTCACCTTTACGATAGTTGCTCAACGAAAGGACCCATATTTGGACTCAGGCGGCACTTGTCTGCCAACCATTGTCAACGCCTTCTTAAACAAAAATATTACTAGTATTTTGCTGTCAGACTTCGTTGGATTCGAGCAAGTTCACGATGACACCCAAAAAAGAAAGAAACGTGATTGGGAAAACTTATTCTAACGAGGACCACCTAGGCAGCAGAGGAGAGACTCCGGTAACCCGCGAACGAACACCTTCAGTAGAAGACAGATGCCCCCTACCTTTGGACTCTGTTTATGTTGGCCAGCAGTAGTTGACACGACGCGACGGGTGATTGGGGACGCATGACTTGCCCATATAAAACACACACTACCAGGTAAAAAACGCTGGAGAGTTTTTGTTGAATTTTATAGGTACCTAGGCACCAACCTTTCCACGCAGCTGTGCTTTCGGATGACTCCCGACGTTTCTTCAGATGGGAAACGTTGGGGGGGGGGAGAAACATTTTATATTTCGGATGTATAAGTTTGTTGTCTGGGTTATCGTTTTTCGGTCAACGACCAATATAGTCCCGAGCTAACCGTGAGAACGAAGGTTGAATTACATTGTGCTTCTCGACAAAAGTTGACAATGAGCCTACCTACCTACTCCCCCAAAAAGACGACAATAAACATGCTACCAGGTAGCGACAAAACTTCGCGAGAGAACATCCAGCTTAGAAGTGTCTTTTTAGATTATGCATTTCACAGATAAAAAATCCACACGATTCTCAGCCGAAGTATACATGGCGCACCTTCTGATCTAGAATGTAAAGATGCCCACTACTGAGTAATCTTGTGATGGAAATAGAGAACACTCTGAAAGCTGAAATACACCAGAGCGAACGTATTATACAAACATAATAGTCAGCATAATGGGTAGCAGTTTTCAGTTGAAGAGACAGAAAAAGTTGAGAAACTGCAGGAGAACCCGACACTTCCAAATAGGGTGAAAAAGAGAATCCAAACGAAACAAAAAGGAGTTGAAAAATTTGCTCTCAAAACCGAAGGATATCGGTCACTGCAGGTCCAGATCCTTGCAGAAACATTGACATCAACATATATAAACTCTTTCTCCTTGTAAGAAAATTTTGTAGAAGTTTCCTCTCAAATCAGGACCTTTTACTAATATGGTCATAGAACCTATTGGGAAGGCCTGTTTACCTGCAATCGCCTGCATTATTAGTACCAATACCATTTAAGAAGAAGAGTGTTTTTTCTAACCCCTCTCGTCCATTTTTGTATGTAATACTTCTCAGGTGCACCTGATTAATTTGCCACCTCAGAATGAATATTGGTCCTTCCTATTCCACCTTAAAGTTCCTCAACATCCCAATCCCAAGAATTCGACCCATTCCATATACTTCCAAAAAATTAATTTTTTCGCGCTAAATTTGCAATCTAGCCCACTGTAGGCCCTGAAAAAGCCTGCCAAGGCTGGTGGGGAGTAGTATAGCTTCCCCCCTGATCTAACATGGACATTTCACCGAAATTGGTCGGGTACCTAGGTCTAGTAGTTAACCAATTTAAAATTTGTGAATGCGGAGCAGCTATTCATCACACAATTATGAAGAAATTCATAATTTAGTCTTGCAGGCAATAGTCTTGAAGCCAGCCCCCAACCACCCTCAAAATTTGAGCAAAATCGCCTCATTAGGAACTGGGAAACCGTAGTTTCATGAAATTCATATTTGCACATACGCATACGCTACTAGTGCTCCGAAGGTGATGCAGGTAATATGAGACCGTCTAACGGCTAACCCGCACAATCCCTGGGAATTTCGTCAAGATCGAACCATAGCCTTCCGAAGTGAGAGAGCAAAAAACTTGCACAGAACGAGTTGGGTTCAGATAGCTTATAGATGTTTGTCATCGGGACGGATTTCGCTCGTTGGCATCGTAAACTATTATTCCATACAAACTCACTATTCTTATTGTTCTAGAAAACATATAAAGCTTCAAAAGTTGCCAGAAATTCGACCTAAGAGTGGTAGTATTTTGGTTTCTGGATGGTTAACCCTTTCAATGTAGTAATTAACTCTCACCATAATACAAAGCGGTTGTAACAATAATCGACTGCTGTTGTAATTACTGTTTAGCTCGAATCACATCAACATAATGAACCCTTACATACCTGGTATATAATATTGATTGTTAACTAGATCACATGATAACAAGACTCTTGTCACCGGCTCCCGAGCGCGACCTCCAATCTCATCAATCTTCTAGTTACAGTTTATGTAAAAATATGAAAACTGCCCGTACACCACTAGTGATGGTAAGCTCAATTCATTTATCACCCCTTTTACCCCCACCCCACCGAAAGTGCCCCGTCCTCGCAGGAGTGTGGGGTAGATCTCTTAGCCTTTCAATATGATGAATCATCTCGCGAAAGCTTTTCACTGGTATCAAGTTCCTCCCATCACGTTTCTGCCTCTTTTTTCCGTTTCATTCAGCTTTCTTCATTCTTCATCATTTATTGAAAAAATACACACAGCATAAATCGGGGGTCTTTGGATGGAGTTCAATGGGGAATCCATTTCCTCTTATTCTCTTTCTCTCTTCATATTCCGGTCCTCACACTTTCCCTCAACAGAAAACATGCATCAGCTAATCTACACAAATTATTCAAGAATTGTATAGGTCTTTTTAATTTGGGATTTTTTGAATAAAAAAAATATATATCCAATTCTCTAAAATGTTGCTCTTTCGGAATTTTCAATGATTTTATAACTTTTTCGGCATTGTTTATAATTTGTACATTTTTCCGATGCAGGTAGATTATGTCCTAATTATCACTTGGAATGATTTGACTATTGTTGTATAAATATCTGATGCAACCCTAAATATGACGAAGTTGTGTCCATGGATTGATCGAGTTGTTTACAACGATGTTGTTTGTTTCATTCAAGTTTATAATAATAACTTAAATTTTTTCAATATATGTATATTGTGTTTTTAGCAATATTGAATCAAATACCTTTTGTTCCATGAACGGCACCTCCTGCACTGCATTGTGTTAGCTTATGGCCCATATAAATGAACCGTTCCATCCATGTTTCTTATCAAACTACGAGAGCTTTTAATCTCTCACTAAACTATTTGTAGAATCCATGGACGGTACAAGATCTTTCCAGAATTTCAGATCTGGCTTATCTGCCTAAATCATGATTAATTATGCGTGTATTTTTGTTATTCCTGTTTACCATGGCATGAGAAAGGGGAAAAGTGAGGGTTACCCCAACGATTTTCACCCGCTCTGAACTGTGCTCTCATGGCCAAGTAAGGTATCAAATCGGAAAACCGTTTCCACCTAGTCAATTCAAAAACCACCCGCAGATGATCATGATGTTTATTTTTAATTCTGTTTCTTAACGTTCCCACCCTATAATAACGAAAAATATTTCTAGAGTGTTTATTGATTTTGGAGAAAAAAGTTTGGAAAACTCAAAAATAGGGCGAAATGACGGGTGGGAATTTCATCAGTCAAAGGACATTTTGATTGATCCTCAAAGAGCCAATTCGAAGGGAGCATATCCATGAAACGAACAATGACAGCGAACGAAAGGGGACAGCGACCATGTTTGCAAGGATATTTTACTGAATTGCACAGTACTAATAGTAAAACATTTATAGTAAATTGAGTTGGTAGGTACATATATTTACTAAGTGACTATAATATCCATGGGGTTTGTTGGGTTATTGTTGCTGCTGGTTGCAGAACACGGAGAAAAGACACAAGGAGGGTATTCCATGCATCTTTGGATTCTTGCATGGAACAATATTGATCCATTGATCGATGAATTCACAGCCATAGAACGCCCGCTCAACGTCTCTTTATGGCACTAAAAGTTTATGAAGCTGTTTGTTTCTGATGATTCTACCTTGAACTCAACGGATTTCAGAGTCGAAAACTTTTGCAGGGATTTTTAAGGTTACCTATGAATCTGAATTTGAGGTCAAAAATAGCGAATTCCAATCGGCGTTTGTAGCTCATTGGGAGTACCTCCCACAACAGTATAGTTTGGGGAACTCGTTTCAAATATATGATGAAAACGGAGTTGATGAAACCTTCATATTTGGATTCACAACTACTCTCGATACGTTCCAAAAAATTTGAGCGGGGGGTTAATTCCTTATATTTTTCATGGTTGATCCATGAGTAAATATGTGTAATAATTAATAACAGACCCAAACTCCTGCTGAAAAAAAAAAAAATTCGTTGAAACTTCTTTTTGAAAAACTTTGAAGTCGTGTTTCACTGATGAATGAACTACCGGAATACGTCATAATATTCTTATATACAGTATTCAAGCTCCAATAACTTCTATACACTTCTACCTTCCTACTGCTTTTCAAGTACCTACCTATATTTTGATGGGTGCCACACTGTTCCATCTTCTGACGAAACGCGTTTTCACAACAAACGGAAAGACACGAGGAAATATTTATTTGTCAGAGGAAGCACGAGCACAAACAGCGTATTGAAACTGAGTATGAATATATAGAGGGAAGGGTTTGCCTCGGGCACCGTTCAATATGTTATTTAGAATAGGAGCATGAAATTGACATAAATATCTCGGTTGTCAGCTGCTGTAAGGACCCAGCTCACTCGTAGACCTCCCCTCCCGTCTTCGCCCACCACCACCATTACATTCCCTCTTCCTTACTTTTCTTCCTTCACCGAGTTTTTTGAAAGCTTCTGTTGACTATCCCAATAGTAATGTTTTCTTCTCTCTTCGATACTGGTGATGCTTGTTCACAAACCCATCATAGTGTTTGGCATGAATTGGGTTTTATCTTCAACTTTTATAGGTACCTACGCAAGTAGGACACTAGATACCAGTCAAATAGGTACGTAATAATTACCTGATGAACAGGTATATTAAAGTTTTCTCTACGGATGCTCGACCGGAACGGTATTCTCGCCCTAAAATATCGAGAGAGACGGTCGCAGCTTCCTGTCCCCCATGCGGAAAATCGAGTGCTTTCCTACAGGTGCTTGATGGTCGCTGTAGAAATACTTCGATCGAGTGTACGATATTCGTAGTGGAGCGTCAAGCTTGTTCTCCTCCTTTTTTCTTCTCGAGTTACCTACTATATTCAACCTTTAGGGACGAACGTTGGCGACGAGAGGACTGTGTTTTCAAAATAATGCCAAAGATTGGAATACCTAACCATTAGAAGGTGCTAAGCCAAGTACACTATAAACTAAACCAGATGTTGCAGGTATCCTGCATTTATGTGCACCACAGGGTTAGTTCAATGATCAACTTCACCTACTGGGTACCTACCTACATCGATGGATTGTTTCGCCAAGTTCCTCAGGAACACAGACCAACCACTACCACAGAGAGGTTCTGATGGTAGAGGCAGTATAGTCATTTTATCATAAGTGCGACGGTGCAGTGGAAAAGGGAGCTTCGTCATCAAGAAAGGACGTAGAGGAAGCGGGGGATGATTTACCTGGGGACGGAGGTGGTGTATGTAGCTCCGTTTGACTTTCAAATTGTGGTCACCCTCTCCTGCCCAAGATCTCTTCCTCCCTGTTATTTATGAGCAAAGCTCACCTGTCCTTAATTCAATAACAAGGTGGGACCCCCTCTGACTGCCTGGCGATAGAAGTCCTTCCACACTCGCTCGCCCCCGTCTCCTCATATGAGTCCTCAATCTGTGAAGACTCACTCACCACCAAATTAACTTTGGACCCATGAAAGGAACAGCTCGCCCTATGCCTCATCAAGATCGAACAAGATTACACCTGAATATGTAAGTACACTGAGTAAACATGTCAACACGTATGTTTCTTTATCAAGTTTGAATTTCTTAATAAGTGGGCATTTAGCCATGAAATACAATTCTGGTTCTGTAATTAACTCATATGAAAGCTCACGGTGTTTGCGTTTACGAGTAAAAATCCTTGAAATACCTAATGGCCAAACACCGAGAATACTTAAAATACTATGAGAACTCTTGCAAATTGCCAACAAATCATGATAGTATGTATCAGGTTAATATTTTATCCGCATTTTTCTATGAGAAGAAGGGGCTGAAGCTATTATAATCACTGAATTCTTGACAGACCTGCAAGATATTAACACACTCCTGTTCGATCGGAAATGACCGTGGAAATGGTGGGTATACGATGAAGATATATTTTTACATTTTTCTGTTGACGCTTACCTTCTGAATGATTGATCGATAGATGATTTTGACATATTTTTCGTACGATTCGTCCTGTTAGGTACATGATTTTTTGAACGACCCTAAGTGATAAAACTCTGAGGTACGATAAGTTGCTATACAGGGTGATTCAGGACGAAAGCGAAAAAAAAATGGGTCTAACTAGACCCGAAATGGGGTAGAATGCCACCAACCGCACCTTTCTATCTCAATCCGTTCCCAAGATATGATTTTTTTAAAGATTTTTTTTCTTCGGAAAACCACGTTTTTTGCCATCAAAACCCACGTTTCTTCACTTTGAAACAATTTCATTCCACTTTTGACCACATTTTCGGATTCAGCGTTAAATTTTCTATACACCCAATGCACATTCATAATCAAAAGCGAATTCCTAAGGACCGCAATTGCAGTTCAAGCATGAGCCCAATTAAAAAAAATAAAATGAAGTTCCTGAAAATACTTGCATTGCATTTCCAAAACACGTGCTGGAAGCTGTCCAATCTCAGGAAAACTTGAAAATTTAATCAGCTTTCTAATGGTATGGTTGACTTTGCGATTCCTCGTCGAATTCATGGAGTAATTGAAGATTGAATGCGGAAAAACATCATTTTAACCACGTTATTTTAACACAGAATGTGTTTTTAAGGAGGGTTATTTGGTTTGAAGGCGTCTGTCGCGTAAGATCCCACCGAACCCCACCCCTCTCCCGTACGAGCTGCTACCCCCACCGCGCGTCCGCTCCACCACCTACTTCCTTCGCCTTCGTTCACTCCCATAGTAATTGAATCAATTACTCCATTTGGAAGAAGAGTGACACAATCCGAAAAATTGCATTTTTGAGTTAAACACATTGACAACCATAAAAAGAGGTGTTCTTTCTCTGGAGAAGATCGTCATGTCAATAGTTATGATAGTTTTCGCTAGAGAGCACTTGTGTCACTCTTCCACCGGCGCCATTTCACATACATTGTTGGTGCAGTACAGCCGCTTCTTCGGTTGTGCCATGGGAAGACTCTCACTATGTGAAATCGCCACGATGTTTTTGAGGAAGGTAGCCGCAGCCAGGAAAGTGTCATCCTTCTCTCTAAGGTAAGTTTCCAGTTGTCATTTCATTTTGTTATACAACGCCATAACCTTTATAGTGTCATTCTTCTTTCTAAGCTAAGTTTCCAAATGTAATTTTACTATATTAAAGAACGCCCCAATCCTTTATGTGGCATTCTTCCACCAAAACCAAAACCACCCAACCTTCCATTGAGGAAGTTTTTTTTGTATTGTGGCAATCTTGGCCATAATCAATGTTGTTATTTAATGACACAATGCGCAATGTGACATTTATCCTACATTTATCCTACCAAAACCAGACCACAAAACCTCCCAGAAATGAGAGAATTACGCAATTTTTGATCAATCGGCAGTGTTGTCTATAAATATATTCTGGTAAAAAGTCAAAGTAACGTTCAATCATCAAGATCACACCTTCAAAACTCTTCAAAGATTTCAATAATTTTTTGGTCCCTGCTCCCTGGCTCACTTCCCACCTGTTTTCTCAATAATATGCCATTAGTTAATTATGAAAAAGTACCTGCCTACCTAACAGGCCTAATCCAGGCCCTTGATGTATGTTTCTAGTATATTAGTATTGTCAATAGCTAGTTTGTTATTATTAGGAAGTTTTTATACTAGGGAATACTTGTAGTCCGCATTTTGCGTAAAATTCTAGAAGATTTTCAATTTTTCCCTGCCTTTTCCAGGTTTTCCCTGATCACTTCCTTCTTCCCTGACTTTTCCAGGTTTTCAAAGTTTTCCAGACCCGTAGCAAAAGCGCCCAAAGAACCCAGAGAAGTGGGTAAAAAACCTCGCCAAGAAAAGGAGGAATTGTGATAAAGTCGTTGATATTCATACGTACTTTGCTTATTACTTGTTTCGTCCTTGAAGACGCCGAATTTTCCAAAGACTGAACCAAACTATGGGGTTAGTAAAATGTAGTGAAACTAAAATGATGTAAAAAGTAAGGTCACAAAACTTGGTTGGCATCTATTTTACTCAACCTACAGAAATAAAAGTTATGTTGAAATCAATGTGAGCAGTCATTTGCCTAATCGTTCAATTTTTTCATTTTCCGCCTGCATCGCCCTAAAATGTGTAAAAAAACAAAATGGTGAGAATTTGAACAAATTTATCGAGATTACTGCAAACTGAATACGGTGGATATTTTTGTGACCAATTACTACTAAGTATTTTTTCTTACGATAACAATACCTGGATATTGCACTGTGATTTAATTAATAAAAAAACAATGTATTTTTTTAATCATATTTAATAAAATCCTTTTATACTGTTGTTTTTTGTGTGATGTGCCAGTATTCTCCGGAAGAAACCCGTTTTATTTGATACTGAAACGCCACATTCATGAAAGTGTCGTTTTTCTTCAAAAAAATTGGAGAAACATCATCGGTATTTTTTGGAAAAACGGCATGTTTTTCCAGAATTCTAGTCAGTAGAATACCCAAATCTACAGTGGTTTTTCAAGGGCCTCATGCTGAGCTGAAATCACCTAACTTCAATTTCGTCTGACTTTTAGGAGAGCCTGGACGGCTGAGAAAGTAACGAAAAAACGTTGATGTCAATTTTGCAAAAATCAGCTTTTTCGGATTGTGCCACTATTCTTCCAAGTGAACATTTACCAAGCACTTTGCCAGGGGGGTGGGCTGTATAACGTCACTTCAAGGTGATGGCTGCCAGGATGGTGGGCAGTATATTATAGCTAGGTATTTTATTAGTTACCTGCCAAGTGGAGGGACAGTATACCTAGTATTTGATTTACCCAACACTTTGCTAGGGGGATGGGCTGCATTATGCCTACTCAAGGTGATGGCTGCCGGGATGGTGGGCAGTGTATTATAGGTAGGTATTTTATTAGTTACCTGCCAAGTGGAGGGACAGTATAGTATTTGATTTACCTAACACTTGGCCAGGTGGATGGGCTGTATAATGCCAATTCAAGGTGATGGCTGCCAGGATGGTGGGCAGTATATTATGAGTAGATATTTTGTTAGTTACCTGAGGATTCCAAGAACGCGGAATGAACTTCGGCCGAACTTACCAGAATGCCACCAGCCCTCCGGGGAATCCCCGAAATACACATTCTGTGTTTCATTGGTTTGATCCTTGATCCTAACATTAACAATCCGGGGGTCTGGGGGTGTCCACCAGATTTCATTTTCAATAAATGTAGGTACCATCATGAACACAAACCACTGGCGGCTAGACACCCCCAACGGCTACGTTTTTTTTTGTACTGAAATTCAGTAAAACGACCTCAGACGTACAAAGAGGATTCTATTTGGCCCTGAAATCCTTGGAATTATCAATCTAAATCATATCACTAAAACGGCGGCCTCAAAAAATTGAGAATCCGTTTGTTAATTTTCCGGTAGGTACTCGTATTTTTGTATTTGCCTACAGTTTTTCCGCATTCAAACTTGAATTTCTCCATGAATTCGAAAAGGAATCGCAAAGTTAACCATACCACTATAAAGCTGAGTAAAGTTTCAAGTTTTCCTGAGATTTGACAGCTTCCAGCACGTGTTTTGGAAATGCGGTTAACGTACAAGTATTTTCAGAAACTTAATTTTTTTTAAATTGTCAATGCTTGAACTGCAATGCGGTCCTTAGGAATTAGTTTTTGATTATGAATGCGTATTGGGTGTATAGGAAATTTAACGCTGAATTCGAAAATGCGGTCAAAAGTGGAATGAAATTGTATAAAAGCGAAGAAATGTGGGTTTTTATGGCAAAAAACGTGGTTTTCTGAAAAAAACTTTAAAAAAATCATATCTTGGGAACAGATTGAGATAGAAACTTGCGGTTGGTGGCATTCTACCTCATTTCGGGTCTAGTTTTACCCAATTTTTTTTCGCTTTCGTCCTGAATCACCCTGTATAGATGATGTACCATTTCAAGACAAATCTTCACGAAAATTCTCATAAGGTAAGAAATAGAATGCAGTATTGGAACTCGAAAGATATATAAATAAGATAAACGACTAAAAATGGCCGGGAGTTGATGTTCACTACGTGTACAATAATTGGCCAAAGTTCCTACGTCGGAAAGTAAGATAGTGTACGAGCTCAATTGAAGCAATTTGCTCAATTGCTTTTTGTTCGTTAGGTTTTGATTTTTGAAGTTGAGTGTGAATTGTCATGGTCTTCACATCTAACTACAACTTACCCGTATATTTGGCGACTCCCTTGAACGTGACAGTCTGCAGAACGAGTGGGTCCGACCTCCCTTTGCCGTTTACGGCATAGAGGTGAACCTGGTAGGACGTCCCACTTTCAATACCATTGAGGCTGAAGACAGGACGGTTGGCAGTGACGTTGAATCGTGGAAGAAGCTCTGGCAACTCGAGCAGCTCTATGTTGAACCATTGCGGCAAACCACCGTCGAAACCCTCGACGCATTCCACATCCAGGGTGTCCGTGGTTTGGTTCATTATGGAGCAGTTCACCAAGGGAAACGGTCGTCCTGTGAAACAAAAAAATATTCCTTTTAGGCGGGTGACATTGGAAGATAACATATTGTTGACGTGCATTTTGTTTCTTTAACGTGGAATCACTACCATTTAACGCTGACAAATAGGATGATGCTACTTCAAATTAGAATCTACAACATTGATTAGTGCTGTTCATGAACTGGCTATCGGCACTATCAGTCCTTGAATGGGCTTATACTAGTACTACGAGTAGAATATCATCCAACAGCAAACTAATAACCCTGTAACAGAACCCCGCTTTGTAGTTTTGTGAAGACTTGCTCTTATTCTCGCGTTCATTTTCGTCTCAGTTATGTTTATTTGAAAATCTTGTAGCATGGGATGATTTGTTACGAAATTCAACGAAGAAGCCGGTTTGTAAAAATGTACAGGGGTTCCCGTTATTTTATTTAATGTTTTATTCGCTTCGCAAAACTCCATTCATCCGTTACAGTAGTTCTCAGCTGTAGTTCATACTGCATAACATTTGTACAGTTAATAGTTCAATGCTTTATTTCGATTTTAGGTAGATTTATTCTTAAAAGTATTTACCTAGTGTCTCATGCCGGTGGAACCCGAAGTTACATCCTCGAATATTGTATCAAAATCGGTCGATTAGTTTCGGCGACTTACCCGGGACAAGGAGTGGGCAACAGACAGACAGACTTTGTTAGTATACTAGAAGTAGCCAAATCGTTAGTTGACGCCGAAACACAAAATGAGTGTAAACTGTAATGTGGGTGATGAGGAAGAAAAACTAGGTTGGACGATGAAACAAGACCGCGATTTTGTAATTTCAACGTAAATTTTTAAAAACAACAATGTTACTTTCTCGGAAGCCTAACTAATGTTGGGAACTACTGGTGACGATCCCAACAGTATCTATATTTTCCTATATGTTAAACTTCGATTACGATAAATCAAGTGTGAAGTATGATCTCAAAGAATATAATAGTAGCAAAGGCTCGAGTTCAATGGAAGCAACCAGCAACCCACAATTGGAGCGAGTCATCGAGAGATCTTTACAAACATATGGGAACATAATACACGTTCAAGGCTGCCAGATTCCTCCCCTAAGCTGCTTATCGCGTGTAATGATATAGCCCCTGAATACTTTCCATTCAAAGTCACGAGCCGCAAAAACTTTTTTCACATGTTACTCGGATAAACTTGGGAGTTGGATCATCTACCTCCAAGTCTCATCATCATCTCATCATCGGCGAGGTATCTTTTCGAGATTTGCGCCGAAGAGGAACGATAATATGAAACGATTCCAAGAAATATGTCACTCAAAGCATACAAACTTCTTTCAAGGATGAGGAAAAACACATTTGGTATTGGAGTGACGGGAGGATTTAGATAAACTTCAAAAACGATCAGAATGTTCTTTTAAAACAATAATGATAATTAAACTGGTAAATCGCATGATGATTTAGACATTCCTAGTCAATAGGTACCTACTTTAGGCCGTTAAAATGACCAATATCATTAGCACGTTTTTTTTTAAATTTTAATACACAATAATTAGGAGGTATTAATTCACAACTTTGGTGTACTTGTCACGGTACGCGACTGAATATTCACTTATTATTTCACTAATTCGAGATAGGCTAGACACCCAGCCCCTCTAGGCTAGCAGTCTGGTGGCATTTTTGAGTTTTGGGTTGTCGCATTCCGCTTTCTCTGTCTCGTTGTGTCCCTTAGCACCTGAGGTGATTTCTACATCAATGCAGAATACCGCATCATTTACCTTTATCAAGACAGGATCGACAGGATCTTTATCTTGGGGATCGTAAACTCCTTCCATTCAAGAGGAATTGGGGCTCTGACCAGAACTGACACCGGGTGGGATACATACCTAGTAATTACTAATGAACGTTTTAATATTCAGAAGGACTCAGTATTTTGGGTTGAATTAACCTCTGCACCTTCGTGTGAAGGAAGTAAAGGCAAATGTGTTGCATTAGTTGTCTCATGTAATTTGGATCCCAATTTGTGACTTGCCAGACCTTCATCTGTGCGTACTTGTAGATATTTAACAAACCAGGACAACACGGTTTGTAGGACGTCACGATATGGCATTAATACTGTAACCAGGAGTAAGCCCTCCGTTTCCATTGGCTACAAAATCAAGTCTGTCAAACGGGGTTGACTTGGGAGGTGCCATATCTACCGCACAAAACGAGTTTCTACGGCGTCTGATCCATTTCTCTAGATCTACATCCCAGTACACTTCAGTCAGACCATAATGACTAATAAAATATTATTCAAGATGTACCAAGGGTAACTAAATATGTTGATAGTTGCAACTGATGAAGTCAGAAGGCATTGTGATATTGTGATGAGTTCCTTCTCAATGTCATTATTTCGATGGTTTGAGGGGGGGGGGGGGGGGGGGGGGGGGGGGGGGGGGGGGTAGAGATTGCCCAATCTCATCTTTTAGCGAATTTTCGAAGGGAATGAAACTATTACAATGGCTTACAAAAATTTTAGTAATGCAAATTTGTGAAAATGTTTTCCATGGAAATCCGTTTCAGACCATTCTAAAACGATTCCTGAATTTTAATGCTTTTCATATGTATATTGTATGTGTCATTCCAGACAATATCTGACCCTGGAATCAATCTAAAAATAAAAAAAAACCATGTCAATAATAACAAAAGAAAGGCTGAGTCCGTTGGCGAGAATTTTTGCAGTGAGTACTCCAAGAGGTCACATTTTAAAAATGTATTACAAATTATTACACAACGGTTTATTATTTTCTGTATAGATCGCCCATTTACAAAGACTGACCCAAAAACAGTGAGAATTAGAAACCAAATGTGGAGAAAGTTTGAAATCTTTGAAACTTTGAAATCTTGATGGGAAAACAATAGATTATGGGTAGGTATGTCTAGCGGCTTTGGGAGCCGCTCGGCTGATCTGGGAGCTCCATTTTCGACTCAGCTGATCTGAGAGCTCCATTTTTGACTGAGCTGATCTGGGAGCTCCATTTTCGACACAGCTGATCTGCGAGCTCAATTTTCGATCCAGAGAGTAGTACCTACCTCAAACATTGCGATTCACACTCGTGTTTCTAACCGAAGACTTGTATCGGGGCTAACCATGTATTCCTATATGTCCTTACCTATGTTAAACAATCGTAACGATTTGTGTCATAAATTATGAGTTTATTACATCCAGAGAAAACTAGAAGAAACCGATGAAAAAGAAACGCGCTCAAACCGATAAATATTATGGTGAAAAGCGACATCCACTTTCCGTATTCCTCGGAAGTTATCGCCTCTCGCATGGTTTTGATTCTTGGACAACAGACGTACTGGCATCCAGTGAAAATCCGCGACTCGAACGCGCTACTCCAGATTTCAGTGCAGACGGCAAAGCTCAGCGCGTCCAACCTAGGAAACGTCTAAGAAGCGAAATTGAACCAATCCTCCCCAGACACACACAGTAATAGTCTCATGCACCAATACACTACAACTGTACCAACACACACCGCTAGTCGAGTCGGGCAATACTGGGCCGACTTCACCTCACTGTTTTCTCACCTTCTGACTCGCCTTTACGCTTACCTCGCAGTTTCCAATATCACGAACACCCCCCCCCCCCCCCCCCCCCCCCCCCCCCCCCCCCCCTCTCACCAAACCATTGCGTCCGACTATATCGCTCTCTCTCTCGCCAACATCCTTCCCTGCCTCACTCACTCTCAGCCCTTATTATCACTATGTCCCGGTTTTCTTCGTTCTGTGAGGCATCCGCAGCGGCACCAACTCGCGTAGTAATTTTATTGACAGGAGGAATGCAAAGAGTAAAAGTAATTGTCGCTGAGCGGGAGGAATCCGAAAACCAACTCAGACAGTTCAACCACGTCCCTCCCCAAAGTTCGTTAGATACCAAGCAGTTCCAGTTCTGCATAATCATTACAAAGTACCTACATATATGTAGATATGGTATAGCTTTCATGAATTCGGAGGCAACACTTCTCACTAGACTCCTTTTGAACCCCTTGAAAGTTTAGGTTGAGGATAAGAACGTATTGATGGAATCTCTAGTTGGCTTTCTGTCTGGTTATTCCACAGCAGATGACCAATCTCATAAAAATATAGCATCCACACGTCAAATTGGAGGCTTACATCAAACTGGACTATTATGGGTTGAGGGGGAAGTACTTCGGCTCACTTCCGGTTCAATATCTTAATTCATGATCCTACATGTTGCGAAACATGTAGGATCATGAATAAAGATATTGAACCGAAGTACTTCCCCCTCAACCCATAATAGTGTAACCATAATGGCAACCCACAAACAAATCAAACTGGAAGATTTACACATCAAATTGGAGGTGTTTCGTTTCAAATTGGAGGTTTTACACAACGAATTGTAGGATGAGGAAGATTCAGTATAGACATGATTTATTCCTAAAAAAAAAGAGAAAAAAAAAACAATAAATAAAAAACAGATTAACATATCATGAAACTAGCACAAGTTGCTGGTTGAGATCATCTTAGTTAGGTTTTGGAGAATAACACACGAGCTTTGGGTGAACCTATTTTTAAGCAATTTTTTGCTGGTAAACATGTGTATCTGAACAAATCGTTTTGCCGAAGTAGGTAAGTGGGTGTTTGTGAAAGCCCACAGAGGGGGGGGGGGGGGGGGGATTCCTAGATTTTCACATTTCTTATATCCTGAGGATCAAAATCAGCGTTAAAATCCACAGAAATGGCTATTGATAGCTTTTTCCAGGTTTCTACGGGTGAGGAAAGTAGTGTGAAGCCTCGCACCAGATGTTTTACTATAATTTAATTTTGTTCCATGAGAGGGATGATGAAAGTGACTTTGCTAAACCTACTGCATTTTGTGAATCGGTAGACATTTGAAACAAAATATCTGAAGAGCTGCGTGTGGTCACGTTCAACTCAAATTTAAATTTCCTTTACAAGGTTTATTTCGTGGCATCTTTCGATTTGATCATTCTTTTCTTCTTTTTTGGCTGGAAAATAATTTAAACAAACACAGCTGACAAATGCCCATTCAAGGATTCCTAACTCAGCGTTGAAATTTGCCCTCTCGTCTCTCCAAAATCTGCACGTTCAAACTATCTCGCAGTAGTGAGACATTGATCAAGTGGGTTGGTGTGAGCAACACCAACTCGCAGAGGGACGAGACGTGTTGGAAGACAGGAGGCGATGTCTCTCTCACTGGCCTCGATGGTAATATGACAACGGATACATCGTTGATTAAAACATTTTACGGGAATTGATTGGCAGGCTTAATAAAGGGAGAAATGACAGAAAAAGCCAGCGAGTGAACTCGATCACTTGTCATCCTTGTTAATTTGATTATTTCTTCCCCCAATCTGTCTTAATTAAAGGAGCTCGCCGAGGTTTTGCTTGGAGAATTCAAATGGCCCTTCCACCTGGCTCAACCTAATCGATAGCCTTTTCTTTGTCATTTGCTTCCTCCCGGTCCAGAGAGTCCATCCCGCCTCGACAGAAAAAATGGGATGGTTTTCTGACAAAATGAGGACATCATTATCCAACTATATCATCATTAAGCGGAAATCGTAAACAATTTATAGGTAAAGTATCGCATTTTTCATGTTGATTAGCATCAAGTTCAATGGTTCGGGGTGAATAATCAGGGATGTAGTGAGTGTAGGATACTCAGGAAAGCTAAAACGACGCACAAAGCTTCCGCTCCTACAAGACGTACAAGTAGTGCAGGTTCTGCATACCCACTCATACAGGGGACGCCGCGCCGCACGCGGTTGAAACGCTGAAAAAAACCTAGATTTTCCAATGCAATATTTTTGCAATTGGAAGCTCGTTTCAGGTAGGTAACTTACAGTAGAATCTAGAAACAATAATGGTTTTTCGATGAGGTAACTTACTGTAGAATCTAGAAACAATATAGGTTTTTCGATGAAAATTTTGAGGAAACCCTTTTTCACCCGATTTCAGATCTCAAATGGAAGAATCTGCTGTTTCCGTATTATAAGAATTTACGATCAGGAAGTGCGTACAGTTTTATTTGAAAATTCAATCGATTGATTTTCCTTTTATGAAGACATCCTTTCATACGTCAGACAACAGCCACCGGACCAAAATCTATATGAATGTGAAACATTGGCAAAGAAAAACAGAAGTTTCATATCAAGTTCCTGTTTTTTTTGTGTTTTTTTTTTCACTATAAAAAAAGCTTCATCAGTATCCAACCCGGCTATACGAATTTTCGATAGTGGACATTTGTACTTCTATCCCCAAAAATGTGGTCTCCACGACAAGCACAGTGGTCCGAAAACCCTCCAAAACGGCGGAAACCACTGATAAATGGTTTAAATGAATAAAACATAGTATACCCCTGTTTTTTGAAGTGCTGAATTCAAATCTGATGTCACTTCCTATCCGAAAAATTTTCTCAACTAACTATCAAGTGGAAAAAACCCTTGAAAATCCTCCCTTTTTTGGAGATTCCCTTCTTGTATAATTATTTGATGGTAAGTATCTGACTGCAAGGATGCAGTTTGTTGTGGGATATATATTTACATTTATGGGATCAACACAACAGCAGCATCCAT
>JAEMON010000001.1:50003227-50015693 GCA_030264115.1 Lygus lineolaris | reverse complement strand
TTCAGCTCAGTAAATAAATAACCCACAAAACCCAAATATTTACATATTGTAGAGGTTAACATTTATATATTTATTATTTATGTGAAGGTTTATATTTGTATATATATGCTGCCAAAATGTTCGGGTGGATACAGCAATCATCATCAGGACCGGGATTGACTGAATCCCGATTATATACATCACAATAAAATAGGTATGTCCTGTGGGTTCTTTGTGATATCCTGGAAAGGAATTTGGACTAAGAAGGAATTAGCAAAGTCAGGGGGAGTCCACTCGGATGAGAGGGGTGCAAAGACGTCACTAGGACAGAAATTTTGAAAAATATAGAAAGAAAACTACTAATCATAAGGGAGTGTGGTTGCTGCAAACATTCTCATCATACAATCCACTTTTATTTTGAAATATAATATAAACATTTGGGTATCCCTCCTTCGAAATTCCAACCTATCGAATAGTTAGGTACACCTACCCATATCTATGGAGGGAAAGAATTTCGCTCCAGCGAATGCCTTCGTGAATATGTCTGCCTTCTTGCAGATCAGCAATCCGGATGAACCATTTACGGTTTTACGATGTTCCAACATAATAATGCCCAACTGGGTGGTCAGATTGATCCGAACACTATTGAAAATTTGTTTCACATGTTATGCATCGGGATGATATTAAAAAGGTGTTATTTCCTAGTATTCGTAGAGCATGGGGAAACAAGTAGGTAATAATAGTGAACTACTGCTTCGGTTGTCAACAGCTTTGTTGTTCATGTTAATGAAGGATAATGAAGATAATGGAGGACGACAACAACGAATAACTCACTTGATCAGTTTATCAAGAGGAGAAGTCTGTCTGCTGAAAGCAGGTAAATACGGCTCAACTGCTCAACAAGCCGTTTAACTTAACGTGTAATAAAAAATTCCAAAGTTCTTTCAAAAGGATTTTACTATTTACAAAATGGCCTTGGTCTTTCACTATGTCTCCCCGTACCCTCGCAAATCTTCTGTGACCCTCTCATCTCTCTTATAAATCATAAAGTGAACAGTAGAGGAGGCTCTTCAACTCCTGGCCATTTTTTCTTTTTTTATAAAAAGAAACTTTCCTTCCGAAGAGTTACAAAGCAGTGAGGAACGGGATATTCCTCGTAATAATAGGCTGAAGTTCTGAAAAAAGGTCACAGGAATTAGATGAGTACCCTTGTAGCTGTCTCTCAGTTCGAGCTCTTGTTTACGAACCTTCGATGATAAATTTTTATTAGAATGCTTGTAGTCAAGTCTTAATAAATTGAAGTTCTTAGTTATTCGGAAAAAATCCAATTAACTGGGGAAAATTATGATTCGAAAAAATAATAACAATATTTATTATAGTTATTCATATAGTATCATTTTTAACCGTACTAGGATATTCTCGAGAACTTGAGTGAAAAGCACATGTTGAGGGGACTGAATATTCATCTGTAACTGTGGGGAGACACATGAGGTACTAGTTTCAAGACTTTCAAAAGACTAGTTTTGCTTCCTCACTACCGAAGGTAGGAAGCTATGTATTCGTGCAAAAAAAAAAAAAAAAAAAAAAAAAAAAAATGTTGTCCTCCAAAATCAAAATTTCCACTTGCTTTCTACGTTTCAGAACTCTCTGAACAATTTTGGCCCCGTGTCTGTCTGAAGGTCTGTGGTCAATTCCTTGTCCCAGGCAAAACTATATGAAGATGTGGTCCAATTTCGGTGAAATTTTCAGGGATTACGTGAGTTAGAACCGTGACGGTCCCTGATCAATTTCATCGCCATCGGACCACTAGTAGCGTGTGCGCATGCGCAAACGTGAATTTCCTGAGACTACGATTTCTCTGTTCTTAATGGACCGATTTCGCTCGAATTCGGAGGGTAGTTGGAGGTTGACAATTACCTTCCAATTTCAACACGATTCTATGAGTAATACCTACTGCCCTTGCGCAATTTTGAAATGTGTTTCATAGACATAACTCCGGAACTAGGTACTCGACCAATTCTGGTGAGATTTTCCGAGATTGTTCAGTCCAAATGAATTGAATAGCCATCAGACCATTATTACCGTGTGCTCATGCGCTAACGTAAATTTCCTGAAACTACGATTTTATAGTTCCTAATGGACGGATTTCGCTCAATTTCGGAGCGTATATAGTTGAGGACTGAGTCCAAGACAATTACCTATGAATTTCGCCACAATTGGATACGTGATGGTTACTGCGTTTGCGCAGATTTGAAATTTATTTATAGGCATGATCCTAAATCCGAAACTATTCTACCAATTTCGTTGAAATGTTCACGTACTGACTCTATACGTCCACGTTACAAAAGTGAGGAAGGTATACTGCCCACCCAACTTGGCAGACGTTTTGTCACACTTCACCTAACGTTTATAGGAGTATAGAACACATTCGTAATTGATGCGAAATTCTTCATAAGAGTATAGATAGGCGATGGTAGTAGGTACCCAAAACACAGTTGTGCAGAGATTTTAGTCTCATCTTAGATCAGACTGTTCTCCCTGGCTACTCCAGGCTTCCAATATTCTGCAGCTGACTCTATCCATATCGTATAGTGCAACGTAAGACTCACCTGCAGCGACTACTTGGTAAACACAAGGGGTCTTCTGGACTCCAACGATATTAGAGCCCCAACACGACAGCGTGCCGTAGTCCATCTCTGAGATGGGCGTGTAGTTGAGCGTGGAAGCGGTGCCTGATGCAGTGTAGCGCGAAGGCGGGACGTCTGTCTGCTCTCCCGAGTTATTGAACGTCCATTTGAAAGTCACAAGTGGCGGATTCGCGTCCACTTGACACTTGAGAGCCACAGTCTCCTGCTTCAATGCCCCATACAGCTCCTCTTTCTCCTCCTTGCAAGTTGGCACATCTGAAATAGGACCAAGGGTAACGTACAATAATATACACGAAATGATTTCCACATACCTAACTTACTCAAGAAAAGATTATTTGAAAAAATAGAAGAAAGGGAACTAGGCAATCCCGTTACACCTGTTAGGATTCATATCCAAGTATCATTCTACTGTGGAACAGTTACCTACATAGAGTCCATGTCATTGAAGATACACTGGAAATTAGAAAAGTTTGAAGTGCTGTGTTTCTTGATGCATCACAAGCCGTTGATAAATTCTAGGATGATGGACGGATACACCATGAGGGATGCTACCACTCCATTTCAGTAAAATTCCAATTCATTCATACCAACACCTCTCACCCTCTTGAGTAGATAGGAGATCGGCGACGGCTCAACATGAAAATACTGAGATGTGTTGGCCCCAGCCCACAGGCGTTCACCCATCCAAGCCGCTGATCGCCTAACTTCGGTGATCTACGGTTTATTCCATCAGATAAGTCATTGAATCGATGATCCGGCCGGGTTGTTGTGATTTTCAAGATTTAGAAACGGCATCTCCCCAAATAAAAGCCCCCATCAAATGGATCCGCCAGAATTTATGTTTGTTGGTTTCTTTTATATTAAAATTGGTTGGGAATAATTCACGCATGAGCCAACGCTCATTTGAGCTCTCATTTCACATCAGTGTAAATAACCATTGCTCTACCAATCGCCCTCTTGCCTTGAACGTGCCGCTTGAAACCGCACTTGTCAATTCGCTATATTCAGTATAATTAATGCCCAAATAATTAAATATTTCATCGTAGTGCTGTTCGTAGTGTCCATGCCCGCTAAGTACCAGTGTCGTGCTTAGGTAGCTAGAGGATCCGGGATTTTGGATATATTTTTTTTTGGATATAACTGCGCCTCTATACGTAGAGAGGCCTTACCGGGTCGGCTAACAATTCGCAGTAGCGTCTATTCAAAATTAGGGAGTTACCCTCCTCTCCCTGCCCTTTCTGAACCTATACAATATACATTCCTACAGGTAAGTTTATTGTAAACGTACGTCACGAAACAAACATGAAGCAGATCCTAGGTGAGTCTCCTTCTATTCCATTTATAGTTCATTTATTTTTTCGTTTTATTAAAGGATATAATTTCCTCCACTCTCAAGGAGTGGTCCTTCGACATTCGCAATTATGCTCAACCATTGACAATACAAAAGTTCAAATAAATGTCGCCAGTTTCACAGGACTGTAGCGAGGTGTGGTGCACATTCGGAAAGTTGAACTTGTTATCACGGTTGAAATGAAAGCTTATGTTTTGAATATAGTAAGCTTCAATATTATTCAATCGGTGCCGCAGAGCTCCATTTAAGGGAGAATAACTCGATATTAAGGGGGATGGCAATTGTTTCTCCAACTATTTCCAATATTCCTGTATCCTGACTTACTCTCATTTCATTTTGAGTCAAGGAGACAGAACCAATCATTAGGTAAGTGATAGAAATATGTAGTTACTCCATTGTCTGATGATAGATTTTCATGAAATGAGAAAAGAGATTGCAAATCTGATATCAGATCAGGACCAAGGATATTAATCTGGGAATTCCAGAGCAAGAAACTTGAAACGAACGGTCGACCACAATCATTTCAACAGTTCAGAAATGCCTATAGGAAACCAATGCCCATTTCTTGCTACATATTTCAATGTAGCACTGCAAACTATTCAGATTCTCAAGCCAATTCACATGAAATAATGAGGCTTGAAATAACTTAAGGGGAACAGAAGCATTCAAGAATAGAGAACGAACTTGAGAGACGTCAAGAAAACCAACAGTGCAGTCATGTGGAGCTAAGAAATTGCGTCACATAGTAGTGCCACGTTACGGATGTGGGAAAAAGAACGGAGCAGTTCGAAATTTAACATTTTAGGCTGATTAAAGCCCCAGGTGCGAGGGAGTACGAGATACGGTGCAGGGCATTACGTAGATTGGTCACTATATTTCCCACACTTGGTTAATTGAGAGGTCTGTCCCACATGTTGTCCACCTCGTTAATGTGAGCTCACCCCGAATGCGTTTCTAGATTAATTCAGAACGGGTTTCATTTTTAATGGACTTCTGCGTTCCGCGCGAGCTGGCACGATGTTTTGTTGTCTCGTAAATGTCCGTTTGACAACCGCATCAGAAGATAATGTACCTGCTCCGTCAACGCTGGAAGTAATACATCAACCATATTCGCACGTTCAGTAATGCAAGCGTCTCTAGAAGTGTGGTAGAATATCGCGGGTTCACGAGTTCATTATTTCGATCCTGGTTCCATTCAGATGGCTGCCAGATGAGAGAGGGAGCGTCGCTTATGCGAATAGTCAGAAGGAGAACATATATAGATCAGGCATAGTTTCAAGTGGTCTGAAACGGATTTCCATGAAGAAAATTTTCAAAAATTTGCATTACAAACATTTTGAAGCCATTGCAATAGCTTAATTTTCTTCGAAAATTCGCTAGAACCCCAACATCCTATGACAGTATTATTATCGTACTCATGGAGTCCACCACTCCCTCCTTGTTTATTTTAATATAGCAACGGTGCCACCCCCCCCCCCCCCCCCCCCCCCCAAGCCCTCACCTCTACTTTCTCCCTTCCTGGAAAGAACTTCACTATCCGTTGAGGTGGTCCTTCGAGAGAAACGCGGTAACAGTATCCAATCGATTTCCTCCAACCTTCCTTCTGACTCCCGGAGTCATCCTTCCCGTATGGCTCTTTCACACGCCTGATAACGCCAACAACTTCACCTTCCTCGACATGTAGTTATATTCGATTTATTGCCCGTTTGCGTACCCATCGCTACCATATGCTCAGCAGTCGTTGCTTCAGTGGACATGTTTATGGTGACATGGCCTGGGGATGGTGGCTTGGACTCACCCTTACTACATGGTCTTCCACGGCGCAACGCCAGCAGACGGTTGTACTCTTATTCATTCCTACTTTATTGGAATAGTTACGAGGAATCATAGCTCGTGGAGTCCATCGCAATCCACAACAGTATTCCCAGAGCCACCAAGCAGCTAAGCCTTGTTTTCACTTTTGAATCAGGTTTGTATGTACATAGAAATTCATATACGAATGCGAACTGGACGGGACCCTCTCTCCGGATTTCAGCGTCGGAACGAGTCTCTCGAGTCTCTCTACGGTTCCCGGAACTCATACCTACGATCTGAAAAAAATCAATGGATGATACGAACTGAATCACTCTCAATGAAGTTGTGGAAACCCATTTCGATGAAAAGAAACTGGAGTCAATGAAAACGTTGTCTGTTTCCACGAAAATAATGAGTTACAAAGTTAAATTGATTTCGACGGTTCAGTCATCATCAGCAACAAACAAGAAATGAACGCACATCAGAGATAGCACAAATTATGAAATATAGTAACAGGAGAACACGAACTTCAATCCTATTGGTCGAGAAAAAGTGTCTGAGAGGGATTTCCAATCATGTGTAGAGAAAGTGAAAGGGTCGAAGAGTGGTGGGGATTGAAATGGAACTTAAATCCTATTTGCTGAGAGAAGTGAAAGGGGCCGGACGGAATAACCAATGGCAATGGGGTCTGCGCATGAGAAATAAAAATTGGAAAAACCCATTAATTGTGTTATTTGAGTTGCCATGACTAGTAAACACTGTTTATCAGGAAAAAAAACTCCATGTGGGAGCAGAAATCGTCATGTTAAAATGGAATGTTTTAAAGGGACAGCAGGGGGTTGTGACGTAGGTACCTCCAGAGGTACGTTTCTTCAAACGTTTACATTTCTCTTCGTCGATAAAAAAATAGGGAGACCACATAATTATGAAATAACCCCACTTTGGCCATTTTGAGTCGATTCCCTTTCAATAAAAATTGTTTAAAAAAATCATGCGCAGACCCCATTAAGGGCAGATAAAGTGGAAGGGGTTCGAAGAGTGGTAAGGGTAACATTATGAAGGGGGAGACCAATCTATTGCAAGTATAAACCTACTAGTGGTGAAATATAATTTGGCATCACTCCAATTCAAACATTTACCAGACCTATCACTTTTTATTAGTAATGGAGACCGTTACGTTACGATGTCTCCATTTGGTTAAAAATTAAAAATCAATCTTCCACTTTTCTATTCCTATCTATCGATGATCACACTTGGATGCATTCGTTGAGAAAATCCCGCGGGTCCGTCCGACTGAATCTACAAGAATATCAAAAATAAACAAATGAACGGTTCCCGATAACTCAACCGCTAGAAGAGAAAGAGCAGCCAATTGATGAATCCATGACTTGACTTTTGATAGTACCATGACTTGACCAAGAGTGCCTAGGCATTTAAGGGGAGTAAGTTGCTTCAGTACAGCTTTTTCCAGACCAGTAGGGAATTTCTAGTGCATAAATAATATTCATGACCACGTGATAAGGTTAAATTCTAGTTCCGTTACTTGCAAAACTTCCCAACTCTCAGTCTGAGTCTAAGGGTAGTTAGTAATACGTACGTTTCTTATTCCGATTGCTTGTCCACTACTCTATAGTATTGAAAGCGCAGCACTCTTGCCGTAGCTTCGCCAGGAGTTTTTTTTCAAACGACTTCCCTTTTATAAAGTCCCGTCTTTGAATTATGAGAGGAAGCAATAAATTATAGAGACGAGAAAACGGATAATGTACTATATGACCAACTTTGCTTCAGGAATCTGGCAAGTTATATTCGTGTTTGGAATGATGAAACTTGGTTTTCAAATCTTCTCCACGAAAGCCTCCCTCGGATGGAAAAGTAAAAAGTGTGAGTTAAAATCCTTGCTCCTCCTTGGCAAGTGCGACCGGTTATTAAGGAAAAAGCACTTCAAGTGACAGTCCCACTTCCCTTCTTTCTTATAATGGCCATTCGTTTTTATGTAGTTTGGTCACGGGGGATAAGAAGTATGATAAAGTACGGTCATTACCTTGTTTAAAAGAGCGCCTAACCTACTCCGGCGTTGTAATGTGAATCACGTGTTACATCTACGCCGTGCGGGCCCGGTGCGGTTTCACGCTACAATGACGGGGTTAGATTCGCCCGTCCCTCCTCTAATGCTCTCTCTACCTTTCTCTTCCTCTCTCCCTCGGGATATCTTTAGAATCAACGCAGAGCCCATACCGCGTGATATTTACTCCATACACACATAATTACCAGCCGGAAGGAACGTGCCATTTTGCAATTATAATACGCGTATGCAGCGATAGCGCTTAACGTTGCACGATCCAGAGATTAGAACTGCATGGGGTGCAGCTAAACGCTTACCGTCTATTGGTCGTCTAGTTGGTACGATGATATCTCGTGTTTAAACTATCGAACTGAAACTGATAGCTATAATATCCAAAAATTAACAAAAATGAAGTACCTTCCCCTTACGAACATGCTCTTAGTCACCAAAAATTCGTCAAAAATTTGCTGCATACTCACCTCCGAAGAATCAATTGGTTAGGTCTCCCTGACTAGAGACCCATTCCAACAATCAAGTTGGTAGGTATCAACAAAAGAAAGTTAATTGTGGAGCACAAGGAAAAGAACCAAAAAAGTCCAGAAAAGTTGAAAAAAGAGTCATTTTCAGCAATGCAGAAAGTGACATTTTAGGCGTAGATTGTCAAGTTTTTGTTTGCGGCAAGTTGACATGTCCAACATTAATTTCCCATCTTTGGTAAAAGGAAATTTATAACGTTTTTTGCTTAAGTAAAATAGCCTGCCCTTTGTTCAAATTAATAGCATGTAACAAATTCGCCACTTTATTGACTTTCTCCTAACATTTTAGCACATTTTCCGTTCGAACAATGACGTTAAGTACCTACTCATATAGTTTCCCTGAATATAACAACAACAGGCCTCATTCCTATTAACCCTACTTCCCCCACGTGGGATTGAGGGGCACACCGCCCTACAGTGGTCGAAAATTTCATTTTCTGAGAAAACCAAGTTCTACTCCAAATTTGGAGGAAATTTTGCGCTGATTCCGATTGTACTCCTTGTTCCTATACAAAAAATAGGTAATTAGCCTCGAAAACATCAAAAAGCCTGTGGCAAATGCATGTAGTTGAACTGCCCGATCGTTTTTATGTAGAAGAAAAGTTGAAGACCTGAGAACTCTGCGTCGAATGAGACCAACGCCAGCTCAGAAATGCAGTAGGTACTCATGATTTTGGTAATTTTATAGTTTTCCGTTTTTTGGACTTTTCCATTCGTGTACACGAAAAAGTCGACAAACGGAAAACTCAGAAAAACTATTAAAAACACGCGACTACCGTTTTATTGAGCTGACGTTGGTCTTATTCGATGCGGAATGCTCAGGTCTTCAAGTTTTCTACAAAAACAATTTTAGGCGGTTCCAATGGACGAAAACGTACATTTCATATATACCAATTTCGATATACCTACTACCTATTTTCACTACCTACTACACCTACCTACTACTACCTACTTTCAAATATCTACTTCCCATTTTCACTACATACTACACCTACCTACTACTACCTACTTTCATATATACCTACCTATTATCGGCTCCCATTTACATTCACGGTCTCTATCGTCAAACCAAAGTAGCTTCACAGTGAAGATAAGCAGTTGAACAACGGATGTAACAGAAAGGTGAACCTACTTGGTACAGAGCAATGGGGTTGACGCCCTGCAGGGTGCAGGGCGAGCGTGGCGCGACCGGAGACCACATTCATGTACCAGATATCTGTCGTGCTGGGTCGTAGAGGAAGCCGTGGTGAGGGTAAAAGCATTAAATTAACCCGGGCTTCCGTTGCTCATTAAGGGTTCTACAATGTCAATTAAGAGTTTTCCCCCTACGATATTCCCTGAAGACCTTTGCGACTCTCTGATAGGAATACAACCTTCCCATTCCACTTCTAACCGTGCGTTATCGCCCTCTTCCAACTTCTTAATCTCCTGCTTTTCTCTTTCTGGGCGACCCATTTACCAACCTTGTCCACTCTGTGAATATCACTCGAACCCCCCAAACGTGATTCTATTACACGCAAGATGTGCTGTTATTATACTATGAAAGGATTCAGCAAGGAATTGGGAGTATGGTGGACTCACATGGACCATTAAATGGTACAACGTTTCAGGTCTCACTATACCCATTTTCAGATAAGACCTGGTTGAAAAAAATAAAATAAAATGAAAAAATAGAAGGCCCTTCACTTCATTCAATCCCTTTTTAATAATTCATTCTTGATCCTATCGCTGATCGATACCTACTACGTACCTAAGAGCTATTCTCGATTTACTTTAGCAACACCTAAAACAAACCTACACTACGGCAGACACCGGAGAGGACAAAGACAGAAAGGAAAAAAATAGGCTGCGAGATAACAGGCTTATTTCAATGCACAAATCGTGTTTTTCACGACCGGCACGTCGAGGCCGGTGGAAGGGGCTACTCTTTCATTCCCCACATCCACAATCCACCCGTGGGAGCGCTAATCCGAGGATTTCATTCATTAGAGGATAATGCTATGTCGGAGCGGATTGAAAGCTCCGAGTATTGGAGTAGAACGATGGTATGGTAGTATCAACGTGATGACGGACAGGGGAGGAGACGGGAGTTAGTTGTGTGATGGGGGCGAGGAAATGACGCAGGATGTTGAGCGCGAGGTGTATCCGATTGGTACTATTTGGCGGCAGGCATGTTTGGAACGGCTAACGAGTACCCATTCACCTCTACCTTCTCGGCACAAACCTATCTCTTTTTTGTTCCTTTTCCTCTCTTTTTCCTTCAAAATCTCCCTCCTCTCGCTCCATCTCCTCTTTAATGATCCTAAACCGCTGATAAATCCGGCGTCCCCTCCTTCCAATAGGGATCTGAACCCATCACAATCACACTTTATTTAGCCAACTTCCTCCCGTTTTTTCTTCTTTTTCTTTTTTTAACGCCTCAATTTACATAAACTTCTGGATAGGGATCGATTGCTACTCGGAAAAGGTTCTTCTCTAATACATATACATTATTTTGGACAGGACCTCCCACGAACTTTTTTCCAGACTTTTAAAACCCGCTCATCAGTGTTCCTCAAAGATGATTAAAAGGACAGCTGGTTGTCCAAGTTTTCGTGAAAATCAGTGACGAAGTTATGTAAAAATCAAACGAACCGCTTCAACAGAAATTTTGTGGAGTAGTTGTCTTTTAAAGAACCATTTCCTGATTATGAAGATTGTGTACTAGCACATATATATTCTATTTTCTATATAATATTAAGATTTACATACCAACTGTGTACGATGATTCCAATAATTTCACTTAGCGAGTTGGTTTAATTATTGATTTGAAATAGGACAAGAGAGAGAATTCAGATTCATCCAATTCAATTACAATTATTCTCAAGCTTTGAAATTCAGAATGATCATCAAATTTCTCTCAAACTTTGCTCATTTCTACGTCTACTTTCAAAAAATTTGCAGGGAAAGGTATAAACTGGTATTATTGAGTAACAACTTGGAATTGGAGTCAGGAATATAATAGAAGAATGCTCACTCCAGATCATGAACGATTCTCTAAGCTGGAAGATCGCTTTAAACAAAATAATTACATCGCAAAGGAGATACCGTTCAAATTTATACTTCAATTGGCTTAGCTTTGGAATTAGTTTCAATTGGTTGGTAGTACCGATTACATAGCTGTCCATCCCTCATTTTCATTGAAACCTCATCACGAGTTCAAAGCACCGTTCTTACGAGCCCTTCACGGTTAAGGGTAGAAAGTAATTTATTTTTCATAGTAATAACGCTGTATAACTGCATTTTTCCATGTTCCTTTTTCTCAGAATCTATGAGTGATATCGAAATTGACTTTTCAGCAGTTGTTACTAGGATGTGCACTTTAGTCATAGAACTCTTGAACAAACCGCATACAAAAAATTCCAAATTTCAAAAATAGGTAACCAAAAATTGGAAGCAAAATGCTAAATTCAAACATTTCTTATTCCGAATCCCTAACATATTTCTGAAAATTATATGACTAGAAGTTGCTTCAAAATACTGATAAAAAAACCTAAAAATTCCATCCCATGAGGGTTCCACTTAGAAAAAAGTATATTTATGTAAAAAGTTCCATTCATGCAGCATGAGTTGGTGAGCGAATTTTCAAGAAATAATTTTAACCGATTTTGTGGGTGATTCTTATAGGAAATTTCACGCTAATTCCGAAATATACCATAATGTTCCTATGGTTTGGATGGTATTTCACACCAAACACCTCGAAACACTCGTTTTTTAGCGATTTTCGAAACTAAATTTTCAAAATTTGACCCCTTGGAGTACTCCAAAAATTCTTGCCAACTTTTTTAAAATTGTTTTGGATTTTTTATCTTGATCCCTCGGGCAGATATCGTCTGGAGTGACACATATTATAAATAAATATGTATATGTATACATTTAAAAAAGTGTTAAATTTCAGGAATCGTTTTAGAATGGTCTGAAACGGATTTCCATGAAGGAAATTTTGAAAAATTTTGCATTTCAAAAATTTTGAAGCCACTTTTCTTCGAAAATTCGCTAAAATGAAATTGTTAAGGAGAAGCAAAAAAGTTCCATTCATGCAGCATGAGTTGGTGAG
>JAEMON010000001.1:49953167-49976099 GCA_030264115.1 Lygus lineolaris | reverse complement strand
TAAAATTAATTAGAAATCCTTAATATTTTTGAATATTATGTATTTCGTAAAATTGGTACGAATAACATCTTCGGTTTCCCACTATTTTGTCAAACAAAGTTTCTCACCTGGCTTTAATAGTCATCAAGTCAGTAATGACTTCAATTGTCAATAGCCAGCAGATGGGCCCAGGGACCACGTCGGGAACATTTTGGAGATGTTCGGTAAGCAAGTTAGTACATACCACGCTTCAATCAACTTGCAATAATGGGAAGTTTCTCACATCAAGTACATTCAGATGATGTCAGCAAAAACTCACGTGTTTTTGAAAGAAAGAAAAAATATGCCTCTTTCCGAGTTTTAACATTCAAATGAACACGGAGAAAGAACCATCGTTTCGCAACGTGCTTTTGGTTCACCAGTGTAGTGTTTTCACTGGGCTGACATTGTCTCCGTGATGGGGTGGTGTGAAAAGGGGCGAAAAAACAACACAACTTCGTGGGGGGTGTCGGTGAGGGGTGTGAAGACTTGACATGGAGATCCTGACGGGGCGCTAAAACCCGTCATGAGTTGACGCTCGCAATGATCGCACCCCCTGGCGGCTGTTGTAGACAACGTATTCTAAAGCTCCACCGCACGAAGGAGGTCCTAAGTAGTCATTTGTTCACCTTATCACTGTTACAATGCGTCCCGTATCCGACGTTCCTTTCAAGCCTCCCAGAAGTTTTATACGAAAGCGTTTTCTTTTCAACAGCCTCAATTATTCAGGATTCCAAGCTTCCTGACAACACTCACGTCATCTACCACTCTTCGTCGAACAATAAATAATAGGCACTGTTTCTCCCCGTCCTCAAATCTCTCACCCACTTAGATAGTGAAAAGCCAAGACTGTCTTTTACCTTAGTAGAGAGTACCGTATTCTCCTAAATCAACATACAGTGCAATATCGTTATTATAATCATCCACTTATAGTTATCGAAACACTTCAGTCCCAATCTCTCCTATACTAATACACAGAGATTAAGTAGTTTATTATAAAATTTTCATCGACAGATCGGTTCATGTTACGTGATCTTAGATGAAATAGATAGTGCTTGTCCGAGGATTTCGCGGCAGGAATCATTAGTAAAACTGACCTTCACCAACTCAACTAATCCTGGAAATGTGTGACAAAGACGACGATCCGCAACTGTGTACTATTACAATGCGTTGGATTGAAGTATACAATATCGTATTTTCAATTACATTTTTCCCCCTAAAAAAAATAAATAAAATAAAAATAGCCTTCTTGTGTCTATAGGTAGTGTCTTATCGGTCTCTTTATATGATTAAATTTGTCCAGTCCCAAAGAGATAATATTACAATATTAAGCGGATTCCACTTAATGTATCTTTGAATTAGAATAAATAGCTTATCACTATTATTGACAAAAAAATTATGAACATGTGTTCTTTCTTGTTTGTGGTTAACAGCGAGTAACTAAAAGTTTTCAATTATACTTTTCAAGTGACTGAATTGGCATAGGGGTATGCAGCAATTAAACACTCACAAGAAGTTGTTTTTAAATTAACCTAATAGTGTGCAAACATCCTGATACAACGCAAGTACATATGTATACAACCAACTTGATACTCACGATCTGCGTTTTTGATGTGTACCTTAGGCGTCCCAGAAAAAACATGAATTTTCTCACGATTTTCTCCTCACTATCACCTTTCTAATCACTGCGTTTTTGTACCTTCATACTCACTTTATTTTTTGTAACTTTGTACTCACTTATTGTACTCAGGTACTTTTTGTAACTTGGTACTCACTGGTTGTACTCAGGTACTTTCTGTTACCTTTTTGTACCTTCGTACTCACTGATTGTACACTGTAACTGCAACTGTAACTGTAACTGTTACTGTTACTGATACTGATACTGTTAGTGTTACTGTTACTGATACTGTTAGTGTTATTGTTAGTGTTACTGTTACTGTTGGTGACTGCTACTGATAACTGTTACTGTTACTGTTACTGTTAGTCCACTGTTACTGTTTGTGTTACTGTTACTGTTTGTACACTGTTTGTCCAGTTACTGATTACACTCAGTTACAGTTTTTACACTATTTGTACAGTTACTGATTGTACACTCAATTACTTTTCGTACCTTTGTACTCTCTGATTGTGCTCAGGTACTTTTTGTACTTTCGTACTCATGCATCTGCCATTTTACCTTCGTGCTCACGCTTCAGCAATTTTACCTCCGTACTCACGTTTCTGCCATTGTACCTTCGTACTCACGCTCTGCGTTTTTCATATGGCGAACCGGAACAAAACATTAATTTTCTCGCGATTTTCTCCTTGCCATACCTTCGTGATTGGTGAAAGAGGTGATGAAGGGGGGACGTAATGTTACAAAACATGGATATTTTGCGTTGGAGTTAGAGGAATGAAGATAAAAGCAAATATACCAAAATGAAATATAATCATGCGATAGATATCACTTTTGTCCGGCCGCATGACTTATTTTTGTTCTGGGCGGATATTGTAAGCTGTAGGTACCTGCGTTTCTGTTGAAATGAATAATTCAATACGTATTTGGACTGGAATCCTTCACTATAATGAAAATTTTACAAAAGAAGAGTACTCACGGTTGATATCGAGTATGACGACTTTGGTGGCGGGTGATGCCAAGTTGGTATTGGATGCCTGGCAGATTAGCCGAGCGTTGAGGTGTTGGCGCCCCACACTGGGGAACGAAAGGTGATTCACCGTCATCCCGTCTGCTCGGTGCTCGTACGACTCATCGATCACCGCGTTTTCGAGATACCAGATCACCCGCGGCTTCGGCCGACCTGAAACAACCAGGAGAGCCATACTTTATTTATATTGCCAAATTGGTGGGTCTTACAGTATCGTTAAGTAATACGGTCTTACAGTAAATCAACTTGCAAGTAACGAGTAGTGAGAGAAGAACACATTTAAATAATGAAAGCCTGGGTAACCTTCATACGCAAAAGAGGAAATAGATGTGTAGATGAAAGAAGAAAATGAAAGTGATTACTCAAATTCTTAACTCACTGATTTCACAAAAGGTAGGTAGGTATCTATGAAGAGATATTTTTGTTTGCAATCTGACTACTACGGGCTGCTCAGAGAATAATTATGCCATTTTGAAAGATATTTCATTACCTATCGAAACACCTAGTGGCAGAACTATCGGGGGTGGAGCGGATGCCAGCAGGAGGGAGGGTGAGGGAGTTAAAGAAACATTTGAAAAAAGAGAAGATTCGCCAAATCAATACTATAGGACCTTCATTTAGTGTCCTACTAAATTAGTAAGACATTAAAAAAAGGAAAATTACCTCACTTAATTTACATTTTAGGTAAACTTAATCGTTCAATTTGAAGAACACTAACCCAACCCGTTAATTCAAACACAAAGTTCAGTAGGTGCCACAGTTTTGAGCAATAACTATTGGTAGGGAATTGTAACATTAAGTTATCGTGGGCAATAAAAATATAACATATTTATATTCATTCTTCCTGGGCCAGTGTGAAAATCGAAAGGGGACTAAAGTAGATTAGTAGCGTTTCAAGCGCACTGATTGCCGTAGCCTTATTTAGTAGATAGTGGATCCTTTAGTGGATTCTATCTCCTACTCTCCTACGTATCTACTATCTCCTACTCTTTTTCATTACCACTACACTTTATTTCGCTATTGTGTGGTGGTTGACCAGGGAGTCAATGATTCCATCACACGTTTGCTGCGGCCATTGACCTTTATTTTGCTTCCTAACTACCGAGTGAAGGTAGCTATATTCGAGCAAGAAAAAAATATGTCCTCCAACATCAAAACAATTGCTATATGTAACTACTGTTCATTTGCTACGATTCTTGACGTTTCAACTTTATAACTCAAAGTATAGATGGGTAGGTACCTACCTATTTATGGATTTTCAATATCTATATTTATTTGTATACATAGTTGTGTGACGACTGCTCTAAAAAAAAGGGTGATGATTGATTCGTTGGAAGAGTTGTTGACGATCGGGATAATTTGAGGGGGTCAAAGACTGCAGCATCTTACTTCTTCAGTTTTATTCAATTTTGAAAATAGGTAGACGGTACTTCTGTCATACGTAATGTAACACGTATCACCATTTTTGAAGAAAAGATGAAATTATCTATCGAATGGGAACAACCTCGAGTAGCTCTGATGATCAGTGTTGAAGCTTTCAATTTGAAACTGCGAAAAATGGGATGACACGACCACCAATTTTTTTACCCTTGTGTTCGAAAGAGGAAATATTTTTGAAAATATGATGTATTAATAGCGAAATGTGTGACATTGAAGTGTGTTAAAACGGTTCAAAAAGTGTCAATATATGAACACATCTAGTTGAACATCATGGGTATGTATGTAGCCTAGAAAAATAGATGTGAATATATACGAATCCACTCCGAAATAATAACAATACCGTAACGTGGGGTAACTTTAGTGAATCACGTTTTTTTTTTCTTCATGGGGCTAACCTGGGAAGCTGAGCGCCTTCTCGTGTAATCAGCTGTGTTATAATTGTTCGAGGTACCCACCAAACCTCCCATGCCCGGCCAATTTCGAGTATTGTTGCTGTATCCGCTGAGTTATTATCTGATGGCTACATTATTATGAAACATTTTCTTTTTGTTTCATCTCTGTAGCTCAATTATTCGATTTTATAATAGTCAAAATGTAATAAGGGGCTACTTGACGGGGTAACTGTGAACAGGTTTTTTTCTCATGAAGGGTGATGGGGTGACACTGAGAAACACGTTTTGGTTTTTTTTTTTTACAGTTTACTGTTCAAAATGCTGCGAATTTACCGGCTTAAGGAGCCCGTAGTTACCGCAACTACAGCGAAGAAGCTTGTGCGGAGGAAAATGAAGGTTTTAGGGTCAAAACTTCGGGAATATCACTGAAAATCAAGGTTTTTAGATCCAAAACGTCGAGAATACTCGAGATTAATTTTTTGAAACTCAATCTGGCTTTCTAATGGGGTAACTATAGTTTCGGGACGAGAAAACCCATCTGTTCAAAGTTGGAAGTGTACTCGATGGGGTAAGATTAATGAAAAAAACATTGACCCCAGCCTACCGCTATCGAAGATAGGAAAAGTGGCGTTTGAAAGCTGAGATGTTTAGCTGTCGTTTGGTCCAAGCATTTTGAAAAAAGCTCCAAAATTACAAGAGATACACTTACAAATATACCAAACCTGCACTAAAGTCACCCCACTTCACGGTACCTTTCCGTTATAAGCTCTCACACTATGGTTCCCCCAAGGATCGAGTGAAGGAGTGAGAAGAGTTGGTATCAAATGCGTTTTAATTTAGTTTTAAATATTCTTCAGGCCGCATATTTAGGCATTGTTATTTTACTAACCAAGAATAACAATGCTTTAGTATTATCTATCGTGTCAGATCGTTCATTGATCTAAATTAACTACACTCCTCAGCTCTCTATCGTCCCAAACAGTACGACTCTCACCATGATGAAAGTAATTCAATTTCACTAGCTACGCAGACGATTCAGACGTTCGTTGAACTGAATAACCAAGCAGGGAGGCCGAGAGGAGCGCTAGAAACAATAAACGGCAGCAATATAGAGCAATGAACACGGAACAACAGAATTACTACAATAATTAGGGGCAACTCTTCCTTCGTCCCAACACCCCGCCCGACGCGCCACAATCGCTCCCTCAACACACCACCTGCTTTCGTTCACCTGCCCTCTTCCCCGCCCTCCTGACCTCCTTCCGGATTTTAACCCGAAAACCTTCTCTTGGTCACTTTTAATTCAACTCGTTCATTCTGTTTATAGCCTTCCACTACTACGCAGAAAACGGAGAAGGCCTAATGAAATTTGGAGCCACCGAAAATAACATGATCGGGCGGTGAATCCTTCGAACCAATATCTTCAGACAGCGGGAATTTACAACACACTAGTGCACCAACCTTCTGGAGGCCCCCGAAAAGAGGAGGAAAAAGATAAAAAAAGTTCCATTCATGCAGCATGAGTTGGTGAGCGAATTTTGAAGGAATAATTTTAACCGATTTTGTGGGTGATCCTTATAGGAAATTCCACGCTGATTCCGAATATATGTTCCTATGTTTAGGATGGTATTTCACACTAAAAAACCTCAAAAAACACATTTTTTTTAGCGATTTTTGAAACTAAATTTTCAAAATTTGACCCCTTGGAGTATTCCAAAAATGCTGGCCAACGAACTCATCTTACTTTTGATATTATTGACATTTAAAAATTTTTTTGGATTTTTTATCTCGATCCTTCGGGCAGATATCCTCTGGAATGACACATATATGAATATATAAATATTGTGGCGTTTGGGCCAACAAAACGCCTTAGAGTTCCTATTGAGTATTAGTTTCGCATGCAACTACAAATTTGGGTTAAACATTTGCCAAGACTCACATTTCCCATGCGTGGTAAACAAGGTAAAAAAGATGCACAGTTGTAGAAAAGAGAATTAGGAGTTTTTATTTAATAGAAAGAAGTGAAGACCTCTGGAACCAGAATAGAAGAAGAAAGAAGACAAACGCCCAGCTTCAACAATAAAACTGACAAAACAAGCAACAGGTAAACATGAACCACGCCGATGACCGCAAGAGAAGCCAGTGTCACATCCATCAAGGAAAGAAGAAGAGGAAGAAGCCATCAATAAATGGAGCTTCAGGATTCCAGTAATTACAACAAAATAGACGCCTGCCACATCTCAATTTCCAAGAAAAGTGTATAAAACAAATGAGACATTCAATCAAGATCTTTTCTTCACAGATGGAAAGTTTGAGATAAAAAATGATGTAGCAACATAAGTTGGGAGGAATCACAGTAAGGAAAATAGGGGAAAAAAGGACAGAAACCCAAGAGGTGAGAAGGAGGCTTAGAAGGCACTAGCAAACCTAGTGTGAGATTGGGTAACCTGCCACTTATGTCAACAACCACCAGGGGCAGCCCAAGTGGGACTTACCATTTCCTTCCCATTCACATGAGACAACAAGACTGTGGATATTTACCACCATAGGGCCACAATATGGTCAAAAATCAACTTTTCTCATTGAGGGGCAAGCTTCCCTCCGGAATCTAACTTTCCAACCTTTTTTGAGTCATTACCGTAGCCAGTTGCGGTCAGGTAATCTCCCTGCTTCTGTGTTCACAATTCCAGGATCTAGCTTCCTGGCCATTCCGTGATTTTCTGGGTTTGTAGGTAGGCCCCCAACACAGAAGCTTGTAACTCGTTGAAATACGACCCGCAAGGGTTCCTGCACTCCTCTTCTTCTTCTGGGACTAATTATTCAACTTGGTAGTTACAGGTTCTGGGGCTAAAAACTTATCTTCAAATAACTGCTTGTACTTCTCTTCAAATCAACTTCTGGGACTCTTCATGAGATTGTTTTCTTCTGGTTCTTCTCTTCAAATAACTTCTGGGACTTCTCTCCTCAACCAAGCAACTTGGGACTTAACTCCATTCAACTCAACATCTCCTGCATCATCTCTTGTTAGAGACTGTCAAATTGTGGACTTAATATTTTGTATAAATTGTAATATTGTTTTGGAAAAGGTACCTTTTTTCATTGTTAATAAAAAAATAAAATAAAATAAATAAAAAAACAAAACAAACCCAACCAAAACCAAGAAATTAGAAGAAGGATTAAATTCGCTCTCTAGGAAGGTTTCAGAGGGTTGGCTATAAGGGGTGGTTTGGAGGCCAACTAGTAGTTTACTTTGCATTTTGAGCCTTCTAATTTCTTGGAACTTAATTTTTGTAGCACCGCCCTCAGAAAAATGCTACAATATATATAAATATAGGTATATTATATTACATACATAAATATAAAAAAGTGTTAATTTTCAGGAATCGTCTTAGAATGGTCTGAAACGGATTTCCATGAAAAAAAAATTTAAAAAATTTGTATTACAAAAATGTTGAAACCATTGCAATAGCTTCATTTTCTTCGAAAATTCGCTAAAAGAAAAAGTTCCATCAATGCAGCATGAGTTGATGAGCGAATTTACAAAGAATGATCTTAACCGATTTGGTGGGTGACTCTTATAGGAAATTTCACGCTGATTCCGAATATACCATATTTTCCTTTGTTTAGGATGGTAATGGGGTCTGCGCATGATTTTTTTTTTTCAATTTTTATTGAAAGGGAGTCGATTCTAAATGGCCAAAGTGGGGTTATTTCATAATTATGTGGTCTCCCTTTTTTTTTATCGACGAACAGAAATGTGAACGTTTGGAAAAATGCGCGCGGAAATGGAGCATCCAGAATTGGTCGAAGCGCATCCATGCGGAGAATGTCGGAACCAGCTGACTGCGTATGATTATTTATAAATTTTCAAAATTTGAAACTTTGGAATACCTACTCCAAAAATTTTGGCCAACGAACTAAACCTTTCTTATGATATCAAGTATTGACACTTTGAAATTTTTTCAGATTTTTAGCTCGATTCCTCGGACAGATATCGTCTGGAATGACACATATATAAATATATAAATATAGGTATACATATAAAAATGTGTTAAATTTCAGGAATCGTTTAGAGTAGTTAGTTTAGAATAGTTTCCAAAAATTTGCAATACAAAAATCTTGAAGCCATTGCAATAGCTTCATTATCTTCGAAAATTCGCTAACATCTGGTTCAAGGCTTCACACTACTTTCTTCACCCATAGAAATTCGAAAAATGGATAATTTAGTGAGTTTTAACTATGATTTCGACCCTCAGAATATTTCTCTAGAGATGAGGGACATTGGTGGTTGTTTTTACTTGGTGTGTAAGTGAATTCTGTAAATTTCATCTTATAATCCTCAGAGATATTTTTTTTGGGGGGAGGGGGGTGGGGGAGCTCAAAAACGCTGCAAACAACGGTTTATTTTTTTTCCAAAGATACGTCAAAGCAAGGATTCGTCATAGTAAAATATTAACTGAATACCCTTCCGGTGGTTCAGATCAATGATTTTATTGTAGATACCTACCGTGATAATTATATCACGAGGTTCTCATCATTATTTTGTACAATGACTATCCGATGGATGTTGGTAGGTCCTTACTTACGTAATTACCAAGGAAGCTATTATAAAAGTAATCAAGAAACTCGATTAGGTGAAACGAAAGAAAGTTGCAAGTGATCATCTGATCTTTGAAAGTGAATCTGGCCTATTCAGGAAGATTTGCGATTGGCAATCGTGTTTCTGCACTTTTTCCGTTCAAACCCTTAAGTCCTTGTTGGGTGCGTACGGTTGGTCCAACAGTGCTCGGCGAGGTCTCGTTCGACGCTAAGAATAAACTGTAATCAGTTTTGAATAGATGGAAAAAACGTCGTCCAAGTTGGGTGTGGCACATAGCTTCCTCGTATCCATAACATGATTATATATATAATATATGTTAAAACAATCATCAAAGGGATTACTACCTGCACAATCCCTGAAAATTCCATTGAAATCGGATGAAAATTGTCGAAGTTATGAGAGTTTCACGTTTGCGCATGCGCAGTGGGTACCACCGATCCGATCTTTATGAAACTCATAGGGCATTATCGAATCTCCGATCCTCAACTTTCCTCCAAATTTGAGCGAAATCGGACCACTAGGTCACGAGAAATTGATGTTTCGAAGATTTCACGTTCACGCATGCGCAGAGGCTACGGTTGGTTGGCTGGTAGTGAATTTCATAGGGGGCCATCTGGGGCCTAACTCGCGTAATCTCTGAGAATTTCATCAAAATCGGATGAAAATTGTTGAAGTTATACGTGTTGCAAGGATTTCAAGTTTCGCGCATGCGCAGTCGATACCGCTGATCCGATCTTGATGAAACGCGTAGGGTAAAATCAAACCTTCAATCTTCAACTATCCTCTAAATTTGAGCGAAATCGGACCATTAGGTCGTGAGAAATTGATGTTTTAAAGATTTCGCGTTTACGAATGCGCAGAGGCTACCGTTGGTCGGCTGGAAATGAATTTCATAGGGGACCATCTAGGGCCTAACCCGCGTAATCCCTGAAAATTTCATCAGAATCGGATGGAAATTGTGGAAGTTATGCGTGTTGCAAGGATCCCCGGACAGACAGACAGACCGACAGACAGACAGACAGACACGAAACCAAATTTTTCAGGAAGGTCTAAAACGTAAAACGTGAGTTGAAATTTTGATTTTGGAGGAAAAAAAATTTTCATTTCCGAAAAGTGAAAACAATGCTTCCGCTACCTTGGTAGACTCGGAAGCAAACTAAATCTCCCTATATATATATGAAGTTTTCGAGCTACGGGGGCACATAAATATGCATCAATTCAGCACTGTGGCAGCAATTTTTTTTCCCGATATAGTCGGTTCATACAGGTTTTTCGATTTGGTTCCATTTGACCTAGTAAATATAGTATGAGCAGATGGAAGACGTGGTGAGGGTGGTGAGGAGGAGGGTGACCTCGAGAAGGTAGTTGAAGTATAGTGACGTGATGATTTAACGTAGGTATACTCACGAAATCCTATTTTATCAGAAAACGGGAGGAATGGGCTACAAACGGTTTTTTTATGAGCTGTATGCCTTCGTTCCTTCTAACAGTAATTGGATCAATAGTAGGTACTGAGCATGCGCAAACTGGAAATTTGTTGTCATACGTATAGCTCCGGAACTATTCGACGAACTCCGGTGAAATTTTTAGGGATTGTCTGCTAAATGCCTTAGACTGTCACCTATGAATGGTAGCTTGTGCACATGTGGTGAATTTTCTGAAACTCTCAGTTCCTAGTGGACGAATTCTGTTCAAATTTGGAGGGTACTTGGGGGATGGCATCAGGAAGGTTGCCTTTGAATTAATCGCAATTTGATCAGTAACAGCTACTGAGCATGCACAAACTTGAATTTCGTTGTCATAAGCATAACCACGGATCTATTCTAGAAATTTCTGTGAAATTTTCACTAACTGATTCTCCCATGTTACAAAAGTGAGGAAGGTAGTACTTCCCACCAAACTTGGTAGACGTTTCATAGTACTCGTATTCCAAATTCTTCAGGGAGCCCTTCTTGACAAAGACGATTCCATTTGACAAGTTGACACCCATAAAGTGCAAGGAAACAAACTTTGCGAAATATAAGGCTTTACTTGAGTTGAAATCTCGACTAAGAATGACATATTAGACATTGCTAGTAACTTTACAAGCTGCAATTTTCTGCAATTGCCGATAAGAATGGCTGGGATGAATCGACAAAGGCAGTAGCTCTAATGGCCGCACTCTCTGGGCCAGCTCGAGAACATATTGCCCAAGTTGGTTCATCAGCTCCTTTTGATGCTCTGGTAACAGCCCTAGAAGCAAGGTTTGGATTCCAGCGCCAAGAACAACGATTCATGACACTTCTCATGACTCGTGTACAAGAGGGGAAAGAAAATGTAAGTACATTCCACCAATCATTGAGAACTTTGGCGGGACGAGCCCTGCCTGAAATCTCTCCAGGTACAGAGAGTATGCTGGTGCATTTGTTTATTAGGGGTTTGAAGGATCAAGCTCTAAGAGAAAAAGTCTTGACAATAGGTCCTAAATCAATGAATGAATCTCCGTGGATGCCTCTACTTTTTGAAACCATTACGACTGATTCAGGGCATGGATTTTCTTTTCTTGCATCCAGAGAAGCCAACAATGACCTCTTTAACCTAGAGAGCTCCTAGGAGTTCGTACTTACTTTCCCCTGTTTTCCTCCGACTCTCCCACTCGTCCTCGTCCAAGGAAAAGCCTGATCCAAGGCCAATATTAAAACTTTCATGAAAATATATTTGAAAACTCATTAGCACCAGTTGCCTAGTACATCGGGAGCCATGAAGTATTGTAAAGAGTGCGCCTGAGAGCCATTATGTTCGATTCTTTGCACTGTCATAGCATAGAAGTACTGGTTTGATTTAGAATTCGCTCCACCCTATAAGTTTTCACAGAAATAGTCTGATCTAAGTGGTCGCTTAAAATTATGTCTCTGCAGGTACCGCTATTAAACCAACTATGATGGATATTTGTAATCCATCCAACTCAATATAGTTTTTGTGTTGGACCAATAGAGTTCAGTTTATCTTCTTTTGAACAAATCCGTATTATTAATAAAATAATTTGTTACTCTGTATTAATTACTATGAATTATATAATTAAACTTTGAATTCTAATGAAAAAAAGTTCCATTCTTGCAGCATGAGTTGGATGAGCGAATTTTCAAAGAATAATTCTAACAGATTTGGTGGGGGATTCTTATAGGCAATTTCACGCTGATCCCGAATATACCATATGTTCCTATGTTGAATATGGTAATGTACACCAAAAACCTAAAAAAACACGTTTTTAGCGATTTCTGACTTTGCATTTTCTAAATTTCGCCCCATGGAGTACTCCGAAAAATCTGGCCAACGAACTCATACTTTCTTTTGATATTATTGACATTTTGAAATTTTTTATCTCGATTCCAGGGTCAGATATCGTCTGGAGTGACACACATTTATATCATATATACTGAATGACTGAATTAGATCAGAGCAAGAGACCTTTAAAATCAACAGGTATCAATTTCCTATCAATAGGTAGGTTCATTATTAGCCTGAGAAAAATGGGTTAAAAAAGTTAAAATTGTACCCCCCCCCCCCCCCCCCCCCCTCCACCCACATCCACTTCTAAATATAGTAAAGACGGTAAAATTGTCAATTAAGGATGCTCAAGATCGAAATGCATTGTTTCGAGCTGAAAGGAGTTTGTAGTGCCCCTCTCGGAAAGTGGAATGAATTCCAAGCATCAGCTCTATCTCTCTCCACTTCTCTCTACCATCAATTGAAATCTGATGGCACGAGTTGGGTATTTCTATCCCCCGGGGGCTGCTTGGTACGGACGGAAAGGCGAACGGGGTTAGCATTGGAAGGTAAACATCAAACTCGAAGTAACTTTAGTCACTCGTCGGCCGGTTAAGTTCCGTTAACGAGAGAAGTTATCCACAGAGTCGAACTCGTATTGAAGGGAATTATTCAATATGGCAAATAGCGCGGGCTCACGGTAAGTTGTACCTCGCATCGAGCGAGTTATCTACCCCTAATTCGGCGCCTTAGCGGAACACTTTTTTTTTTGTATGTGGTACTACCTACCTATTGAAATATTATAATAACTAGGTACACCTCTTGCCGAGATTTTCCACTTGTTTGAACAAAATTTACTGCAAAATTATATTATCACCGGAGAATATATGTACTCTGGTGAGGTTTAATTAATTCATTCTCATGAATCAGTACCTAAATGTGAACATAACATAGTCACCTTTTTTCCTAATGTTCAGCTAAAATACTAGACGGTTATACGTGGTAGTGGTTACTCTGCGTCAACTCAATGTGTAACCTGCGATGCCTGACGGCAAAATTAGGTGGCATCTCATTACTCCCATCCACTCCTCACGAATTGAGCAACAAATGAGTTGTAATTAAAATGGCACATAAAAATACATCCTTAAGAGGGTACCGTACGAGGGATCCCGAAAGTTTGGGGTTTCGAAACAAATTCCCACGCTTTTCATCCTCCGAAATTCCTTTTTATTGCCTGAATTTGATAAATTTACCATTCATTCATTTAATTCCTGTGTATCATTCAAGTTTAAATATTTCGAATACATTTCCCTAGTTACATGCTTGCATTGATTCGGGAAATTATAACTTCATTCAAACCTTCTTTGATGGGTGGGTACTGGCTTTGACAAACTCCAACAATAATAGTTACAAATTGTCTTACAGTTTGAAGATAATAAATTGCTGGCTTCTAAATAATCCACAGCAAACTGAGAAAATAATGTAGGTACTTGTATGAATAAATCGATACTTGGAAATTATTATAATCCAAAAGTATTCTTAAGTATTTTTCTGCAGGTGCACCAGTCATCAGGACAAAGCCTACATGTGAAAACATACGCCATGGCAAGGCCAAAGAATGGATGGAAGACAAAAGGTGGCCGAAAGAAGGCTGAATCCAAAGACTTCCGCATTTCTGACTCAGAAATGGAACAATTCGAACATCAATGGACAAGGGCAAGGTTTAAAGTAAAATTGTTGTTGATGGTGGATGGGCTACTGTCATTAAAATGGACGGCGAATGTGAGGGAATGATGTGTGGGGTGATGAGGGAAGAAGAAGATGCGGGGTACGGGAGAAGTGGAAAGAGCGAGATGGCGAGGGAAGACGGAGTGCCAGGATGTGAGCCCATTGCTGGCCCACTCTCTCTTTACCTCTTGACTTATAACTTATATTCAGACTGCTTCTCGTGATCTATAACAGTCCGTTTTCAACCTTTTCAATTTATTCAAGAGGACTCGTTGCCTTCAGCCCCTCGCTATTTGTCCTTTCTCAACACCACTATCGCAGCTCTCAAGGTCATCTCTCCCCTCGGCTCATCACTGGAGTAGGTACGACCATTATGGATAGCATAGCAGAGCAAACCCAATCGATTTGGAACATATTGAATACCAAGACCTGACATGAACTGAGCGCCAACACAATCTTCCTACAGATTTGGAGCCACTCAAGCCCAGTTATGAACTATTTTACAGGGGAGCCTTTCGTCACCCATCTAAGCCAGTCCTGTTGATCCCATAACGTACGGGGAACATTTTGATTATAACTATCTTCGGCGACTATGTACCATTCTATCTGTGACTTCATAACAATCATTTCACCATGACAAAAAAAAATTAATACCGCTAATAATTAAACAATCATGAACGATTCTGGGGTCGTTCCTATAGCGATGTCCAATTGTCCAATTACCGATCACAGAAAGTTGATTAACAAAGTTCAACATAAGACGGAAGTAGAAGGAAGACGGTGGAAGTGATCGGCTCTATCGGGGGCAGGCTTGTGGACCATCGCATGCTTCTGAAGCTACCGTGGGGGATAATAGCTCAGTGGTAGAGCGTTCGCCCACGCAAAAACAAGCACAGCCAAATTTTCAGAAAAATCGGGTCAGGTATCGGTTGCGGGTATTTACCTTCGATATCGATGTGACCGACTACTTCAAACTTACTATCGTGGTTGGCTGACGATGATCGAACAAAAACAAGAGTGGCAAACGGAGCGCCAAATTGATTCAAACGAAGTGCAAAACTGCGCAATATTGGGTTTCTTTATGGAAAAGGAAGTTCCCATGTAAAAAGGAAGTTCCTATATAGAAAAATCAGCTTGAAATAATATCATATAAACTTTCTTACTCCATCACCTCCAACTTTCTGAAAGGAAACATGGTTTATTCTCTATACAACCACCGGATAGGCACCAGGTATGTTTACCAAATATATAAGAGTGATACCTCTACTTGACTCGAGTGGCACTCATGTCTGTTTAAATCTATTTTTCTGATTGTTTCGCGATTCACTTTGCAATGTGTGTGTTGTGTTTTTGACTCAAAATTTCGAAGGGTATAGAGTTCGTAGACCCGAGAATTTATATATTCTATAGTTTTGAATGAAACGCTGTAATGTCTGCAAAACCTTTATCACGTGGTTTATCGCTTTTATCAGGAAGCAAAATAATTTCAAATTCGTTTATGGGCAACGTTATCGCAACCCTTGTTCCAAGCAGCCTCCAGTGGTACCTGCGGTGACTTTTTTTGTTTGCGTGTCCCTAGCTATGGTACTACTGAGGTACCAGTCAGATTGGATGAATAGTGATAGGTAGTAGTTATTTCATGCCGTATAGATCAGTGGCAAACTAGGTGGGAAGAGATATGGAACAAAACTGGACTTTTGTAGGTTACCCACAATGTTTTGTAAGTGTAGACACTAGAAAAAATGTCTTCCACGTTGGGTGGGCGCATCGGATATTACTGATCCAATCCTCCGAATTTGAGTGAAATCGGTTCATAGTTTCAGGAAATTCATGTTTGGGCACGCGAACACACTAATGATTGTCCGCGATGAAAATTGATATGAGACCGTCATGGGCCTAACCCGCACAATCCCTGAGAATTTCATTAAATTCGGACTGCTACTTCATAAAGTTTTGCCTGGGACAAGGAACTCCCCACAGACAGAAAAGGAATTAAAATTAATCAGAAAGCTTGGAAAGAAATTTGATTTTGGAGGACAACAATTTTTCGCACGAATACATGGCTCCCTACCATTGGTAGTGAGGAAGCAAAACGAAAAGGTAGACCATTATCATGTAGAGGAAAGAACCTAGCTAAACGAGGAATCGGGTTGGTTTTGTCACTCTTGAGATAATTGATACGGTTCATCTTTTGGAAGGTAGGTAACCGTTGTTTCAGGGATCAAAGGCCAGCAACACATTACGGAGCTCACCACAGGTGAATAAAAAACGCGTTTTAATTGCCAATTTACCGGTGTTTCATCTCCGGCGATTCGGTTTCATCCATTTTATCCGGTTCGGTCGCTTTTGTCGTTTGTTGGATTGTATGGATGTAGAAAGAGGAGGAACGTGCGGGAGAGGGAGGGGGGTCAACGAGCCGATTGGGAATGAAAGCTCACTATTGTGTGCCTCCATCAACAATCTGAGAAGACCGAAATCCTGAGCTTCGTTACAACACGCATCTTGGATTTTTTCTTCGAACGAAGAATATCAAGGCCATAATCCAGTCCGTGGCCAACAATTTTCCTGGACAACCCTGACGACATTCAGCACTGGCATCAGTGAATGATTGGGCACAAAGAGACCATTTTTATCACAATAAGTAGAATTGAGGAGGTTCTGTATAATCTCCCCCTTCAAACTTTGCTATATACCTAATTAGTATAATTAAAATAAGTACCTACATCTGACAAGACTCAAACTTAAACTGCTTGGAGAATTCACTCTCCCACAGCCCATCGAATAAATTGATGGTTCTCGAAATAGTTACTCCCATTCCTCTACAATCTCTGGGTTTCTTTCATTTCATCGTAATCCCTTACGTGCTTGAGGTTATTGTATACCGTGATATACATCAAGTCGTGGAAATTGGATTATTCATTCCTGAACGGGATCATTAGATCTGAAACTCTTTCATCGCTATTCACCTGCTCGTTCCTATATTTCTCGTAAAACGTTCAAAGGTGTCGGAAACTATGTACCAAGTCCATACCATGTACACAAGGCAGACCTTACTGTCAGTGAATACAGCGAATCCAGTATCTTCGAAGTGGTGATAAACGTCCCTTATCCACTCCAGAGCCGTAACAAGAGCCAATGCTTCCGCCTGGTTGTTGGAGCAGCAGCCATCCATCCACTGAACTTCGCCAGCTATAACTCTCGGCCCTCAAATGCTACAATGGCACAACCGACCGAACCTGCTTTTTCGCTGCAGTCAGTATATACAGAGAGGATCCAATGTTGTGGAAGTTCCCGCACATCCAACACCGCAGCCAAATTTCCCACCGAGGGAAATTCCCAATCAGATGGTTTCACTGGCGCGTCAAAGTGCAGTCCTCTCCATTCCCCGCGTGTCACCTCGTACTCCTGCTCCATTAAGCGTGCTTTGATAGGTATAGGAAAAATATTAGCGATTACGAACGCAGCGTCATATTAGAGAGTGCAGAAAAAAGCTCTTATCATCCGCAGAGCCATCAAACGCTGAGGATGTCCCAAAGCCCCACTGTACATGAGTCTCACGGCTTGACGTCCCAAACCCCAGTGCACCCTAACATTGCGTGAGAGAATATTCACGATTTTCATTGACCGATCAGCCAGATATTCCAAATGTGATGTCCACGTAAAGCTAGAGTTCAGGACCACGCCCAGGTACTTGAGTTCCTCAACCTCCGGCAGAACAGTCCCAACCATACATATCGTCACTCGTTCTCTTCGCTGCCTAGATGAAACAAGGGAAGCTTCGACTTGCTCGTTCAGACCAGATACCTACCTACCTAATGACGTCCCGAAGTGCTGTATTTCCTATGGCCTTCAGCTTTCACTATCAATACAAACCATCTGCAAATGCTATTGATTGGCAACCATCAGGTAAAGCCATCTTGGACAGGGAATCAAAAAGGATGTCCCAGTATCCGGGACCACAGCATGAGCCCTGAGGGCAGCCCTTTGTAACAGTCATTCCCACCAGTTAGTAATATTATCCGAGTTTCAGGTCCATTCATAACGTAAGGAAGTAGGTAACTGAGGAAGCACATGAAAGTAAACGAGAAACTCGATCCAGAGGAAACAAGAAAAAGTTGCATTTGATCAGCTGATCTTTGAACTTTGATTAGGCATAATCGGGATGATTTGCGTTTCAACCTCTTGTTTCGTATTTTTTCCGTTCAACCCTTAAGTCCTTACAGGGAGCAAACGGTTGGTCCTAAAATGCTCCGCGAGGTCTCATTCGACGCTGAAAATTGTGTTCTATTCGAAATCGATGGAAAAAATATAACTTCCAATTTGAAGTTTTAGAGCTATGGCGTTTTGAAAATGTCATCCCCTATTGTCTACCCCTTAGAGAAGACTGAAGGCAACGCCAAGCTTCGGGGCACAACTAGGTAGAACCCAAATGGAGCTGGTATACCAAATTTGATTAATTTTATCCATGGTAACTAAGGAAAGTGCTGACGACGACGTACAGAAAATAATAAACCGTTGTGTAATAATTGTCATAGTTTTTTCTAAATGGCTTTTTAAGAACCTTAAAGATGTAGGGGGATTGGAAATATCATTTGCTGAGATTCTCTATGTATTCTCACAATAAATTTGTATCACAATATGTTTTGAAGCTCATCGACGTCCAAATTGTCAGTTATCTTCATGAAAAAGCAGTCAAACTAAACTCAATGCCTACGTGTTGGATGTCCATACTACCTTGTAAGAACAAAAGCTAAACACTGAAGTACAAAATCTGGAGAATTGTGGCTGCAGGTTTGCTATTCCGCTACCAGCCTCATGGTCACTAATGGGATGGAGTTTGACTACTCATATAAAACGACAGCAGTATTATTTTATGAATGTTATGCTTTTCACAAGCCGACCATCATAGTTTTATAGAAAACACTCACTCCACTTCATTAAATCCACATTATATTGTTCAATATTCCCCACCTACCATCGTGGTTGACATCCTGCCGTCAATCATTTACCATCAACAGAACCATCCGCCGCGACGCACAGTAACTAATTATATATTGTTGAAGGCCGTGCGAGAAAGAGAGCGCTAGACCAATAGAAACACAGTCATGAGAAAGAAAGGGAAGAGAGTGATGAGCGGGGCAAGAAAAAATCGACTCACCGTTCGAGACTTCGCAGACAAGGTTGACATCTGCTCCTTCATTGTAAGGTTCGAGGAGCTTTGTACGGTCTCTTCTCTTGCCGTCATAAATCACAGGTTTCTCCGGGGGAACTGCAACAACAAAATAGATTAATAACCTCTCACCAATCAACCCATTCATTACACATATTATGCTATAAATTATTCGCTAAACGTTATCTATGCAGTCCTTTATTCATTAATTACGTTGTGGTGCGAGGAGCGAGAGGAGTGTTGAGGAGAGGACAATCAGATTAGAAGAAGCTTAGTTCTATTGTGATCCGCTAAAAGAAAGACGCTTCTTTCAAACGCTACCCTCTTCATCAGCCCCACCTCCCACCAAACCACAATCAACCACAATCTTCCACTTCAATGAAATCCCCTCGCTTCACGTTCTTGCCACTAATTACTCTACCACGGGTATCGATAGTTTGCTCCTACATCAGTTGGAAACAAAGTGATGGAAAACCAGGTACTTGCACATAATCGAGAGTATGGTGACAGACTTGGCAAAGACAAAAACAAATATATTGAGAAACATGAAACATAAAACAATGAAACACATGAAACATAAAAAAACGTCAGCCAGGTAGGGTGGCTCACTCGTGGTCTTATAGAATTATGTAGCTGGTGGGAAAATAATGACTCGAAATGTATTTTTACTCCTTTAAAAGCGTTCGAACTTGATACACAGCCCACACAGGAAATCTGATTTCAATGTTCGACTCATCAGCCGATCCATGAGTTCAGATTTCGACTCAGCTGATACGTGAGCGAAATGTTGTACTCATCTGATCTGTGAACTCAATTTTTGACTCAGCTGATATATAAGCTCAATTTTCGACACAATATGATCCTGGAGCTCATTGTCATCAGTCGACCTAGAAGCTAAATTTTTCGATTCAGCTGATCTGAGAGCACAATGTTTGACTCAGCTGATCCAACAAATCTATTTTCGACCTGATATGTTAGGGATTAGGAAGTGCCTTGTCTGACGGAATTGTTTCAGAAAATACACGTTAAGTAGCACATACGCAGTGACAGCAATTGATCCTTCAGAACTGGAACTTAAAGGGCCCAAACCTCTCAATCCCTGAAAATTTCATAATTGGACCATAGGTTTCGGAGTTTTGCTTGGGGTAAGGAACTGATCACATACACAAACACAGACTATTCTGTTTGGATGCTTTGAAACTCCGAACTTTGATGATCCAATTTTGATGACATTTCCACGAACCATACGGTCCCCTATGAATTTCATCTCCGTCAGGCCATAGCAGCGGGCAAAAATTTTAAACTTGGAAGACAAAACTTGTAGGAATTTCTGCATTGACATGTTTATTTGGAAATACAATTACAACATTACAAAGATAGTTTTACAATGATCATACACTTCATATTTCTTGCTTCACTTTGAGGAATCTGCCACTAAGTTCATCTAGCAGCAATTGAGTTCGAGGTCCGAGATCCTACTTCGCATATTGGGGGTGGGAGACAAGACTGAATTGGCTTATCCCCGAGTCGAAGGAGGGAGGGTAGCGCGACTTGAGGCTGTCCCATCATCTGACGCAGTGGGCTGATAGTGTCCAGCAGGTTGACTTCATCGACTTACATTCTATCCAGTCCTCCTATTATTTACTGGGTTGGCCAAGTTAGATCTCCTTTCCTTCTCAAGCAAAAACCCACCTATGAAATCTGAACAAGGAATGTGAAGGAAAAAGAAAAATGGATACAGATGAGGTGATGGTGTGCGGGGGGGGGGGGGGGGGGGGCTAGATAGCTGAGCGCTCGACGCGATGGGCTCGCGGGCAAACGCCGTGAAGTGACTCCTAATAAGATGTAGACCATGGGACGAGCCTCTTCGGATAAGCTGGGAATAAAAAGAGCGCACCTCCTCCTGCAAACAGACGGCGTTGTAGTACCAAATACAGCAGTTCCCTCGCCTCGCGAGCGTCCTCAGTGACCTCACCCACCTTCAAACTATATTTTCCCTCCATTGTTTCAATTCAATGAGATCACATTCCACCTGATATCGAACGTTGGAATAAATAACTTCAGTGTAGGGTTCTTTCTTCTGCATTATGTTTAGGTTTCAAAATTTCATATCTATGCACCTGGAATGACAAACAAAAAGTTCCATTCATGCAGCATGAGTTGATGAGTGAATTTTCAAAGAATCATTTTGACCGCTTTTGTGGATGATTCTTGTAGGAAATTTTGCGTTGATTCCGAATATATGTACCATATGTTCCTATGTTTAAGGTGGTAATTTACGCCAAAACCTAAAAACCACGTTTTGATACCACTATTTTTCGAAGTTTGCCCACTTGGAGTAGTTACTCCAAAAACGCTGGCCAACGAACTCATCCTTGTTTTTGATATTATTGACTTTTCAAGATTTTTTTGGATTTTTCGTCTCGATTCCAGGGTCATATAACGTCTGGGGTGATAGATATAGTATTTTCCCCTTTAGTTAAACCTTTTTCGCATTGATTCAAACCTTTTTTACTTTGAATTAAACCTTTTTCGCTTTCATTTAAACCTTTTTCACTTTGAATTAAAACATTTCAGCTTTCATTTAAACCTTTTTTTACCTTCATTTAAAGACATTTTAAACTTTGAATTAAAAGTTTTCTATTCACATGTAGGAAAGTAAACGTTTAAAGAAAATGGACGCATGGAAACATTATTTTCACACATGAAAGTGGTACAGGAGGAGGACCCAGAAGCATCACTTGCTCCATCACTTGGGGAAGATGGTGCCCCTTTCGGCGACTCAGGATGTGTTCAGCATTGGTGAATAAGGTGGTAGGAACTTCATCGTCATTGTAGGAGAAGCCATGAAATCCCTAGCACGGGTGAGCGATCGACAGTTGTCTAGTACAAGTACAGCCCCCCCCCCCCCCCCCCCCCCCCCCCCCCCCCCGCTCACCAGAAATCTGACCCTCAAGTGATGCCCTCTTGTACCACTTTCTTGTGTGTCAATAATGTTTTCATGCGTTCATTTTCTTCAAAAATTTACTTTCCTACATGGGAATAGAAAAATTTTAATTCAAAGTTTAAAATGTTTAAATGAAAGTGAAAAAGGTTTAAATGAAAGCGGAAAAGGTTCAATTCAAAGTGAAAAAGGGTTAAATGAAAGCGAAAAAGTTTTAATTCAAAGTAAAAAAGGTTTAAATCAATGCGAAAAAGGGGTGGCCAATCATATCACTAAAACGGCGGCCACAAAAAAATTGAGAATCAGTTTGTAAATTTTGTGGCAGGTAGGTACTCGTATTTTTGTATTTGCCTACGGTTTTTCCGCATTCAAACTTAAATTTCTTCATGAATGCGATGAGGAATCGCAAAGTCAACCTTACCATCGGAGAGCTGATTAAATTTGCAAGTTTTCCTGAAATTTGACAGCTTCCAGCATGTGTTTTGGAAATGCAGTCATCGTACAAGTATTTTCAGAAACTTAATTTTGTTTTAATTGTCAATGCTTGAACTGCAATTGAGGTCCTTAGGAGTTTGTTTTTGACTATAAATGTGCATTGGGTGCATAGAAAATTTAAAAATGTGGTCAAAAGTGGAAAGAAATTGTTTCAAAGTGAACAACGTGGGTTTTTATGGCTAAAAACGTGGTTTTCTTAATAAACCTAAAATAAATCATAACTTGGGAACGGATTGAGATAGAAAGGTGCGGTT
>JAEMON010000001.1:49912142-49926896 GCA_030264115.1 Lygus lineolaris | reverse complement strand
AGCCATTGCAATAGCATCATTTTCTTCGAAAATTTGCTAAAATCTATTGAGGTGTCAAGTGTTCATGAAATTTTGCTCAGAATCTGAATCTGCAATAAAAAGTGGGGATTGCCATTTGAAAAAAACAAAGTTAGTGCGAGTTTCGCGCATGCTCGGCGCGCGAAAATGTAATATTTGAATTCCTTGTCAAAAATTATTGGGGGTAGGTACCGTTTGAAAATTTTCTTTACTCTTTTGTGACGAAAAGGGGAAGGGTGATCCATTCATTAAGAACCACCCTGTATACAGTTAAAGGAGAAATGGTGAAGAGCAGCGCGAAAGAAACAGTAGGTAGTTGAAATGTGCCAGAGAAATCAAGTAAGGAAAGTACGACTTTACCCTCTTTCCTACAATTTGTTGAAAATAAAATGTTCTGAAAAGAAGTTAATGGTGAAAGGAAGTGAAAGTGTTTACTGAAACATTTGCAAACAGTTTGTGTTGGGATTGTCGTGAAGGAAAAAATGGAAGAACTTTGTACAGAGCCAAGTGAAGGGAGACCAGAGCTAAATGTGACGTGGTGAAGTTTTTCCGATTCCCAATAACAAGACAATGCCAAAGTAAGACCCCCTCCTTTCCAGTAGTCTTCGTACAATACCCCATCCGCTATTCTTCCTTCCTTCCTCAATTCTCTCTCTCACTTCTTCTACTTCCATTCTTCCTCTTCTGTTTCCGGTGTTTTTCTTGCCTTTTCTCTCGTTCCTTGTTCTCTCTTTCCCTCATCACTTTCGCTTGGTTCAAAAGCTTTATTTCTACTCTGCTTATTGATTGCAACTTAGTTTTTCCAAGCAATTAGAACTTTGATAATCAGTTAGGGAACCCCCAGGTCAACGGGAATAAATAGCAGGGATTAGAATTGGAAAGTAGCGATATCAAAATGTTCAAAGAAGAAGTGGGAAACGGATACGTCGTGCCGCTAATAAGTGCAAGCTCTCGGGGACGATTCTCTTCAGAATAAAGTACAAAAAAATTTGGAAAAATGTTTAATTGAAAGTGAAAAAGGTTCGATTCATTGTAAAACGCGGCAAATTATTACAAAATGGTTTATTATTTTCTCTATAGACCACCCATCCGTAAAGTTCCTATTTGTATATAGTAAGTACCTACCGTAATTATAACGCGAGGTTCACAATTCGACGAGTAGGTACAAAAGGTCCTACAAACCTGTAATAAATTATTATTATCCGAGAGTCGTAGTAGGTCCTTCCTTCAGTGCCCAAATAATGACGTCACGCGCCTCTTTCCAGCTCTTTCCTGGATCAACCGGAAGGAATTTCCAGTTAAAAAGTGGCTCACGGGGGTTTTTGAGAACACTGAACCCGAATTTGAGGTAAAAAATGAGTATTTCCGACCTATGCGCACACCCTATTTGTCAGCTGATCTTTGAACGTGGTTTCGGGGTTATGGCCCACTCGGGAAGATTTGCGATTCACACTCCTGTTTCGTTTTTTTTTTCTTTTTTCGTTCAATCCTTACAGAGAAGTCCATACAGAGAACGAACGTTTGGTCCCACAATGCTCCGCGAGGTCTCATTGGACGATACAAATTGTGATCTATCCGAAATCGATGGAACAAATATATCTTCAATTTTGAAGTTTTCGAGCTAGGGCGTTTTGAAAATGTCATCCCCTATTTTCTACCCCTTGCGTAACGCCAAGATTCGAGGAAAACTAGACCCCTAATCTCCCTGCTTCGGTGTCATATATTCCCGGACCAAGCTTCCTGAATTTATGTGAATTGAATAGTTCGTGATCTGCCGAAAATTTGGGGCATGTGGGTAGGCACATACCCCAACACAGAAGCTTGTAACTCGTGGTGACACGACCCGTCAGGGTTCCTGCATCTCTTCATTCTTCTGGGACTAATATCTTCAATTTGGCAGTTACAGGACCTGGGGAAAATCTTCTCTTCTAACAACTTCTGGAACTCTCTTCGCTGCTTCTACATTTAAGACTCAATCACTTCTGCGGCACATTTTCTCTTCAAATAACTACTGGGACTCACTTGCTACTCAACAACTGGGAACTTCACTTCATAACTTCTGGGCATCCTTCTTTTCTCCATCTCAGCTGCTAATGTTTCACTTATTAAAGGTTATTAAGTGAATTATGTTTTATTGTTGTACAAGAAAAGAGTACCATTTTTCATTGTTAATAAAAAAATTTAAAAAACCAAAGAAAACTAAGACATTCGAAGGAGAATAAATTCACTCTCCAGGAAGGTCTCAGAGGATTGGGGTGGATTGGGGGGTATAAGGGGTGGTTCGGAGACCAACTAGTAGTTTACTTTGCCATTGTAACTTTTAATTTCTTGGGACCTGACTTTTTGTAGCTCCGCCCTCAGATAAATGCTACAGCATCTACCTATGCTGATCAAAATACTCTTGGACCGCGCGACAGTGGCGCAACGCAATTCAACTTCTTTATCCAATTTCACGAACATATTATGATCCTCCGACCGGTTTTTTTGACAGCGCGCTAGTTGTTAAACAAGCACGCAAAGTTACCATGTCACGAAAATTGAGCAAGATGAAGATGATCGTAAACCCCAAATGTCACTGAGCTAAAGCTGACCTCGATATTTAAAGCTTTATTGAACAAAATTAGCGCATTACAATGAAATGAATAATAAGAATGGCAACTAATAACTTGCCAGAAAACACAAAGTTTGTGTGTTTATCACAATGACACATGAATTTGCACTGCTTTCAACGCTGATTCACGTGGTGCCACCCAATCTTCGATTTTACCGGAATTACAGCCAAAAAATTATGGATATTGTGAGCAAAAAATCCCTACTTCATTATTGATAACACATTTTTATATTTTATTTATTTTTGAGTGTATAATAAAATCTATCACGGGACGAATAAATTCAGGTGCAACCTATAAAAATGATTGCAATCTACAATAACAAAGGAGAACAATTTTTTAGAATTAATAACCCACCGCAAATTGACGAACACACACATCGCCTCTTCTTTCCCATTCGCTACTCAGAGCTCCATCAGAGAAGCTCTAACTAGTGAGTCGGAAAGAAGACAGTGTTTTCACTATATTTTACCGAGTGAAAAAGCTGCAAAATATTACACAATGGTTTATTATTTTCTGTAAAGATCGCCCATCTACATTGTGTAGAATACCTACCTACCTTATAATATATCGCGAGGTTCACAATCATTTCTAAGGGACACTGAGTAGGTACTTACCTACTTGTAATTACTATCATCCGAGAGTTGTGTCATTAATTCTTAACAAAATTCAGTAACTAAGGAAGCGTTGGAATAGCTGACCTTTGAAAGGAGATTTGGCCTACCCGGGAAGATTTGCGATGCATACTCGTGTTTCTGTTCTTTTTTCCGTTCAACCCTCAAGTCCTTACAGGGATCGAACGGTTAGTCTCATTTGACACTAGAAAATGTGTTCTATTCAAAATCGATTGAAAAAATATACCTTCCTATTTGAAGTATTTGGGCTAGGGCGTTTTGAAAATGACATCCCTCATTTTCTCCCCTTAGAGAAGACTGACGGTAACGCCAAGCGTCGGGGCACAACTAGACCCCAAATGGACAGGTATACTAAATGTTATTAATTTTGGTCCATGGTAACCAAATGAGGCCGGTATACCAAATTTCCTGAATTTTTTGGGGATGGCAGACGGCAGACGGCGGACGGACGGATTTGTTTCAATTAGATTTCTGGATTCTACGTATCTTGAAACGTAAAAACATCGACTTTTGAGGGAAGGTTACATTTTCTTTCGTAGTCGATTCCTAAGGTTAATTATTGCAAATAATAAACCAAAACAACTTCCATTGCCCTTAATTTCAAGGAAACTATCCTGAGGGGCGAAATCAGCGTTATTACCCACAAAAATAGTCATTTACCGGGTTTCTATGAGTGAGCAAACTAGAGTGAAGCTCCACACCAGATGTTTATGTTATGGCTTCATCTCAAAAACCGTTGTTTGTAACGCTTTGGGAATGGTATCAATCGATTTATCAGGTCAACGAAATAACGGTATGGTTTTTTTCCTATAATTTTGAGCTCCTGGTATTGTGACCAGGTTTTCGTGAGTTACTTTAAGAATTACTTCTGGACTACCGTGAGAGGCGGCTGGGGGGCGGGTGATGTTATTGGTTGGAAAATTATTTTTCGCTCACTCCCGCTAACATTTTGGAAAGCTCTTACTGGGATCTTACATTTCAACAAATAAAATAAATTATTCGAATTCGCTTTACAGTACATGATATATGTGAATAAAGACTAGGTAGCACAATACGAGTGAAAATGTGAACGGTGTTATTTTTCATTCCAAAATCATGAAAAATTGTAGTCTGCGCAATAAGTCTAGGATAACCCTTTCCAATCTCTATGGGTTTGAAACAGACTATCTGAATTGATATCCAAGATCCCCCATCCACGTACTTGCGAGTTTTCATTCCTGTAGCTGTATTTACACGTGTTATTCCAATCGACGCTCGGCAGTTTCCTCCGTTTCTTAAGAATATTTTTCTACCATCAACTTTATGTGTGGAGTGTAACAGGTCTCTTGGCAAGTAGCCACTGGCAATTTGTAGTCCCAGCAATTCTCTCTTAAATAAATATTAACTCCTTCGCTCTCTTCGCTCGATCTTTATTCTCTGTAGCCCTCTCCCCCATCTCTATCTTCACCGCTCTGCTATCCAGAGGGTCATGAATCCTGAGGGCATCGTGGGGTAAAATAAAATTACTTCTCCAGCCATATTAGAAGTAACTGCTCCTTTTATGAAGGCTTCTGAGAATCTTCACCCCTTTTCTTCGTGAAAATTAATGCGAATATTCAACATGTTTATTGTGAGTAGAGATGGGAAAATGTCATTTCGGACAGTAAAAATGTAAAAATAACACTTTCGATCGTTTTACTCCAAAATGAAACTATAAGTATCTAATAGGTAAAACGTGAATCCAAAATGGATTACCTTTAAAAGGTACGAACTTCATGTCGACCTATCATATAGTCCTCCATATGGAAGGGCTAGCGAACTGAGTATTACTAAATTGAAATAATGCACTAGTACACTCATATTATCAATTAATACGAATACATACCTGTAGAATATGTTTTAAGATCTTGAAGGGCTGGTCCGGTAGTGGGAACAGACATGTCAGCGGTTGTCCACCGTTGTATATCACGTGTTTGTTCTGCTCTTTGGATCAGCTGGTTAAATAAAAAAAAAACCACAAAACCCCATGGCGTAAACCTGCTGCTAATTGGAAGTATGGCCGTCCAAATTATGTGTTCCATAATAGTATCGTTATCAACCGATATTTCAGTCAATCGTCTAGTTATTGGTTCGAAATTTTGAGAGGATAAAATCTAGATAGCGGTTACTGTGCATCCGAATTTTGTCGAAAGGGCACATGACTGATAAACAGCACGCGTTTCCGTGTGTTAGATTCAGGGAAGGCGGGACTGTGTTGATGAATGTGCTGATTTTACGGTCATTTCCAGCCGTCTTCCTTCATCTCCTTCAGTTCTTGTTTACCACTTGATGGAGTACTGAATGCGTATATTCTGTCCCAACCCCTCCAAAACCCCATCATTCAACCCAAACCACCAAACCAAACCCCACCAATAAGACCAATAGAAACATGACATAGTTGTCGACGAGGAATAGAAACGTAGTGGCCGATTTAAAAACCGGGTCGAATTTCTGTACTGACCGGTTGTTCAGAGTATCGGACCCGTTTTCCTAGAATAGGAGACGATCCGCCCTTGGGAGCGTGTTGACCTACATAGGGGTTGTTTAAGAGGGTAAGTGTTTGTGGAGGGTGCAGTAATGATTAATCGATAAATCTTTGAAGGAGCCCTTTTGTGGGGTAAGAAACTCACTTTTTTTTAAATCTGCAGCAGATCCTCTTCCTAGTGTTCAATATCCCAGAGTCACACCCCTCCCCATTCCATGATAACGAATAATCGGCTTCACAAGAATCACGTCCACGAAACAAACTTTTTTCAACCCTGCGGAGGATCCTCTTCCTGGTGTCCCCATTCTACGAATGATGTGGACAAATGTTGAGATTCACTCATCACGCATTTTTGCGATTCAATCGACAGGGTTTTTTCTGTAAGGACATGTTACAAATTAGATGTTGTAGGTTGGTACGTGAATAACAATCAGGGAAGATGTCAATCGGCGTAATGATGAACCGAAGCTTGGGTTTACTATCAATCATCTCTGCTAGAGGTTAGACAATTTAGGGGTAGAAGCGCCGTAGCTCAAAAATATCCTTTATAAGCCAGGTGTGTATTTTATCATTTTCCAGGACAAATCTCAATTTTCGGGATCTGATGAGACCACCCAGAGTATAGTACGCTCAACCGTTCGTCTCTCCATAATGCAGAAATGGTGAGTTATTGAAACATCAATTTCAAAGTGAAGCTGTGTTTCAACTGCTGAACGGGTTTGAGATGGGGGGGTAGGCTAATTTTCCACTCAAACAACAGCTGATTCTTCATAAATTAGGATAACAGGGCTCACGTTCCTTTGACGAATTCGATATTCTTGGAAGTCGGTATGTACCTAGAGATAGCTGCACCATAATATACCAATATTACACTGTACAAGTAATGTACTAGGTAATATCAATCATAAGGTATGTTCGAAAATGACTTAGTTGTGAAGGTCTCCGAATGGGGAATTCCGGTGTGTCGACATTTTGCATTTTCGACTTCAAATTCGAATTCATCACCCTTCAAAACTCCAACGTTTTAATTTTCAGCTCAAAATGTAGGTACATTATGTAAAACTGGTTAGAAGATCACGCGTGACGTCTTTTATTTCGTGGCGCGGAGGGTGGCCCCCAGGAGGGCGCGGGGTGAGTGACGTCATCTGTATATTTTGTACGGCACTAGTTTTCGATCACTTCCAATCATCGGATACCCCACATACAGCACCTGGATATCATAAATGGAATCGCTGGAATTGCCATTTATGTTACTTCAACATTTTCTTGTTAAAATTGTAGGTATTTATTGAAGAAGTATTACTTTGAATGCGAAATGCATTTATTAGATATTCGAATGGGCAAAATAGGAAGGTAGGAGGTTAGGCTATGTATTCGTGGAAGAAATGAAAAAAAAAAAAAAAAAAAAATTGTCCTCCAAAATCCACAAAATCCCAAAATTTCCACTTGTTCTTTACGTTTCAAAGCTTTCTGAACAATTCTGGTTCCGTGTCTGTCTGTCAGTCTGTCGGTCTGTGGTCAATTCCTTGTCCCAGGAAAAACTATATGAAGTTATAGTCCGAATTTGATTACATTTACAGGGATTGTGCGGGTTATCCTCTTGACAATCCCCTATGAATTTCATCGTCATCGGACTGTTAGTAGCGCATGCGCACACGCAAACGTGAAATTCCTGAAAACCCCGATATATCGGTTCCTAATTGACCTATTTCGCTCAAATTCGGAGGGTAGTTGGGAACCAACTCCAAGACAATCAAAAATTATATTAAGGCTCAGGAAGCAAAATTATGTTATCCTATAAATTTTAAGGCTCCTGATATTTAAAGGGGGGAGGGGCGAGGGAAGATGTTGGTATTACGCCTCTCATCGGAAATTGAACCACGAGGGTAAAGGAAAGATATATTGATATATCAAGAGGTACTTAATACACCAGGGCTTCTGACCTTCTGCTACGAGTGGTGTCAGCCCAGGTTGCTGCTTGATGGAACAGGCTTTCCATTGAGGATTAATCTGGTGACTTTTCACAAATTTCTCATTCGTCGTGAATACACACGATTTTGATGTTCCTAATCAAATTACAAATAATCACCACGAACCGTCCGATTCTTCATTTCTCTACACTCTCAAACACAGCCACAAAGCCCCCAACTCAGCTCAGTCATGAAAAACATTCCTCGATGTTGAGGGCGTTGTACAATATAGCTGCATATTTTATTGTGTGTATCATCATTAAAAGTTTACTACATCCAGGGAAAAGATGAAGAAACGAAGGAGAATGGAATTTTCATTAGTTTCCTAAGTTTTCTCTGGGTATAATAGATGAAACACATCATACAATACTTATTTATGATTGCATTTATAATATCTAGTACATATTGTACATAGATAGTTACGATTGACTCAATTCTATGCATTTTCTACTTTACGTATGTAGGGTTGAGGGTGATAGTACCGTGGAACCACACAGTAACATTTTCGACTCTGTTTTCTTTTCTTTGCGTCTTTCCCATATCTTCATGTTCCTAAAAATTTCTAAGCCTAATAATGACGAAAATTCACTCACCTATAACTGTGAGGTTAATCTTGGAATTTCTCGTCGGTGAATTCCGGAAGTCTACTCGGCACCTGTAGATCCCCTCATCTGACAGGCGCAAGTCGTCGACTTTCAGCTGCGCCGTTTCCGTCGCCGTCCGGAAAAACGCCCGATCCCCAAAAGCCTGCGGCGACGACCACAATTTCGCTTGACCATACTGCCTCCCCCGGACGTCAAAACTAAAAAACAGAAAAATTGCCAAATCAATTTTTTTTTTTTTAATTTAAATTTTTATATATTTTTACAATATGGGCAAGCCCAATACAACATAATTAATATAAATCCTTGAAAATATGTGAAAAGTAGGTATAGATAAATATAAAATTTGCGCATACACAACGACAAATTTTCAACACAAAGACTGGTATAAATAGATAGCACACACGTTCTGAAGGTGTGTTTTTTTAAAAACCGGTTAAAAAACCGGTTAAACGGTTATCCGCACAGGCCCATTTTGAAATAATTTTGCATACAATATTTTTGTAAATGTTTATTATTGTAACAATGTGAAAAACATGAATAAACAAATCTGTTCTTATCAGTTTGATCTCTGATATGATCACCACTGGTGGTCACTCGAAGATTGGATTTATTGAATAGATGTCTCGTCTATGCAGAGATTGCACATTTAATAGACCTAGACGTCTAAAAGACCGTTACGAAAATATACGTCTATTAGAGGGAGACGACGCAACCATCTAGTGCTCTTTTAGACGTCTACCATAGACGTCTAATAGATGTATCAACGTCTATGCGGAGATGTCTATTACACATCTAATAGATGTTTATTTGCCTTGCCGGTAAGCCCGACTTGATATTAGAATCATCCAAATGGATGAGATCATCTCACTGGGATCGTCAACAGTTTTTAATTAAGAAAAAAAAAGTGCAGGGTGGGATTGTACGCTTAGGAATAATTTTTTGTGGTGACTGTGATGACAATCGGCTCTTTAATGAGCCTACCCTCAAATTCTTCAAGTGTTACGAACTAATATTATTCAGTGAATAACAATAACTGGATATATTCGGTGATCAAGGGAAGGGGAAGTAAATGGTGGGGGTGATGGGAAGATGGTTCCTGGCAAGTTATTGGCGAGAGGGGTGCGATTTTTTTGACCTTTTGGAGCAAAGCGAGTGGCACAGAGGCCCGAGAAGTCTCATTAAAGAGAAAAGTGACTGTATGCACCCATAATGAGGTTCGTTACATGCAACGCCACTAATAAAATGGGTCCCTCTCACAAGAGATTCATCAAGTGGTGGTCCGATGAACCTCGTTTTTTCGAGCTAATGTAGTTTTATTTCACTATTTGTCATTCTGGATGTTGTTGGTTTATATGAAAGTTATTATTTGACTTGTATAATTGAGGTTCGATAGACGAAGATAGGGGTTAGATATATCAAGTGTTCTGATGGTAATTTTGTCTGATAATATAATTAAGTTCGAAATTGGGAACATCACCCCCATTTTTCAAGAATCATGGGCATTTTTTGTTTAAATTTTTATTTGGCATTGGTTGCCCATACAGCCACCACTAGGTACTTGGGTATACTGTTTCAAATTTTAAAATAACATAAGTTTAAACAAAAAAGGGAAAAAATAATTCAGCCTTACCATGACACTTCAATTTCTGATAAAAATTGGTAAATTAATTTAAAAACTTCCTTTGATGCGCCCGACAGTGTCAGTAAATGACACAGATTGAAGGGTTGCTGAACTTTGCATGTAGCCAGCTAGTCGAACATGCGCCTTCTCCTTACCGTGAGCCCAAGGCATTCCAGCACAATGTGTTGGGTGTCCTCTATAGCAGTATGGCACCTTTCACACTCAGCCGTATTTGACAGGTTCATTTTGAACCTCATAGCTCCACTCATTGCATGGTTGGCTCTCAGCCTACAAATGGTCTTGACCATGTCTTTAGGGAGGGGAAATTTCTTGAACCATGGAGTTCGTGGGATCTTCGGTTGAAGAAATCTGTAGTAGGAGCCTGCTGGAGGGTAAGAGAATTTCGGATGTCATTTATTCAGCATTCTGCATGTACACCACCTATACAGATCTCTAGGGGGGATGGCCTATTTCTGTGCTTGATGCTGCCTCCTTCGCGAGAGTATCCACAATCTCGTTCCCCTCGATTCCAGAATGTCCCTTCACCCATACTATACAGACCTCCCTACCTTCATCCACCATGGAATTCATCGAGTTTCTTACTGCATGGATGAGGTGATTCGTCGTTGGTTTGTCTCGACGTTCTCGATCTTCTGAATCGAACTTGTATTGTCTGTGAATATCACTATTCTTGGAGCAGTTAACCTTTGAGAGTACCGGAGTGCGTCCAATAGGCCCACCAACTCGGCAGTGTAGATCGAAGCCCGATCGGGGAGTTTGAATATAGCTCTGTAGCCTATCGTAGCGTCATAGAAAGCAGCACCAACGAGTGTATCTTGTTTGGAACCATCTGTAAAGATCTGGTGGAACCCTGGCCAATGTTCACCGACGTACTTAGAGAATGCCATGTTAGGTGATTCTCCAGGTATGGTCCTCTCCTTCGGCATAAATCCAAAGCTGCATGGTGGTACGGCGGTTAGGTAGTCCATTGTGAATGCTGGGTTCTTACGACAAACATGTACTGAGGATACGATACTATGGAAGTGAAGCTCTGGCATAGTGGTGGAATATTCTTCTTCTGCCAATATCGTTTCGTGAGGCATTCCATGGTGGTTTCACGAACCCTCGAATACATGTCCTCTGCGCCCTATTTGCAATGGCTTAGAGCTCGTAGGACGTTATATCTGACATCGACTCTCGAAGTAACTTTCCAGGAGAATGTTTTATCTAGTTCCAGACCTAAGAAGCACATGGTTGGATTAATAGGGAGTAACCACCTCCCTATCCCCATCTCAGACTCAAGATTTATTCTGCGACGCCTAGTAAATAAACATAGGTTGGATTTGGCCAGTGAAACATCCAGAGCACTTTCCAAAAGGAACTGATGCACTGATAGTACTGCTCGGTGCATGTTTGTTGTGCAATCCTCAATATCTACCCCTTCCGGTACATAAATATATATATCGTCAGCATATTGCAAGATGTGTACATCCTCACCAACATATCTGTCAATCTTCGAAACATATACAAAGTGGATAAGGTGGGCGAAATCACGCTCCCTTGTGGTAATGCGGGGAGGTGTGTAAAGTTCCCCGACTTGCACTCAGGTAGAACGATTCGAGACCAGTCCCAAAATTTTTCTCACTAACTTCAGTGGGATCCCCAAATCTAGGAGCCTATTTCTGAGTATACCGTGTTCCACATTGTCATAAGCTGCTTGGACGTCAAGGCAGAGCGCCAATACCATGTTATTCCCGGTTAGTGCATCCAGAATGTCTAGAACCAGACGGAGCTGACTAGTAGTTGTGGATCGCGCGAGACGGAAGCCAAACTGAATATTAGGAACTGAGATATCGTAGTTTCAGGAATTTCTCATGCGCGCATGCAACTAGTGGTCCGATGGCTGTGAGATTACTAGGGGACTGTTTAGAAAGATCTCTGAAAATGTCACCAAAATTAGTCGAGTTGTTCCGGAGTTATGGCTATGAAACACCATTTAAAATAGCGTATGAGCAGTAGATATTGCAGGTACAATAGTGTCAAAATTCGAAGGTAATTGTTAACTTCAAACTACCCTCCGAATTTAAACGAAATAAGTCAATTAGGAACTGAGAAATCGTAGTTTCAGGAAATTCACGTTTGCGCATGCGCTCATGCTACTCGTGGTCTGGCGATGGCGATGCAATTCATAGGGGACCCTCTAGGATATAACTCGCATAATCCCTGCAAATTTCACCGAAATTGTTCAAGCTACGCCGCTAAGCCTATGACAACAAATTTCACGTTTACCGTTGCGCAGTAGATATTACCGATCCAACCTCACGAAATTCATACGTGATTTTCGTGGAGCCAGCCCCCAACTACCCTCCAAATTTGAGTGGAATAGGTCAATTATAGGAACTGAGTTACAGGGGTTTCAGGAAATTTAAGTTTGCCAATGCGCTAACGCTACTGATTGTCCAATTGCGATGAAAATCACAATCCCTGAAAATTTTACCAAATTTGCATCATCACTTCATATAGTTTTGCCTGGGAAAAGGAATTGACCACAAACCCACAGACAGACGGAAGGACACGGAACCAAAATTGTTAAAAAAGCTCTGAAACGTAAAATACAAGTGGAAATTTTGATTTTGGAGGACACAAACTCTTGTTATTTCTTGCGCGAATACATAGCTTCCCACCTTAGGTAGTGAGGAAGCAAAATAAATTGAGTGTTTACCTGATGGAGAAATTGAAGAATTTATTGATTCCTACAAAGTTCGAAACGATACAATAAGTTTCATCAATATTTTTTCCGAGTTTAAAGGAAAAATAGAAAAAAAATAAAATTAAAAAAAAGTCACAGTATTGTGAGAACAGAATGAACCAGCAACCACAGAAAACTCATGAAAATTGATGAAATTATAGTGCTTGGAAGGAAAAATGCTATAGTCAGGAACAAGAGGGAGCATAGCTGTGGATTATTCGTATTGGCAGCCAGAGTCGGAATTTGAAACACTTTGGGTGATGTTCCATATCTTTCGAGAATGCATTCAAGAATGGCAATAATTAGAGTGTAACAATTTGGTTGTCAAGTTGTTAAATATCTAGTAAACCCTAATCCAGATGATACCTAACTTGTATGGCCATTGGGAGGCCGGAAATCGAGTGCCAAATAAAACCAGCGGAGATTCGGCGTCAGAGGAGAGAAATTCTTCGGATTGCTTCACCTCTACGCCGACCTCAATTCGTCGTGCGTTGGTGGTGGGAGTGTTGAGACAAGGCAGAGGAGGTGATCCCCATAGATTCCTGATTCTGAGAACAGATAGAGAAATGCTGTTGGATGTTTGGCGAAATAGTGTTAGGAGTATCCTGTTCCATATGTACCTATAGTAGGAGGTATATTTATTCCATCTGTACCTATAGTAGGAGGTATATTATCTTCCATCTGTACCTATAGTAGGAGGTATATATCTTCCATCTGTATCTATAGTAGGAGGGTGTTCCAACTCTCATCTCTCTCCCTCCATGCGTTCCTCTCCATCGCACCACAAACCATCCAACTGCTCAAAAGGGCTTTCTAATTGCAAAGTAATGGTCGGATGAATGGTAGCAGCGGAACAGCTCAGAAGTGGTGGTGGGGTGGCGCCATTATCCCATAACGTGGAAAAGCTCACCCTGTAATTAAATTCCGAGCGGACACCTTTAGCCATTGATATAGAGGTGGAGAATGGGTGGGAGCAAGAGGGAACGAGTGGCGATGGGTCCTACCAATACCTCCTCCTCCTCCTCGACTACCAGTACTTTCCTCACAGTACCAAGCTCCCCCTCCCTTCACACTCCGTCCTCTCAACCAGCCATTATTCCCATTGTTAAGTATGTGCATCTCTAATCTCCTTCAACGTTCTTCGCCCTCGCCTCCTGCAAAACCGCGGGAACTTTATGCCGTATGACAGAGAGGAGGAAGGCCGGGCTTGAGAGAGCGAGAAAGAGTAAGGGGAAGGGGGGGGGGGGGGGGGGGGTGTAACAGAGGGATAGAGAGAGAAAGAGAAAGTGGGGAAACAAGGGGCGGGTGTTGGTTGAAAATCCGTGCTAATTCTTCACCGTAATATATTGCCGTTAGCTTCCCAACTTCTGCCAGCGTAAATTATATTGAGAGCAGGGTGGATATGGTAGAAGAGGGGGTGGGTTGATATGATTGGAATCGATTAAATACTCTTTGAGGTCCACCCTCCCCTCATCGTGCATCTCTCGGCAACCGAGTTCATTTTCCACATTACACAACCCGTTACTTCATCAATACTCAACCACGTGTCCCACTCGCATTATAGAAGTATGCTGGGCCCTCAGCCCTTTTCTTCTCAAGAACTCCACTTATCAAGACATACAACCCCTTACCATAATCCTTCTTCCTCGAACTACTTTTATAGGTAGGTAGTCGTTATCAATCCACGGGGAACCATCCATATAATAGTACACACCCAGCATGACCTTCCACAGAGTTTGTAGTGGGTGTGAACTGTTGAACGGTTGCGAGAAAACTGGAGGCGGTTTTTCCTCCTTCCGGACACCGCTCTGCGATGAAGTTGGGTCAAAAGTCGGACGGTTGAGGATGAGAACCAGGGGGGGCAGTGCCTCCTCATCTCCCACTAAACCCCTTCGCCTCGCTTCCCATTCCACCACAATCCCATGCCTTCCAAACTCTACCTCCTCCATCCCACACCTCTCTTGCTGCAAAACCCTGCGGGAAATAAAAGTGCGCTCCAACTTATAATTTTACTTCCACTTCGATTCCAAAGCACCCCCCCCCC
>JAEMON010000001.1:49892807-49904263 GCA_030264115.1 Lygus lineolaris | reverse complement strand
TGCAATAGCTTCATTTTCTTCGAAAATTCGCTAAAATCCCTAATGAACGTGTTTTTTGAGGTTTTTGGTGTAGATTAGCGTCTTATACCTACATAGCAGCATAATATGGTATTTCCGGAATCAGCGTGAAAGTTCCTATAAGAATCATCCACTAAATCGGTTAAAATTATTCTTTGAAAATTCGCTCACCAACTCATGCTGCATGAATGGAACTATTTTTTATTGTATCGATTTGAAGCGCATAGATGACAACATTTTCAATGTAGTTGCGATAGGGGTAGCGGGTTCTACCCTTAACCCCGAATAGTGCATAGATTGCTGTCTCGAGTCGAAGGGCATGCATTTGTTTGTCATCAATTCAATGACTGCTATCATGATAACTCCCTAGCTATGGACACTCGACACCAAGGGCTGAGTGGCGTTTCTAACTACTACGTCCTTGTACGCTTCATGGGTTGAGGGAAACACGGATGTTTGCATTTCAACTTTTCGGGTAACCCGTGTGATGATTAAACATCGGTCTGTGTTCGGTCCGTACCACTCGATCATCTACCTAAAAATTATTAGAGGTATTGTTAAGCTTTTATAGCTCGTCGAAGTTACACATAACAGTTATTATACTTGTAACAAGTTATAATCTGTAGCGACGAGCGTGATTTCGTCACATAAAGTGTAAAGCAGGGAGTCAACCTTGTGGTCTGAATCTCGGTAGAAACGTTGGGTTTCATTGGAAACCGGAGCAAAAGCGAGTAATCTCTTGTGTCGGTGGTGGTGAGGCGGTAAGGGGTAAGGAGTGTTTGCTACCAACTCGCCCTCCTTCATGCCCATCCAGAGTTTGATTATGTTGGCCTCACCGCACCTAGAGCCCAGTGGCAGAACCATCCCGGTATTATTGCGTTACCCAACTATAGGCCTTGGACTCCCATTGTGCAGAGGTTTCCTTCATCTGAACCCTCATTACAAGTGTAAATGAGGCCTAGACCCTTCTCTTCCACAGCCCCTATGACTTTAGAAATGAATACTATCTATGAGCAACAGAATGTGAGATACCCACCCAGAATCCTTATACTTATTCTTAGCTCGGTGAAGATACACAATTCGTTTTCCATCCATACATACTTCCATTTGCTGCAAATCTCAGGAAAAACATGTGTAGGAAGGCTAGGAAAACATCGGAAAACAGAATTTCAGCACTGAAGACTGTTATTAGATGTCTTCTAACTCACCAAGAAAAAATTTGCGTAGTGGAGCCAGCTATAATTCAATAAGATACTCTAACAACTTCAATTCAGAATTTTTGTCTGGCGATTACAATGAAATCAAATCAAATCAGGAATATCAGGAAAATTGAAATGTTTTCTCTGTAAATCGAATTACTGGACGGACTCATTTTGAAACTTTGGAGGGCTGGAGACATGACTTACTAAACAGGGCCAAAAGGGACTCCCCGCTCCAGTACCGGGAAAGAAGGTGGTCACGTGTTTTGTTCCTGTCGCATGCTTTACCCATACCCTATGGGTCGAGTTTTTGAATTGAACATAGTCCCTTCTTAGGAACGCTCCCTCCGTGCGCAGTATGGAATCTCTCGGACATATCCCTCCATTCGCTATTTTTTTTTCAATTTCTGAAATTTGGCCATGTTGGAATAAAGGATCTCATTTATTTGCTGAAGTATTATCAGATAATGCTGAGTTACTTCCTGTCAGAATTTGTCCTAACTAAATGGTGTAATTCAAATGATATCAAGTTTGAGAATATACTGAAGGCCATTTCTTAAGGCCAAAGGTTAGTTCTATCATCGGCTTGATCTTAATTCGAACCGGATATTTTGGATGGAACAAACCTGAGGTAGCTTACCGTTATCCTGTATTCAACTCGCCCCCTATCCCTCCATGGAGGTGAGAATATTCATGTTTAGTGCAACTTGCCCTGTTGCACACCTTGCCCCTTGCAACAGGTTGGGTTCTTATCGATAGGTGAAGTTTTTCACAAACCAGATGGAATAGACATAAACTATTCAAGTTGAATATTTGCAACAAGAGTGCGCGGAAGAATCGCCGCTGCTAAAATATACAATCCCAACTTGTACCACAGCTAGTAAACCTGATTTTTTTGTACCACCGCTAGTAGAACCTGATTTTTTCTTGTTAGAATGATAATATTAGACTGTGTAGTTCCAAGTCTTATGTTAAGTCGTATTACCTTTGGAGTAAGAACGCGAATTGTCTCTTCTTCTGAATGGTCCGAATGGAGAATAGGATGATTTACTACTTCACAATTTGCAAAAGTCTGCCCATTAAGTTACTGATACGCATGCACAGCATGCGTTTTGAAAGAATGTATACCTACCTCTAGTGTGATTTCCCCCTCAGTCTCGGATTGTTTTGAGATGGAAAAGTGTCTGATATTGCTTAGATCCGCTTTTGTAATGTTGGAATTCAGTGCTGTTGAATTAAACTTAGCAAAACTATTTATTTAAATATAAAACTATTCATTTAAAAATAAAAGTATTTAGTATAAAAACTATGTATTAAAACTGTTTATTAAATAATAAAAAATAAATACGGGGGAAAAGGTTGAAGTCCCAGGCACGCTTCCCTCCGTCATCGAAGGTGTGACCGTAACTCCGGATTGAAGGCTGGTAAAGAGAGAGTTCTTTGGAGTGCTTTTCGATATACGAAGTTTCGCATCGCGGACTGTCGTATCGTATCGCAGCAGCAAAAACAGTCTGGACGTGCCGATCACCCTCATTCGGGTCGCAGCCCTCAAACCGGAAGGGTGTTTTGTATTTTTCTAAATTTGATTCTCTCGTTTTGGTGAATGGGAGGAGCCTCCAGCAGCAAGAAAACGAAGAGTAACTGCGAGGCGTACTGATGTGACGACTTTCTCCAGCAGCAACTCCAATCAGGATTGCAGCGGCAGCTGCGAGAATTTTATCTTCATCATCACTCATTATTATTATTCGCTACTGATAATTCTACTAATTTCACCAAAATTAAAATTACACGAGCGTCACTCTTTGGAGGCTAATACGAGTGAGGGAAACCGCCCCTTCCACACAACTCTCACCGTCTGGACGCAATGCCGACTCGAAGAGGCCGAACTGTACGTGCCGACTCGAAAGAGCCGAACGACCTCTTTCGGCATAGTGTGGACGCGGCTTCAGAGATACGACGTCGTATCTTGATACGAAATTTCGTAACAGGTCGCGCATGCGCAGATGCTGCTGTGATACAATACGGCACTCGACGATGCGAAACTTCGTACCTCGAAAAGCACTCCTAGGAACACTCTATTGACGTCGTAACCCAAGATTACCTCTCCCGAGGTACATTTCTTTCACGCTTGAGCTCAGCATGCACTTGAAAAATAATTTTGAGGTCTTTGGCAGTCAATGAACCGAGATTTAATGACTTCCAGTATTCGTGCATGATGAAAACTGTCACTTTAGGATACTTATGACGAAAATTTCACGATAACGAAAAATTGTGGGATACGAAATGTGGATCATCCGAGAAGGTTAGCTCCCGATTTGCTCGTCCGAGCCAATACGATACGGAAATTAGATACGAATCTTCGTATCCCTCGTAGGAACTCCTGTTAACTCTCTAATATCTTTCTCGCGTTCTCGCGTACGTCCGTTCTTCTTCGTTCTGACTCTGATAGCCAGAGAACTTGCATCAAAATATTTGGGAAGAAAACTAGGTTTACCAATCAAGGGAAAACAAGAGGGAAATCTCCATGAATCCAAGTGTACTTATACATAGGTACCTATTTAGAAGAAATTATTATCGACTTGAAGGGTTGTAGCATAATACCAATACTCTCTAACGTCGTCAAATCAACACTGATAATTGATCAAGACTCAAAAAGATGCTAACTTCATCATTCGAATAACCCGCGCAATCCCTGAAAATCCCACAGAAATCGGTCGAGTAGTTTCGGAGTTATGCCTATGATAACAAATTTCAAGTTTGCGCATGCGCAGGATCTATTACTTATCAAATTGTGACGAAATTCATGGGGAATCGTCTTGGAGTCTGCCCCCAACTGCCCCCCCCCCCCACCACCATTTTGAGCGAAATTAGTCCATTAGGAACTGAGATATCGTAGTTTCATAAAATGCAAGTTTTCATACACCACTAATAGTCGAATTGCGATGAAGGGGACCGTCTAGTTTTTCATGAAAGGAATTTACCACAGACAGTCATGCAAGCAGACAGACTGACAAGGAGACAGACACGGGACCGAAATTGTTTAAAACGCTTTGCAACCCAAAAAATTAGTGAACATTTTGGTTTTGGATGACAATTTTTTTTTCTTTTAACTTTTTGCATTAAGAAACAAAATAAAAACGTCTCACCACGGGAGGGACGTCCAAAGAGCAAACATTTCTCAATCATTCCTGAACCTCACATTTCATAAGTCCTGCACATACATGATTACCCTTATTCATTTCAGGCAATGCAAAAGATACTTCGTGGAATAGCATTAGGTGGAATATGCCGCCTTCCAATTCACTCACTTCTTATTAGTATAACGACGCCCAATTAGTTGAAGAGGCACATGTTTTGAAGTCGCGCATTCCAAGCAAGGTCAAAATTGTGAAATGTCCGTTTCTCAGCTCGCAATGAATTATTTTCGTACAGCTGCCGCGTGAGACGGATTAGCGATGCTCTCTCTCATGGTAATTATTCTGTATATTATTCATTTGGACCCCCTCCCCATCATCAACTCATTCGAACCCCGACACGAAAAAACATGTAGGTACGAAATTCAGACATTCCACGAACATCAAGGCCCCATTGAATTACTAAAAGCCCTGTCCATACGGAATTGATCTTCAACTTTCGGGGTCGAGCCGAAACTGGCGGGATAGGTGGATGGTTCCAGTATTTTATTCACAATATCTTATACATTCAGCCTGGACTGAATGCTATAACGGAAACGACTTATGTAAGTGCAATACTAAATCACATCACCAGTGGTCCTTCGGAAAGAAGGCAGCTTTTAATATCTCTCCCGGATGTTTTTTCCGTTCCATCGCGGTCGGTTCCCGTATCGCAATGGAGAGGAAGAAGTTGCAAGCCTGCAATTTCTTATAAAGATTTGGTAATAGGCTTTGATTGTAAGAAACTGTTCGGAAAGGCGGAGTGGATTGTCTGAGATTCAGTTAGGAAAGCTTTTTCTGCCTAGCATCCCTTCCCTCCATTCCTGCATCTTATAAACTTCCCCCTCTAATTGATTTTCTTATGGTTTAAGGTTAAGGTGTGTTTGAAGTCATCAATACTGAATTCATTCTAGGTCTACAATCAAGATCAAGATGGACTGCAGAAAGTGATCCCATTAAAATTGGCGACGTCGTACTCGTTAAAGACGGCAATACTCCACCTCGTAGATGGCAATTAGAAGTGGTTGAGGAAGTATACGGCCCGGTATCGGATGGTACGGTTAGGTCAGGCAGTGTTAGAACGCAGCAGGGCGTCTATCGGCTACCTGTGGTAGAGTTAGGCCCCTTTCCCAACTCAGTAATTTTGTAGTACTTATTAGTATTAGTACTTACTAATTCATTATTGCATTGTTTAATAATCGTAATTTGTATGATTTGTTCGAGCATGCGCCAACGCTAATTTGAGCTCTCATGTCCCATCAGTCTGTGTAGCCATTCTTCTAAGAATCGCCTCCTGTCTTGAGCTTGCCCCTCGAAGCCGCCCTTAGATTAGCTGTATTCGAAATTAATCAATACTTAAAAAATATCCTCCGTCAATGATGTACGTACCGGTGTCATCCTTATGCTGCCAGAAGATCCAGGATCTTGAATATCATTTCCAAGATCCGCGCCTTTACATGGAGAGAGCCTCGCCAGGTCGGCCAGGATTAGGCAGTAGTGATATATACCTATTCAAAATTAGGGAGTTACCCTTCCTTTCCTACATACCCTTCCTGACCCTACGCCATACACCGTCCTCCTACAGGTAACTTTATTGAAAATCATATATCACGAAACGAGCAGAAAGCAGAAATCTTGACGAGTCTCCTCCTATTCCAATTTTATAGTTCATTCAATTTTTCCGTTTTTATATAAATACAATTTCCCCAATTGGGGGTGGTCGTTCGAAAGATACGTATTTACGTGCGACCAGTTAAGTTAAAGTAATTATGTAGTATGATCTGAGCTAACAAACGAGACAAGGAAAAAACAAGTCCAGAACGCAATAATTATTTGAGATGCCAGTAATCTGGGTGACGTTCAACAAAGACATTATTGACTTTAGTCAATCACAAGAACACGAAAGGAGGACGTTTCAGCCATAAACGCCCTTTGTCCTTGCTCAATTATGGTACCTAGCAAGTCATTTTAGCGAATTTTCGAAGAAAATGAAGCTATTGCAATGGCTTCAAAATTTTTGACAATTTTCTTCATGGAAATCCGTTTCAGACCATTCTAAAACGATTCCTGAAATTTAAAACTTTTTCATATGTATATATCTATAGGTATATATTTATATATTTATTTATTTATTCATTTATATTATGTGTCACTCCAGACGATATCTGCCCATGGGATCGAGACAAAAAATCTAAAAGAAATTTAAAATGTCAATAATATCAAAAGTAAGGATGAGTTCGTTGGCTAGAATTTTCGGAGTACTCCAAGGGGTCAAATTTTGAAAATTTAGTTTCAAAAATCGCCATAAAACGTGTTTTTTGAGGTTTTTGGTGTGAGATACCATCCTAAACATAGGAACATATGGTATATTCGGAATCAGCGGGAAATTTCCTATAAGAATCACCCACCAAATCGGTTAAAATTATTCTTTGAAAAATCGCTCACCAACTCATGCTGCATGAATGGAACTTTTTGCGTTTATAATATTCGATGAACGGCATGGGGTGAGCACAACTTGTAGGAAAGCGTGTTAGGGTATCCAGAGCGGAGTAAACTCAGAATGCTCTAATCCGCAAATACGGCCCTCTGTCATTTACCGACGACATGACAGGTGGGTGCCAAAATTTCGATCGTTGTAGATACAAATTTTATCGAAAATATGATATCGTAATTTTGCGTTTGTGGGAGCGTTTCGTCTGATTTAAAAAGTGTCCTTCAACTAGTACTTGAAAGAGTATTCGGATACGTCCCTACAGAGAATATAGAGCGCGAGAACATGTATAAAAGTCCTGTACCTGTACAAAGGTTCACCGTCGGAGTCTTTGAACCAGAGAACCATGTAGACTGCGTCATCTTTGTCTCGAGCGGTGATGTCGCACGGAAGAGCGGTTTTCTTGCCAAGAACTCCTTGAACGTCAGAAATGGGAACTGTGAACAGAGGAAAAATACCGAGTCGTTAGGTATATATAAAAAAGAAGATTTTCGCAAGATAACCAAGAGAACGAGAGCGGAATGAAGAGACAACATATATAAGCATTGTTAAAGCGAACTTCCGAAAAAAATTCAGCTATTGCAATGGCTACAGTATGTTAGTAATGCAAATTTCTGAAAATATTCCCCATGAAAATCCGTTTACGATCGTTCTAAAACTATTCATGAAGTATAACAATTTTTCATGTGTATATTTATTTATACTGGCATATTATGTTTGTTGAGGTTCGGTCAATGAAGGAAAAGTTTTTTTTCCCGACGTTTCGGTGATTTATTTCACCATATTCATGGGCTACAAACAAACCAAACAAAAAGTATGTATTTGGTTTGTTTGAAGCCCATGAACATGGTAAAATAAATCACCGAAACGTCGGGAAAAAAACGTCTTCCTTCATTGACCGAACCTCAGCAAACATAATATACCAGTATTAAAGAACGGTCCATTAAACTTGGATTCAACTCCACGAAATTTATTTATTTATATAATATATATAGGTATATGTGTTGCACTCCAGACGATTTCTGACCCAAGGATCGATCTAAAAAATCTCGCCCAAAAAAATACTAGAACCACTTGAAAAGTTTGTATTAATATGTGTACTGCTAGTTGATTAAATTATGAGTTGAATGAGGTGTGACCCGCATTTATACTAAGTAGTTCTCTTATGGCCAAATGTGCAAACAAAACCTGTACTGCTGAAGAAATAAATCTTACGCCGACCACGAGTATATCAGGAACCATATAGGTATTGCGCTGGGGTGGAGAGGTACTTATATTGGACAGGGCTAAGAGATTTTTTCAATTGGAACCCAATATTTACGGTTGAAAGATTAAAGATTGTTCAGAAGAAACGTTTCACAATATATGAAGATATGACTTTGTGCCAGTAACTTTTTTATTATCAGAGAGATGACTAGACCATACTTACATGCTATATTTGGGGAGTCATTTGAAGTGTGAAAAGGAATAATATACTCCTCAGTTGGGTAGGTAGCTTTAAAAATACCCCCCCCCCCCCTCCCCACCCAACAGTACACCCCTCAAACTATTTTCGACATTTTCATATACCTAGCTGAAAACACAGATTTGCATTCTGTTTTCAAATAGGGTTGCTTTTGCTTTTCATACGAATATAGGTAAGGTGATGATGAATTAGATATTTGAACGGGGAATACTCCTTAAGAACTAATAGCATGGAGGTTCTGTATTTCTATGGGAATTACTAGATAGTAGATTCTACTAGTAGCTATCTAGTTAAGAAAGTGGTTAACTATAGATTATTAAACTTTCGTAGGTGACTGATAATAGTTGGAAAGGTAAGTAGTTACCTACATTTAAAATTCAAGATAAAAGTGAGCTAACTAGTAACCAAGTTTCAAAAAAAGGAATTAACAACCTCTGGAGATATCACCAAGAAATAGGTACCTATGAGCACTTCTCTTCCACACTGACATCGTCATCACTGTCATAATCATTCCCAAACCATTTTCATTTGCCTTCTTATAAAAAGTTCGCAGAGTTTTTGGTAGATGGTATCCACTGGGACACACCTTTCTACAAGGGTCATGTTTTTGAATAGAATAGTTACCAGGATAGCTTAATTGTAGTGTTCATAGAACAATAATATTGGTATATATGCACAATGAAAAGCTTTTACATTATTTGCAGCTGACGAGGCATTCAATGGTGATGCCTTCATCGTTTAGGCCAAAATAAAAAAGTCAATATCGAAGCCATGATAGGGTAAAGAACACGATTTTCCATGATCTATCAGGAATATGGATCGATTATCATCCAATATTCATCGATTCTATACAATGTCAGAGCTCAAAATGGTACTTGCCTTGGAGCTGACATAATTTTTTATGAATTCTATAAAAATTCTCCCGATGCAGTCTTGGAACGGCTCTCCTCAGCTGGCTGAGGCCATGCCTTATTTTTTCTCTCTTGCTATAATATTCTGTTATCTGATAATCAGATTTAGACTTGACTTATATAAATATTACACGCAATGCACAACATCAATCTAAGTTAGATCACGGTGCAAGAATAATATAATTTGAAATAGATCTTTTTCTATTCATCGATTTAAAGAATTTGAAGGGAGCGTTCGTACATACTTTCACATGCTTTTAGTCGAGGACATTGGTGTTGCTGCTTGGGGACGTTCGTACATGTTATGTAGTCCAGTGCGGGGACGTTCGTACATACTACTTCCCCCTCGGGGATGTTCGTACATGGAAGATAGTCCAGTGTGGGGACGTTCGTACATACTACTTCCCCCTCGGGGATATTCGTACATGGAAGGTAATCCAGTGTGGGGACGTTCGTACATACTACTTCCCCCTCGGGGACGTTCGTACATACTACTTCCCCCTCGGGGACGTTCGTACATACTACTTCCCCCTCGGGGACGTTCTTACATGAGCCCCGCGACCCACCTTTCACCTCGCTGCGTACTGACGTTATACACCCTTTCTTCCAACAGCCGCCATTCTCGGAAGCTACCAAACTGAGAGGTCTATCGAACTTTCTTCCTTCATATACATGACCTATATTCCAACATATTCTGAAAGTATGGTATGGGTATCTCTCTGATACTGAAATTATTAATTTGAGGGTCTGGCACATCTAATGGTGGTTGAGTATATTAAACGAATTCGTAATACTACGTAGGAATTATTCTATTCAACCCAGAGTTTCTTGAGTGAACGAATGATTTTAGTTATTGAGAGTTTCGAATTATCAAGAGTCCCATTCATTTTCTATGAATCTGAAAGAAAACTAATAATTGGGTAGTTCAAAGTTGTTTAAAAAAATAATAGCTAACAAATCATGGGTTAATTTGTGTATTTCTTTCCTTATTTATTTATTATTTGTATATAATAGGTGGCTTGAAACTGCCGAATTAGCTCAAAACATAGCTGTTATAACCTACAAGTATTTTCCGAGTATGCCTCCTCCAACTTTGAGAGTCACCCGAGCGAAATTGTTCAATAGTTTTTCTTTGTAAGCAGGTGAACCTGCTGTAACGGACACCCCTCCCTAAAACACACTCTTGGTTGTCCGGTGAATGTCCGTTAGTAATTCACTGTACCTACTACGATAATACCTAGCTCATGTTATGGTTCTGGTATTTTATTCAGCTACCTGTTTCTCATATTGAATGAAATTTCCGGCGTGATGAGGAAAACCCGTGACTGTTATGATGGGTGTACCTGATTCGTTGCGATTGGTAGTCCGTAATGTGTCTGTGTTAATATCGATAAAATAATAATATACACAAATAAAATAAATTTATTTTAATACGAATAAAAATAAGGTGATATAAATTACGATTATATTATTCCATTCAAGTTGCATCAATTACGATTCATGCTCCGTGCTATTGGATGAATGAATTTTCAGCTCTGTTAATCATCTGGAAATGAATTCATGATAACGAGATTTCGTTAATTCACACGATACCTGAACTGCAAACGATGCGACGGGAACGTGTCATGATATTTAATGGATCTCAAGTTGATTCAATTCATTTCAAGTCGCTCTCCCTTGAAATTCTAGAGCTCTGCTCTCTGAAACCGTATTATAGGCCAGGCCCCTCTCTCTGAGGATGTAATCGATTTAGCTTCAACTGTGTATATGGAATTCAATAGTCTCTTCATATTTAATAATTATTTTGCTATTCTAAATGGTCGATTCACTGAAGAGAATAATATATGGGAGAGTAATAATATGAATGCAGCTGTGATGAGAGGGCTGCTTTTTTAGAAGTATCGTCTCATCATTTACAAATGTTTTTGGTAATGCTCCCGAGAAAATTCGCTTCTCGAGATGGTTATATTCCTTTTGAACATCCTATCTCATGAATAATATAAAACTAAGAAAGTTAGCGGCGTCTGATGGTTCAATATTGAATGAAGACACATGTGAAACCCTACGTGATATGAAGATCGACCAAACAGAACTACTTCGACGATTGGGGTCAACTGATGAATTTCGTCTTCTTCACAGAGCTTCTTGCAGAGCCAATAGGGTCTGCGCATGAGAAATAAAAATTGGAAAAACCCATTA
>JAEMON010000001.1:49848140-49867135 GCA_030264115.1 Lygus lineolaris | reverse complement strand
ACTTTTTACGTTTCAGAGCTTTCTGAACAATTTTGGTTTCGTTGTCTGTCTCTGGTCAATTCCTTTTCCCAAGCCAAACGATATGAAGTTGTGGTCCGAAGTTGATGAAATATTCAAGGATTGTGCGGGTTAGTCCCGTGACGGTCCCAAATAAATTATATCGCCAACCGAAAACTATAGTGTACGCTTGCGCAAACGTGAATTTAATGAAACCACATATCCCCTATAATAGACCGATATATATGACCCTACATACAGATACGAGTACATTTTATACTCGTATATAAGACCCTGGAATCGAGCTAAAAAATCCATACAAATTTTAAAATGCAAATTTTAGAGATCCTGGAACCTTGAGTGATGTGGTGGAGTCGTTAGACTCCGTGACAAGTTCTAGAAATGCCCGAAAGGGCACCTCTAATTATATATACTAAACTTGGTCACGTGGAATAATCGGGAATGTGTCCACCACAGGACTCGCCTTCCCAGGATTTTCTAATTTTGGCGGGTACCAGTGAGGAAGTATGTGGCTCACCAAAGAGGACAGGAATCCTCTGCCTTTACTCCTGAGACTATTGTCAGCATAGCCTGGTGTCCCCTAGCCCACGTCTGTCTGATCAGTGATCATGGCAGATGCAGTACTGTGTCTAGGGTTCAGGAGCAAGCGTGTACCACATGCTGCCTCACCGATATCACGTCGGGGGTCACCAGTTTAGATCCTGGAACCTTGAGTGATGTGGTGGAGTCGTTAGACCCCATGACAAGTTCTAAAAATGACCGAAAGGGCACTTCTGATTATACTAAACTTGGTCACGTGGAATAATCGGGAATGTCCACCACAACGTTGATTATAGTAGCATATATCATTTGCACGAAGAGCAGCCATAAGTTTTGTTATGTCTTTTCCGGGAATGAGCGTGTTAGTATATATTGGCATATAAAATGACTCTAGGAAACAGCTTGAGGCTTCAACTCACAATTTTGCCGATCATTTATTGAAATCCCTCGAATCTTCCTCATTACGATGTTAATACGACTGCTGCATCTGTTGCTACGAGTTGCTCATATATTTTCAGTCTTACCGTTCGGCGGGCGTTCTCGCGAGAGGGTTGTTTGGAATGGAAGATTTCTGGAAGATTGAGAAGTCTGAAAGCTGCCCTGTGGGGATGCATAGCTTCAATGTAGAAGAGGAGCCCTTCGTCAACTTTCAGTAGAGATGAGGGATCAGAAAGCTGGCTGTGGAAATTCAGTTTTATTTTCCTTCTGTCATTTCTTCGTCACTTCTTGATCTGGGTAATCTGGGGTTTCTTCGCTTTTTTCAAATAGGTTTTGTTTCATAAGTCTACTGGTCGAACCGTTGACTGCACATGTGATCACGGTCCTGTCCTTTTCATATTTTTGACACCATTGGCGTAGACGTTTCATTAATTTATATTGTGTGTGAGAATATAATTATTGCACATTTTTAAGTAGTAATTAATTAAAAATACAATTTTATCATTGATAACTAAAACACAAAACCAATTTTTGAAATAATAATTTATGGAAATCATCCTTCTTTGTCAAATACACCACACATTTCGTAACATTACTTTTAATATTCGTGACATATTTTATTCTTGTGTTTCAAACTTGTGTTTAAAATTGATTCTTGAGTGGTTTATTGCAACTTCCAGGATTCATTTGGGCAAGGATTAAAGAACACATCTAATTGCAGCTAATATCGAGTAACTCCTTGTTTTCAGGTCTGAACCTGCTCGTTCTGTATCGGGTCTGTTCAACTAATCGGTGAAACTGTCGATAATTAACTTGCTCATCACGCGATATTTTAGCCTGAAAACCGTTAGCACTCGAACTAACCGTCTCCCATAAAAGTACGGTGAAAAAGGGGGAGGGGAGAAAAACTTGGCCGAGGAGTCAAACTTGTCGGGAGGGGAGCGGAGAGTGAATAGAAGGGAACCCCAACAGGGCAAAAACCCAGTTCAATGTTGATTGATGGCAGTGTTTATTGGTGAACTCAAGGAGGAAGAAGATGAATCACTGGGTGCCTACAGACACTCGGATGTCTTGCTCCAACTAACTTGTTGCCGACATGTTAGATTAATCTCTAATTCTACGTGTACTTGCGTCCCGCTGAGTTATCCAATCATTCAACCGCCCATCATCCTCTAAGTTTGAGAAGAGACCCCCCCGCCTGCAACCCTGAGCACTCGGAGCCCTTGATGATGTTGATACTACGGTGGAATTGTAAGGGCAACTCCATTGTGTACCCCGATTTCGCGTCCTAATCATCATTGTTTTGCTTGGTACCGTTGATACGCTCCATCCGGTTGATTCTTCCTGAATTAGATGGTCCTCGCCCAGGTAAAAACGTTCATCAGACCTATCATCAATGTTCACTCTGCACCATTTCCATTTAGCTATGACAGGTAGTGATACCATTATCTAACCTACAGGTAATATCATCGGTTATCATCTTATTAACTGTAGTGGTACATTCCATTAATAACAGTAACCACTTTGATCATCCATGCGTTGCTCACACACTAATGATCTGTTGATTTTTATAGCTATAATATCGTTAGGGTTCCTAGAAACCATGGACCAAGTCATTTGATGACAAAATGAATAAAATTTAGTTTGATTTCGGACTGCAGCAATATGCGTGGTTGATCTTAAATTCGTACAGTTCGTAGTGATTTGTGAAATCATAGTAATATTATCACTTAATCATGAGGTATCAATAAAACCATAATATTGAATCAACATTAGGAATATTTGTTTAATAGTGTTAGGTACTTCAATTTAAGGAAAGAAGCTTGGGGCCGACCCTCATAAGGTCGCCATCCATACCGGTAACGATGTCATGAACTCAAACAACCTTTTGCTTAACAAACAGTAGCGGTAAGCAAAACTTAGTCTAGTGGAAAAGATTCTCGACTACAGTGCGAGAGATCCAGGAGGGATCCCACAGATTTCAAATTTGTTCCCCTGTTTCAATTACTTACCTATTTAGTTCGGATCCTACCTTATATTTTTTCGTGTTAGCTATATCTTTTTCCCCACTATTAACATTTTTGGGGGTATTTCAAATTATCTGCTCAGTTCTGCGATCTGTTGCGTTTACAAATGAATAAGTAGTTAACCTTGGTTATCATCATGGATCAGTGATTCTCGTAATTATACTTTCTTTCTTCTCTTTGATTGTAAATTGAATTCCTGATGAAGTTAAGGTGACAAGAATCCAGCTGTGGAAATAATGACAGTAGCGCAGTCGTATTCGAGCCACCGCAACTTCATCAGAAAATCTATTAAACACTAGCGGGGAAGAAAGGAAGTAATTACTAAAATTCACAATAACATCCAAGAAAATTTGCGAAGAAAGACCCGGCAATTGACATCTTCTTGTAAGGCCATATAGAAAATCAGAACAAAAAAATCAAAATGCCAATAATATCACATGAAAAGATGAGTTCGTTGCCCAGCATTTTTGGAATACTCCAAGGGGTCAAATTTTGAAGATTTAGAGTAAAAACTCGCTAAAAACGTGTTTGTTGAGGTTTTTGGTGTAAATTAACATTTTAAACATAGGAACATTGGTATATTCGGAATCAGCGTGATATTTCCTATGAGAATCACCCACCAAATCGGTTAAAATTATGTGAGGTGGAGGTGGTAGGCACTAGGGAGGCTAAACAATGGTTGGTCGGACATATCTAATTAACATTTCAAATCCTATTACCTATTTTCCACTGATTTAATTAGCCTATCAAATTATTCTTAGACTGATGCGCTCAAAAAAGAATCTATTTGAGAAAAGGGTTCTGGTCACATTAAATTCTGATATACAATAATCAAATAGGTTATATATTCGTAATATCAAGGTAATAATATGTGACAAAAATACGTATTTCAACTGAACTTTAACTAAAATAACGAGATGCAAAATAATCTTTACCTTAGCTGCTGTAGGTATGATCACAGACGGATAATTGGGGAGGAGTTTTAACACTTTGACTTAAAATGAGAATTTTTAAGTGAAAAGATGGAATAAACTGATTTTTCGAATAGAGAGAGGACGTGCAACTTAAACAGTCTTACGAATTGTGATCGCTGAGGTCCCTCGACGAAGCCCTTCTCTGGAGGCCCTGGAGTGGGGCGAGGGGCGAAGTGGGAAGTTGTCCGTGTGTGTTGGTGTTGGTTTCCAACGGTCGTTTTTTCGGTGAAGCAGCTAGGTCTTAAAAACTCAAGGTCGTATTTGGGTTCGGTTGAACAGGACCGAACCCAAACCGAGTGAGACAGGAATATGCTCAACTAGATTTCTCGGAGGGGCTAGCCCGGCTCGCAAGGTTTGTAGGTAGTTATAGAGCAGTTTCCTAAAATGTCTCACTCTTCCCGAATTTCAACTCTGTCGAGGAGAAAATTCAGAGGAACTGAGTAAGCGGACCTCTTCTGAAGAATCGTACTTCGGGGTGATTCCTGAGCGGGTTCGCTGGAAGGAAGGTTTCTCGTAGGTATTGCCCAGAATGACGTAGGAAGGAGCTTTTTCCTGTCAGTGGGGCGTCGTGGCGTCCAATAAGTCACGCAGGAGTTCCCACCGGGACCCTACTCCTGGGACAGGACTCAGGAACACTCAGCTGGGGGCGGTGGAAGGCTTAGGGCACTTTACCGGAGGCGCCCAGCGAGTTTGTGCGCAGCGAAGATCCTCGACGGCGAGAGGAAGCTTCTATGAAGGTTCACTCTACGCCGGAGCTCGGAGAGTGGCCGTTGTCTCTCATGAGACCGGGACGAGGGCCTACGACACTGGAGTAAAAACTCACAGTAGAGGTATGAAGATCGTCGGAGGACAGGGGCCTGAGCACACGCTGTCGTACCTGGGGGCGGAGACCGTTGCTCCTCCAGTAGGAGCCGGGCAGCTGCGTTCCTGAAAATAATAGGTAGATGTTCCGCAGCGAGGGGGAGGCTATAGCCGTCCCCGACCTGGGAAAAAGTTGCCGTTGTTTCGAGTACGAAACCGGGATGAATCGCTCCGTTGCTTCACTAGGGAAGCCGGGTAGATGTTGCAGTTGCTTACAATTAAGCCGGGAAGATGTTGCCGTTGTCTGATAGACCGGGAAGATCGCTTCTCGCTGAGGAGGTATTAGCCCTTGAAGGGGAGAATGTATTCTGAATTTTAGGCATCTCCCACGCCCTTATATACCCAGAAAGTGAGGTCACTTTTCCATTCCGTCACCACCCTGAAAGGTGATTGGTCGAAAATGATGTCACCCTGACTCAGAGGTTGACGTCATTTGTTACTAACTCTCCTGGTGGCTGGAACAAATTCTTTAAATTGCATTACTAGCGATCCTAGCGGCAAATTTAGATACGACCTACCTCTCTCTTGTGGCGCTGCTAGCGCCTCTCGGAGAAACTACCCTCCTTCAATTTATTTCAAATTTTATATTCTCTTTTATTCAATTTGAGTTTGATCTTTCCAACTTGATTTTAGCAAATTTAATTATTTATCTACAACCCTAGTTAGTCTGTCACGTCACACTTATTCTTTTATAATTCGCTCATCAATTCATGCTGCATGAATCGAAATTTTTTATTCGTTACAACCATACGATCTGATCAAATTTCATAATTCATGTACCTATCTCCTTTCTTTTAGAGTGTTGATTAACTTCTGTCGACGGGTCGTGTTGACAGGACTCGGTTGTCTCCAAACTTCGCTAATTTCCGCCGAAAAACCAACAGTATTCAGTCTGGCCCCAAACTTCCTGGGCTCGCTCCCCACACAATAATCCAAACTGGCTCGGAAGTTTTGGCTAACAAACATATTTTTTGTTCATTCTCTCAATGGGCTGAATAGAAAGAGGATCGATGCTCGACACCATACCAGGTTGAACTGGGGGAATTGCAGTAACGGAACGACGAGCCGATCACGGATGGACGCCCATCCGTAGTGAACTCGTAGGCAAATACCTATCCGTGACAATCCGTCAAGGACATCCGTTCACGGAACGTCGACCTTAACGGAAGGGCGTCGACGTTCCTGGAGACACCGTGAATACGACGGACGTTGTTCCGTAAAGAAAGCCCATGAGTCATGGTCACTAAACTGACGGATCGTCGCCGTCATAACGGTTGGTATGAGGAGCTTCCGTCAATAAAATGTCTTCCGTAGTGACTCCGTGGTTGACCCTTGTCATCAAGGATGGGTAAAAATGTGGCATCCGTGAAAAAAACGTCTTCCGTAGTGACTCCATGGGTTACCGTTATCATCAATTCATAAAATGAATCGATGGGTGCTTTACTGAAAACCCAGGGATAGGTTACTGACAGTCAAGAGTCCTTCACGGGTGCTCTACTGAAAACCGACGGATAGGTTACTGACAGTCAAGGGTCCTTCACGGGTGCTTTACTGAAACCCCACGGATAAGTCATGGAAGAATCACTGATAGTCACGGATTCACTAAGGTAAATCAAGCTTCAGGGCCGGTTTATCAATCACATTTGCAAGCCCGAATAAAGTCTGACTAAGTTAGATGCCTGATTATCTCTCACATACCTACCCGTTTATCAATTCACTTTAGCAGCTGACTATCCCTAATCAGTGATTATCTTTAACTAGAGATTCGAGGCTCTAGTTATAATTTAACTACCTAGTCAAACTCTGATTTGCCGGCAGTCATATGGCATTTTCGTACTTCGTACTATTTCCATTCCCATCTCTGTGAAAGTTTCGCTAATCTTTCATTCAAATGATACATTATTGTGAAATAGATTCTGATTTATGTATTCACTGGAGAAGGGGGGGGGGGGATATATTACCCAGTGTCATATATTGGTGATGATTGTTGTGGTCACCCAAGAGATTTATGGGTTTTCCAAGTTGGTACAGATTCCTCTGATGACGAGAAATATGATTATAATAGTAAGATCTTACCGGGTTCTTCATCCCTTGCCACTCCAGGTAGGTAGACAATGGGGTTCAGGTAGACCAGGTCTGGGAGTTGATTTCTCCGACGATCCGCGCTCCCCCGGTGGGTATTTTGGTTGACTGCACCGAAATCCGTCCGTCGTGAACGAGACAGGATTTTAAAGAATACGCGGGACACTGGGCCGGCCGGCTTGAACAGAAATTTCTCGGAAAAAAGGGGAGACGATGTTGAGGTAGGTCAGCGCCAAAGCGAAGTGTATGTGACGTCATCAGGTTCCAGAACAAAGAAACGGATGCGCGAGAGCTGAACTCGTGGAAAATTCACTTTTTTCACACACAACACAGTGAACTTAATTTTACTAAATAAAGAAACATATAACAAAAATTACAGTAAAGTTTTATTTGCAAAACCAGTCATAAAGAACGCGGAAGAATGAAAACCATACCGCGCACATACCAAAAAACAATAAACCTAGCATCAACAGGTTGGCAGGATTGCTAATATTTGCAGTACTTGTCAGCTGAGAGGAACGAATGGAGCTTGTTTGTTTACAACGGATCGACTGGGCTATTGATTTGTGGTTTTGATGGTGGAAATTAAAGGAAAACTAGTGAAAATGGGTTGGAAAGTGCGAAAAGTGGATGGAAAATGGATTAGGTATTGTGAAGGAAAGTGGAGCTGAGCGAGGCAGAAATAATGGAGACGTCGGAGTTGCGAATTCCAGGTAACAGGAGCGCATTCCTACACATGTATAGAATCAACACACTCTTCATGTTTATATTCAAACTTCTATTTTATATTTTATCATTTTGTTGATCTAGATTAATTATAGTAATTTTAATAACGGAATATCAAGTTCATCGAGTTTTTCATTACTCTTAGATTCTCACTCGTGTTGGCCTGTACACGATATAAATATATTGGGTCGTTTTCCGAGCAGAGGCACAACAAGAAATGGATAGAAAATATTATGATTGGGACTCGCATAGGCAGAGATGAACAAACAGAAACGGGTGGTCAACTTGTTTTCATTGATCCCCTCGCAAATGGTTACGATTGTTCGGAAGTTCTAAATTCACCCAACGCGGAGGGGGTTAGTATAAATAAGTTAGTGCAACGGTTTGTCCGGTGCTTAAAAACTCACCGTACCAGCAAACAACTTTCGAATTAATTCGGAAATTCCTCCGAAGCAACTCCGGCGTAAGTTGGTTTGTGGTCGGAAAACCTAGATGGTCGAGGATGGGAAGGAAGAAGGATGGCAAGGATGTTATGGCGAAGGGAACGTATGTAGGAGGGCCGCGTTTAGTTAGGTCAGAGTTAAGTGGATAAAGTTAGCCTGTTACCCGTCGGTTGGGGATCGGATATGCTCATATTTGAAACTTACAATAATATGAAAGCCCATACCGTAACCCCCCCCCCCCCTAGTACCCTCCCGCTCCATAGCCTTCTCTCCATCTACTGCAGAGTAGGTATATCCTTTGCAGGGGAACCACTCAGACCATAAACATACATTAACGGTCTCCGAGAATCCAACTCAATTCAACTGATCATTATTATATTAGGCTGGTTCGATCCTTGAGTAGTAAGGTTAGTTCCTTTTTGTATTTGATTCAGTGAGGATCTCCGTCCACATATTGAACCTAATGCAAGAGCACAAAGCTACGAAAACATCGTGTGCAAGAGAATACACATAGATATACATGAGTGGGTTTTTACTCGGTGCTTCATAAAATATCGAGTGAAGATCCATGGAAAAGAGGAACAAAATTATAGTTTGTCAGTTGAAAGCCTTCCCCCAACAGTCTCAAGTGGCTGGAGAAGGATGATCATCCCCCATTTCATAGACAGAGAGTGTCCAAAGTAATTACTTCTGCATATCATTTCATAGGCTCTATCCAGCATGGTTTTACTTGTGATGGTTCATTCACACCTTTTTCCAAATTATAGATACCCACTTCATTTAAATGAACCCCAATTCAACACCCCATTTGAATGAAAGTAGATTCTATCCAAAGAATCAGGACCAACCGAAGTTTCCACGATAAGTAGGTAGTTTCCATTATACGATTTCTCAAAGTTTGACGTCATTGCACCCCTCTTACCAAGGACGTGACAGAGGACGCGAAATTTGAAAAATCACATGAAGAAAAACAACTTTTGTAGGAGAATGCGGTTGGAGTCGGTAGGTAATCTGGTTTCATTTGAAAAAAATTAAGTAGGTTCCCACAAGGGAATGGGGAACTTGCATGAGTGGGAATTTTTCATTTTGAACCTCAGAATCTGATTCAGCGACCATCAAAACCCCATAGTGCCAATTTTCAGCTTGAAATTACGTTTGGTTTAACCAGAAAACAGATTGAGTGGTAGTGCGTGACTCATTTAGGTTAGGGAGAAGTGGAACAGGCAGGCGGGGGGTCGCCGACGTCAGTTAGGTCAAAATTACAAGACCCATTTTCGGTCCGTTTCAATTATCGGATACCCATCTTATAGCCCCTTTTTGGAAATCCCTCTCTAAAATCTATCTAACGCTAAAATAGAAAATAGCCATGCAAGTTCCCCATTCCTCATTAGTTAACATGAACGAGATAAAATACAGTTGCATTGTACCTAGAACGATGCACATAACTCATTCTAATCCTTAATTTACACTGCAAAAATGCGGTTGTTTAGCAGAAAAGTCCGTCTCCGCGAGATCGAAAACGAGTGGTCCAAAAAACCCGAAAATTTTATTTTTAGCGACATAGGCATGTGGGGTGTCATCTTACACGTTTTTTGGGGTGCTGAGTCGATTGAAACTAGTCCCAGCCCGATCGCACTGTCCAAAACGGTCCAAATTTCTAATTTTGTTTGAGAAAAACATGAAAGATCATAAATTTTTAGCCCAAAACTAATAGCAATTTGGTATATGGGGTGCCAGGAAATCGGATTGGGACTCGTTTCAATCGACTCAGCACCCAAAAAAGTTGCATTTCTTTCGCTGGTATGAATAGGTGCACTTACCTACCGTTGGAGAGCTGGGATTCAGCAAAGATTTACCGCCAATTCGTCTCTCGTAATATACCATCCTTCAATATATTACGACAAAGTAGTACGATAAGAATTCCAGCACCCGGGTTTTCACATGTTCGAGTCTTTTGACTTCCAGGGAGATACGATACAACACCATAACCACAGCTTGCCAAAAATCAAGTGAAATTTTGCCATTTGGAGTTGAACAATGAAAAATGGTTAGGAGTAACTCGTAGTATCAAAATCGTGTGGTTTTAGCGTGGGAAAACTTGAAAAATCGACATTCTTATACATTTCGCTTATGATAACAGTGAAGTATTCGAACTAGCCCGGAGACCTAGCGAGCGCTAGTAGCTCCAATTCGCCGAAAATTCCCCTCTCCCGAAGAAATAACATTATTATTCCACAACCGGGCTCCAGGCGTTTCCACGTCCATCCATAAAAGCGGCTGTTCTAATTCAACATATTTCCCAGGCTCTCCGTCTTTCAGACGGACCTCCCATCGACATTACGCGGAAATGATAAACGTGCCTCACGAGTTGGAGGACTAATGCTGTTTTGCCCGCCCGACCCCCCTCCCTCCACCAAGAACTTCATTAAATATTCACGCTAAAGCTTTACCACTTTTAAAAATCTTTCGCCTCCGCGTTACTTTAAAAAGAACAAATTCCTTTTTACATGTAAAGTAGAAGAAGGACTGGAGAAACGGGAAGAAAGAAAGGGGAGGGAGTAAAAGTAAATACTGACCCCCTTCAGGGGTGGGTGGGAGAACCTAGAAAATGTCGACAAATTGAATAATCTTGATAAGCAAAAGGGAAAGAAGTGGAAATGCGTGGCAAATTCAATGAAGAAAGACACAAATGCACGAAACTTGTTTTCACGTGACTTATTACTTCGTGCTCGTCTAACCACATTTAATTTTATTCAGAAGACCGCGTGGGGTCACGAGCTTGCCTCTGCACAGCAGAACTCACTGTATTCAGAAAACTATAACACAACCCAACATCGTTATATCAGAATTCACTGTGAGTAGGGTGTCGCAAAAAACAGAAAAATCGAAAAGTCTTGCTCCTAACAGTTTTTCTGGTCCCTTTTGCCACCAACGAAAAAACCAAGTTTCCGAACAGTTGGTGGACGGGAAAGTTTGCCAAAATAAGTCTTTTTCTTTATTTTTCCCAATCACTTCGGGGTTTGAAATTATAAACCACAAAGAAGGGTTAAGGAAATGAAACAGATGTAAATAAAGCAGCATAAAAATGTAGAACCAGAAAAATCCGAACAGAACGTTTAATTAAAAGAATTAGAATGTTGACATTACAACATCTGAATTACGACTGAAAGATAAAAATGAATTCAGAAAAGCATTTTTCCTTAATCTATGGATTGCTTTCATTCACAGAGAGGAGTAAATACATGTCATATGCCACAGCCATTTCAAGTTTTTTTTAGGAGCAGAACAGGAATTATTCGAAATTTCCCAATAACCTTCCCGGGGGAAGTTCGTTATTTGACCAGAATAGCCAACCATCAACCATGAAACAAACAACAACAACAAAAAACAACAACAACAACATGAAAACAAAACAACAACACGAAAATATTCAAAAATACAAACATTTTCAGGGTGGCATGATTCATGGGGACCTACGTTTTAGGGGGTGCTGATTACGAATCTGAAGTTTCCCAACAAATATATCCAGTGGGAATTTGGAAAACTCCCTTTTTCGGTGACATAGAAAAGTTAATCCAATCTTTACAACATCGGAATTCCTAGGTAATTATTCAGAACTTCTAAGGATTTATGTACATTCACGTCTGTGTCTTTCTATAATTAATCCCTATATAAACCAATCATACGTTTTTTCCTAGGTATTCTATGGTTGGATTCTCCAACATCGCTGCCATATCGCTTCTCTACAACTCATTGGTCCGACCAATCATGAAATATTCTTCCATCGTTTGGTCCCCATTCTATACTATCCATAAAGACAAGTTAGAACGAGTTCAGCGGCGATTCCTTCGATATGCAGCTTTCAAGCTAGGAGTCGCTCACGAATCTTCCCTCCTCTTTGTCACGGCCGAATGTTGAATTGACTCCCTTGAACTACGGAGAAGTGTGGCAGACATGGCTTTCCTACATAAATTACTTCCCCATTCAATGATTCCCCATCATTGCTCGCCAGTACATCCCTCAACGTCCCTGCCTACTATTCCCGCCACACACCACTTTTCCACGTCCCATTTTCACATACGAATTATCTCTATAGACAACCCCTAGCTAGAATCCCTCGCCAAGCAAACTATCTACAACTACTTAGCCATTCACCAGATTTAGATACCTTCCATACTCCAATAAACTCGTTCAAGCGCGGAATTACCGAGACCCTCATATTACTAAGTCCTTTTCATCAAACATAACTACCAGCTTCCTCAATTATTGCGTGTCATAGGACAGGCATTGTTTTGCTCTGTTGTTTTGCTCTGTTGTTATGTACTAATGTTAGTATGCATCTGAGCGGATCTTTGAATTGTTTATGTCTGCCAACTGTTTTGTATATATTGTTAACTTGTAAATTAGACATCGCCATGAAATAAAATAAAATAAAATGGAGAAAGTCACTTCTGAATACTTTTCTGAATTTCGTAAAACCGTAAAAAACAGTTTTTCCCAAGTAGATATGTGCCGGAGTTTTTCAAAATATCGAAATTGCTAATATCGATCGTGTTTTTCATCCACGTTTTGAAAAACATGTGTACTATATGAACGTAGAAAATTAATTGTCATCGGCAAATTGTTTTTCCTCTCAACAGTAGTTACACCCTGATGGAGGAGATTTGAGTATACCCATGTCCCCATTGTGATTACAAGTGTTTCTCAAAAATAATAACAACAACAGAACAATATAATTTAAAATAATTCAGAAAGACCGATGAATCAATAATGAGAGTGGGGTGAATCAATGAATTGATGAGATAGTGACAGTTAAAACCTTCATAACAAGACTATATAATATATGAAGTTATTTTTCACCCAAAAATAATACTAATAATTTGTATTCTACGATTCACCGAATAATTATACAAGAGAGAGTGCTTCGGTGGTCCGTTTGGTGGTTATTTGTATTCAAAGGTAGGTACAACCTACCTTTTTTTTGTACCTACGTTTTCCTCGGTGCTCGTTGCGATTGAGTCAGAACGATTGAGTAGGAACGATAGAACTGTTTAGCACTATTCCTTTTCGTTTCGTATGGGAATGATTTTTTCCGGTGCGACTGACAATGAATCATAATCATACAATTGTATTCAGTGACTCAGTCGCACCGGGAAAGACATACCTACCTGGGATCGAAGATTCCAAAATAATGCTGGCATTTAGGCTACTGATCAACCTTTGAAATATTGCGGATTGTCGTAATTTAAAAAGATGATCGTTTTGGAGATACGAAAAAGTGTAAAACTTCTGGAATCAATTCGGTATGTTCCAAATTGCATTTCCGCGGCTAAATTTTACAATAATTGAGATTCCTAGAACGATAGACCATTTTTAATGCAAGAAGTAATAAAAAGTAGTTCCCCAATATCATACTTTCCAATATTGTTCTTTGCGTTTCAAAGCTTTCTGAACAATTTTGGTTCCGTATTCTTTGTCCCATGGGAAACTAAATACATAAAATTACAATCTGATTTTGAGGGATTTTCAGGGATTATGTGGGGTAGCCCCTAGACTATCCCCTATTGATTCCATCGTCGAAGGGCCAATAATAGCTAGTGTGCATGCGCATACGTGATAATCCAGAAACATCGATTTCTCAGTTCCTAACGGACCGATTTCGACGAAATTCGAAGGGTAGTTGACTACTGGCTCAAAACCGATTGCATTGGAAATTCTTCACAATTGGATCAGTGATTGCTAGTGCACTTCAAATTTGTTTTCATATGCTCAGGAACTATTCTACCCATTTCGGTGAAATGTTCAATATAATACGTTCACTGATTCACGTCCATCTAAAGATAAAGATGAAGTTATACTGCCCGACCGACTTGGGAAACGTTTTTTCTCCTCGATTGAAGCCGCCAGAACAACACTGTACCACACAACTCCTATGATTCTTACTCCAGAGATTGTGAGTGAGAAGGTGATGGGTGGGCTTGGAGATGAAAGATTTTTTCCTCACCGCGGAGCATTAGGAGGTCATTGGAAGGGGTAAAGCGTAGTGCAGTGGGCGGCGACTGTGAAAGTAGCAGAAGTGGTGGGTCGGCAGTGGATCTTGTTTGAACTTTAGCGGTTGTGATTGAGGTGGATAGTCGCTCCTTCCGCAATTGGAGAAGGAGGAGAGTCTCTTCCACCCCTTCCCTTCGACCCTCCAAAGCCATCCCCTCAAAGCCTTACGCTCAGCCGGTAAACAAACCACGGTTCTAGTGGTAGCTTGGAGGAGTATTGGGAGTGAGCGGGGGAGGAGGGATGGAATGGTTGATTTATTATCGTCAGAGCTGCCAAACAACGGCATTAACATTATTCAGAGCTAACCAAGCCCCCCTCCAGCAGTCCTATCCCACACTCAAACAGACGCCTCTCGACAACCACTACATCCCTGACTTTACCGCGCTCCTTCTCTCACAGTCTTCTTTCGAAATCATTGTCTTCATGAATAAAAATTAACTGATTACATAACGGAATTTCGTAAACAGCAATCCGAGAAGGCAGAACAGAGAGAATTCAACTTTTGCCAGAACGATAGCAAAAAGACTCGCAATCAACAACAGATTTTGACTAGATGGCAAGGCACTAGTAGGACGATTAATTATGTAAATGTAGATATTCAGTTTAGTCGATTTCAATCCTTGAAGATTAATACATATTATAAAATTGTTGATGTACGAATGAAGCTTCATCTTCTGAATCTCCTCTTTCAAGGACCACTATGTCGTCTTGAATGATCCTAATATCTTTGAAGCATCCGAATTCCTCATGAAGACGACGTGACACTGATATCCCAGTGGCGACGGCTACACCAATGGGAGACGAAGCCACCTGTGGCTCCCAAGTGGGGTCCAGAACGTATATTAGTGAGTAGAGAAATTTTGTGGGTAAACTTCATATTCTAGAATACATCTTTTGATGTCAATTGATAAAATCCATAAGCAAGGCCTCACCCCAAGCAGGACATGCTTCCTTATTTCTCCTATGGTATTCAATATTTGAATTTCCTACATAATCAATCAGGAGATTTACCTGAAAGTGTGTTCAATCGTCCGGTCATTTCTTCCATAAAAGACCGAAGGAGCAAACAAATCTTTGGCAAATGGTTGAAATAAAGGCCGAAGCCATTTTACAAAACAAATGAAAAGTGTACAAACTTTCAGGGTGAACAAACTCTATCTTGAAGATATACCAGTTTCGGCAAGTTCAACTAGGTTGGCAATGGTAAGCTAGGAAAAGCTTAGGCTATTTTGCGAGGGCTATCAGCACATGTAATCACTCACGAACTTGAACGAAAACGTCCTAACCTCAACGTAACGTCGTGGAAATGGGTTCAAAAACATTGACGCCGTGTTTCAGAATGCTTTGATATGCACTAATTATTAAATGATTGATACGAGAAACGGGAATTTCATAACGAAGAAGGAAATTTGATATCAAGCCGTCGTTCAGAAGGTAACTGTGCCATTGGGATGGTTTATTTTGATATGAAGATCTTGAAACCGCTATTCGCATAGAAATCCTACAAATCTTAACAGGGAGAGAAGAGTTCTGTACCTAGTCGGCGCATTGTGGCTCGATGAGTTAGTTGGGAAGGAATGAAATTGATTGTAATGACTTACTCCCACCACGGGGAAACTCTTGACGCGCTTTTCTATTAACGAGTTCCTTCATGAGGATATGAGTTCAGTAAGACCAACCGAGTTTCTACAGAGACCCTTCATTTGATATGTTTATCGTTTCAAATAAGTGGAGGACGGAGGCTGGCGACCCCGCGACCCCTTGGCACCTTCGCGTCGCCCATTCAACGGTCGATGTTCCGAGGATGGGTGGCCAGGGGTGGAGGGCAGTACAGAAGACGATGGGTCGCGGGGTTGACTTTATCTTCAGGGTGGACTCGTATTCCGTGTAGGAAAGGCCCAAAGGATCAGAAAGGGACCTCCCATTTGGCGGTGGGAAAGGAGAGTTAAATGCTTCTGCTTAGTTGGAGTCCCATGTAATCCTTTCTAATAGGTCGCAATGGCTTACAGCCCTAAGAAGCGCTCCCTAACAAGGTCTTTTCCCTCCGATTCATGGCGATCCGCCTATAATAATTATTATGCCCTCCTGCCGCTCAAAATTCTGACATGACCTTCTAATCTTACAAGACATATACTGCCCAATTGCAAAGTATTGATCACTGGTCCGATATAAGTAATCAAATAATAGACAACAAATAGCAAAGAAAATTGTCATGGATTCTTATTCAGACCATCATGGTTTCCAATGTACTTCAAATTTTCCAAAGATAATAAAGGACTGTACCGGAGGGGAGTTAGATTTATTATTGAGGTACATAGATGTAAACGGAATTAATATACGAACAGAAAGGATCTCGCACATTCCGATCTTCTTTGTTTTAACTTTTCCCAAAACACTAGGTATGATATATTGAATTTTCCACTCCTCTTGAACCCTTTTCACATTGAGTCAGGTATAATGTTTTCACATTAAAATACAACTTTTTACACGATAGGATGGTGGAACTGACGTTATTTGGTCTGCCATCAGGTCCCATTAGCAGTGTTTTATTGTGGGTGTTTTATTTGGGGTTTTGGACAGACATGTCGGTCTCCTCTGAGGAGAGTGCATGTAACCCATGGCCTTCTTGACTACCTATAGGTTAAATTAATTTATTCAGGGAGAGCCATGTCACAAGTCCGGAAGAGTGTGGATGTCACGTGGTTGTTCTGCCTATCAGATCAGCTCAGTAAACAAATAACCCACAAAACCCCAAATAAACTTTCTTACAGGGTTTGAAAATAACTGTTGTTTTCCGTCGAGTTTTGAATAAAAATTAATATTTAATTTGTTCCAAATTCCCCCTTCAATGATGCGTAAACAACAGTTTCAAGTTTATTTTTCAACAAAGTGAAAAAGGTTTAAAAATGTAGGAGCATGTTATACATAGGTGTAATACATAGGTATATGTATATAAGTAACTAAGTAGTGCTTCTTGAGAGTCGGTAGGGTTGATGGAATCTAGACTTTCATGCTGACGTTTCGCTGTATTTTTACAACATCTTCGGAGCTCTTAACAAGATAAACCACAAAACAGTTAGAACGAAATACCAAAAACGGCAAGTAGCTGAAGGCACAAGGATACAGTAGACAGAAAAGAAAAGAAGCAGAAATAACTTACCAAGGAAGATAATTTACATTTCAATGAGGTAGGAGGCACATTGAACTAGTATTCCCAGAATATTAAAACACAAGGTATTCACATTCAAATACCAGACAAGGTAGGTATTAAAAAAATCAATCAAGAGTTGACATTGACAGCAATCTATGTCATGTGATGTGTCTAGCAGTTTTATGTCTGGTGAGATGGGTGTGCCTGACAGTAGATGGTGCAAGGTGGGCATGAGTGTTGTATGTTTGAGAATGAGATGTTGTATGTTTGAATGCAGAGGGGCAGGTAGAAGATTGTATGTTGTTGAATGATTGTGAGTAGGGATGAGATATCGAAAGAAAAATTTCGATGTCGATATTTCTGAGTGGCATCGATACCGATAAAATATCGGACCAAAAAATCAATATTATCGATATTTGATATCGATATTGCTATCCCTTATCTACACCGTTAGCAAAGCACCTGTACTTATCTCAAGTGGCAAAACAACCTCTCATCTTTTTCCAATTCTGTTCTCACTGCAGAAAGGAATAGACTCAAGGGAGCCAGTTTCAAGAAATTGGTGTTTTTTACATTGACGAAAAGTCATTTTTCTGAAAAGAAAACGTTATTTACTTGACACTCCGTTAAAGGCTGGAGATTTAAATAGAAGAGGAAACAAGATTTATGAGGCAATAATTATAATTTAAATTGAATATTGACCACACTAGTAAACGAGTTTCTAACACAAACTTAATTTTTGTGTCCAACCAAGAATTTCTGTACAACAGGTGATGATGGAAACATGTTGAATTTGGAAACCAAGAAGTTGAAAATAAATATAGCACCGCTGCAACTATTTTGAGTTTTCGAACCATTTTCCCTATGTAAGTAGGTACGTGGCCTCATGCAATTTTTAATAAAGCCATTTTTTTAACTTCATTTTGCGTTGGTATTTCAATCCGGTATCATCGGTCCGGATCATCAATATATCGATAATATCGCTTGTGTGGTATCGATGATGAAAAATCGAATATCGGAAGCCAAATATCGATATTTATATAATATCGATATCGATATCCCATACCTAGTTGTGAGCATGTTTCTATGTTGTTAATTGCTTGTATGTATGTTTGCACGTTGTTAATTTTTTTATGTAGTTTTGTATACTGTTAGATGGTTATATATTGTACGGATGAGATGGTTGTATGAGTTTTTGGTCTTTTGTTCTAACTGTTTCGTGTTTTATCTTGTTAATAGCTCCGAAGATGTTGTAAAAATACAGCGAAACGTCAGCATCAAAGTCTAGATTTCATCAACCCTACCGACTCTCAAGAAGCACTACTTAGTTACTTGTTTTGATCGCGGTAAAGAACCACTGAATAGTTATATTTATATACATGTATACAATTTAAAAAGTGTTGAACTTTAGGGATATTTTTATAATGGTCTTCAACGGATTTCCATGAAGAAAATTTTTGAAAAAAAGCATAACTAAGGTTTTGAAGACATTGCAACAGCTGAATTTTCTTCGAAAGTTCCTGAGTCGGTAGTATGAGTCAATGAGAGAATTTTCAAAGAATCATTGCATACAACCCTCTCATGGGAATATCGAAATATCGTCTGGAAGGTAGGAAGAGAAGCATGACGCCTAATTTTAATTAATTTTCAAAATTTGACCCCTTGGAGTACTCTAAAAATGCTG
>JAEMON010000001.1:49803801-49821303 GCA_030264115.1 Lygus lineolaris | reverse complement strand
GCAATAGCTTCATTTTCTTCGAAAATTCGCTAAAAGACATGGGCAGAAATGAATCGAGACTTTCAAACGGATAATAATGTCAATAAACACCGAAGGTTGATTCATGAACCACACAGTCTATCTGCAACCATGAAATAGAAATCAAGTGGATCAACTCCGCTCTCCACAAACAAAATATAATTAGGGGAGTTCTGAGGCATGATGAATACCTCTCGAGATAGTATCTATTGAACATTTCCAGTTGTTCGATATTTGCCGATTCCCATACCTGGGCTGCGTATTCAATTACTGCATGTTAAAAACGGCATTCGGGGGATGTTTTTCACGCTGAATCACGTGGTGATATCCGGTTTTCAGTTCGCGCTTCGAAATATCAACTATTCAGGCATTTTCCAGAAAGGTCCATTCCTCTCTACATATAAGCGGAGTATATTCATTCCTTCGTTGAGAAAGACTGTTGGCATTCCAACACATCATTTTGACACTTTTCACTTTTGAAATATATTAACTACTTTTCAATTTTGAAATATATTAACTACTTTTCAATTTTGAAATATTTTGCAATATATTCACTTCAGTGCACAACAGTGACAATATTTTCCCTCAACGGCACAATATACAAAGTTACGGCAAATTTCATAGAAGAGGCAGGCCCTGATGAAGTAAATATATTCCACGAAAGCTCGGCGAAGGAGGTTTTGTTTTTTCTGTGGAACCGAATCCCGATCAGTTCGATATACTAAGTCATCTGGGTCGATCTCCATATCGAAGTATATGCGGAGCATACATCGAAAAACTTACATCGCCACATGATTCAGCGTGAATACATACCCCAAATATTACTTATCACATGCGGTAACTGAATACCTCCCCAAAACGAGGCCTTTCACGTTTTGCACACACTCTCTTTGCACGTTCCCGAAAATTCGAGTGACGATTAATTCCCCATAAATCCTCACGTAGAATCCAACCTTGCAAACGGGAGGTTCTCATTGAAAATAAAATAGTTGGTGTGGATTGTGCACACTTCGTACTTGATCGAATGACCCCGAAAATCATTTTTATAATCCTCATTAAAAGAATAATTATGTACATACGTATTTTTTTTTAAAGCAATCCTACGCAGCAAAGTCACTATCACCCCTCTACAAGGTTCAAAGCTTGTTTCGCAGTGCCAAAAATGCCTAGAATTCAGACATCAAAAATCGTACTGTTTGAAGGCCGCAAAATGTGGGAAAACACACGCCACAAAAGACTGTAAGAAACCACCAGAGTTAGACCCACGATGAGCCAACTGTGGTTCTATAGAATATACAGCCGATTATCGAGGGTGTCAGGTTGCCATTGATGCACAAGAAGACAGTCAAAGGCAAAAGAATAATAAATCAGGACAAAATAAAACAACAGTGGTCAAGCCCCCAGCACAAAATTCGGACGTGAAACAAACCTCACGGACACAGTCGTTTAGTGGACCATCCAATTTGGAATCCTTTGCTGACATCAATAAAAGAATACATATGCGATCTCAACCTTCTACAGTAGATCCTAATCAAACAAACATGGACCAGTTGTCAAAACTAGAACAGCTCATTATCAATCCGAACAACCGAGTTGGCAAACTCGAGAAAAAAACCGGTAAAGGCTACTCGAAAAAATGATGAAAAGTGTCAAAATGATGTGTTGGAATGCCAACGAAAGAATGAACTCCAGGTAGTATTAGATGTAAATAACATAGATGTTTGTCCAATATTCGGGACACATTTTACACGTGGATCCTATTTTAAGATGCAAGGATTCAAATGTCACCATACAAAACATCCTAGTAACCAAACAAGAGGTGGAAGTGCCGTATCATTAAGATAAAATATTTGTCATTTTGAACATTTGAAATTAGGAACCGACAAATTCCAAATCACTGCTTAACAGTGGATGCAGTGGGTGCATTTATTGTCCACCGCGACACCGGTTGAGAAGGGAATACACTTTAACCAGTTGGGAAATCGGCTTGAACTTGGTGGCAACTTCAATGCAAAGCACACTCACTGGGGTTCCAGGCTCATAACTGATAAAAGACTGTACCACGCAATACAGGCCAACCGATGTGAGGTACATTCTACAGGCAAGCCGACTTACCGGCCAACAGACACGGAAAAGATACCGGATTTATTGGATCTTTCCATCGTCAAAAATATATCAACTACCTATCTGCTAGTGGAACAAAACGGCGACCTAAGTTCTGACCACTCACCGGTATTATTAACACTCAGTTGTCACATCATACAGAAACCGTATTATCCAGTACTGGCCAATAAAAACACCAATTGGGAAAAATTCAAAGTAGAGTTGGCAAAAAACATTGACCTTCATGCTTCATTGGAATCAAAAGAGGACATTGATCGAGAAGTTCACCAGCTGGTTAGGGGAATGCACGAAGCAGCATGGAATAATACACCAGCAATTGAAAGGAAAATAAGAGTTATAAACTACCCGCGAGAGGTGCTTGAAATCGTTCAAGATAAGCGGAGAGCCAGGAGACGGTGGCAAACAACTAGAGCGCCATCCTTGAAAAATGAGTGTAATAAACTCACTCAAGAACTGAGAGAACTCACTCAACTTATCGAAAATGATTCAAGAGAACTCTATATCAGTGAGTTAACCAGTGACCACCACACGGACTACTCACTGCGGAAAGCAACAAAGTATCTGAAAAGGCCCATCATCCAAACATCACCTATTAAGGGTGATAATGGATCATGGGTGAAAGAAAATCAATAAAAAGCTGATGTGTTCACAGATTACTTAGCCGAAATATTTATATCAAATCCTCTAGTGGCAGACGAACAACTGGAATTGACAACACCATCAGATCCTGAAGTTATTATAACACCAGTTACAATCAAGGAAGTGCAAAGTACAATAAAAAACGAAGTCAAAACAAAGAAAGCACCAGGATACGATTTAACAGGGCAAGTACTGAAACAACTCCCACGTAAAGCCGAGGCCCAAATCACAAGAACAATAAATGCTTCATTCCCCCCTCAGATACGAACCACAACTATGGAAAACAGCGGTGGTTATTATGCTCCCTAAACCCGGAAAACCACTTGGAAAATGCACATCATACAGGCCCTCCCTGCTACCGGCGCTATCCAAACTGTTTGAAAATCTCCTGCACAAGAGGCCCATATTAATTATTGAAGGAAGACATCTAATACCGAATCACCAGTTTGGATTCCGACAAAAACATTCAATAATAGACCAAGTACACAGGATAGTCAACATTATAGAGCAAGCACTTGAGGAAAAAAGAGTTATCTCCGTTATTTTTCTCGATGTCACGCAAGCCTTAGACAAGGTTTGGCATGAGTGCCTTATAAATTCAAGCTCAGATGCTGCCATATCAATTCGCCGAACTGTTGGAGTCCTATCTTACAGATCGGTACTTTCAAACAAGAGGATTATTATTCCGAAAATAGACCCATTGGTGCAGGTGTACCACAGGGCAGCGTCCATAGCCCACTCCTGTACCTACTTTACACCTGCGATCTACCAGAAACCGAAGGGACATAACAGCAACATTTTCAGACGATACAGCGGTGTTAGCAGTTGGAGAAAACATTTATATTTCCATCAATAATCTCAATCGCTCTATCCCCCAAATTCAAGAATGGACAGCTAAGTGGAGAATGAAAATTAATGAGGCAAAGTCGGTGCATGTCGATTTCACGAATCTCAAAATCGACTACATGCCCACTCGCCTCAACGGCAATTTTATTCCATACGCCAATTAGGCGAGATACCTAGGGATGACCTTGAATGTGAGATCGCGATGGAAGGCACACGTCTGGAAGAAAAAAAACAGAGTTCGTACTCACACTAAGAAAAATGTACTGGCTGATGGGCAGACGATCAAAGTTGTCTGTGCAAAACAAGCAAACGCTGTACTCGTATAAGCAAGTCCTGAAGCCTGTATGGACTTATGAAGCGCAGCTGTGGGGCTGCACTGCACAGAGCAATCGAGAGAGCAAAGATTTCAAAACAGTGTGCTCTGGAGCATAGTCAATGCACCTTAGTACATCCGCAATAACAGACTCAGCCACGATCTTTATGTGGAACCTGTCGATGAAACCATTAACAACATTGCCATCGCTCATCTGAAGCGCCTGAGAGGTCATGTCAACGAAGAAGCTGTCCATTTGCTAGATGTATATACGACCTGCTACGTAGATTGAAAAGAAAGAAACCTCATGAATTGGCTCAGTGAAAGTGATAAAGTAATGTAACGTAATGAACATTCAATAGTTTATCAAATTCATACAAAACAAGTTCTGTATTTTAGTTGTGTAAGTAAGAGTAGTAAATTAGGTCAAAAATGAATTACTAATAAGTTGTAAACTTTTTGTAATACAAAATAAAAGAGAAAAAACAACGTATTTTTAGATTTTTGAAAAATGTCTCGGTTTTGGGAGAAAACCCGGTGGTGCGTATTATGCCAGTGAGACAGGTGTCTACTAAAGTTCAAATATGGGAAGTGAGAATTTAATAATGTTGTTCGAGCGAAACGATATTATTAAATTCCAACTTCGCGCAGTTCAAGTCGATGAACAATCAGTTTATTCAGTCGCCAGACCCTTCTCTTGGAGTCCAAATTAATGTAGTGAAGTCTCCGAGAGGAGATTGAAATGAATGGAAAAGTTCCTTAGTCCCTTAGTAGGCGGCACTGGGGGCTCGAAGGCTGCGGAAAGGGCTGCGAAAAGGGCGAAATCAGCGTCAAATCGGGGGACAATAAATTATTCATTCAGTTCACAAGACATTTGTTTGACCCGTGATTCCGGTCTGTGTGCCGGCGACACCGCCCACCCCACTTGAGACTGCATTGCGGAGTAGGTGGTGAATACGAGGACAAACATGACGGCTCCACACACGTGCACACTGCAAACATAATATTTTATTGCGCTACCAACAAATCCCTAGATTCGCGGTACAGTTAATATTACGCCACTAATTAACTCGTTAGACCTCATGAAGAGTGAATGTCTTGGGAAATCACCAACCCGGAAATTCGGGGATGGAGAGAGTGAATATTCCAGAACTAAATTTCACAGACATTTTGGAGGAGACTCAGCGATTATACTGTATCCATAAAATAGAGTTGATATTAGTGGAGGACCCGGAAAATCTCTCTTGGGAGGGATGGTTGGGGGTAAATGATTCACTGGTATATTTTCGTTCTCCCTCAACCATAGAGTGTTATCCATTTGTTGAGATACACTTTGGTCTCAAAAGCATCCGGTGAAAAAAAAGATCACCAATACACTGATTCAGCGTGGGAAGATACCTAATGGTGTCTACACTAATCTTAGTTGAATATATTGTAGCATATTTCTGAGGGTGGTGCTACAAAAATTAAGTTCCAAGAAATTAGAAGGCTCAAAATGCAAGGTAAACTACTAGTTGGCCTCCAAAACCACCCCTTATAGCCAACCCTCTAAAACCTTCCTAGAGAGTGAATTTAATCCTCCTTCTAATTTCTTGGTTTTGGTTTGGTTTGGTTTTTTTTTTAATTTTTTTTTAATTTATTTTATCAACAATGAAAAGGTACCTTTTCCAAAAACAACAATGTTACAATGACAATATTTTAAACAAAAGATGATGCAGTTGAGTTGAATGAAGTCGAGAAGTTTGTTTGATGAGCAGTACCAGAAGAAAACAGTTTTTTATGAAGAGAAGTCCCTGAAGTTAATTTGAAGAGAAGTTCCAGAAGAAAACAGCTTGATGAAGAGAAGTCCCAGAAGTTAATTTGAAGAGAAGTTCTAGCAGTTATTTGAAGAGAAGTTTTAGCAGTGACTTGAAGAGAAGTTATAGCCCCAGATCCTGTAACTACCAAATTGAAGAAATTAGTCCCAGATGAAGAAGAGGTGTGCAGGAAACCCTTTCGGGTCGCATTTCAGCGATTACAAGCTTCTGTGTTGGGGACCTACCTACAAACCCAGAAAAATCACACAAATTTTGGCCAGGGAGTTGATCCTGATTTGTGAACACAGAAGCAGGGAGATTACCTGACCGCAATTGGCTACGGTAATTACTCAAAGTTTTTTGGAAAGTTAGATTCCAGCGGAGTGCTTGGCCCCTAAATAGGTTGGTAAGTTAGATTCCGGCGGAGTGCTTGGCCCCTATGTGAGAAAAGTTGATTTCTAGCCATATTGTGGCCCTATGGTGGTAAATATCCACAGTCTTGTTGCCTCCTGTGAATGGGAAGGAAATGGTTGTCTCACTCGGGCTGCCCCTGGTGGTTGCTGTGAGAAGTGGCCAGTTATCCAGTCTCACACTAGGTTCGCTAGTGCCTTTTAGGCCACCTTCTCACCACTTGGGTTTCTGTCCATTTTCCCCTATTTTCCCTGCCATGGTTCATCCCAACTTGTGTTTCTACATCATTTTTCATTTCAAACTTTCCATTTGTGAAGAAATTATCTTGATTGAGTGTCTCATTTGTTTTATCCACTTTCCCTGGAAATAGCGATGTGGGAGGCGTCCATTTTGTTGTAATTATTGAGATCCTGAAGTTCCATTGATTGATGGCTTCTTCCTCTTCTTCTTGTTTCTATAACTGTCTCATAGGTTCCTCTTGCGGTCATCGACGTTGTTCATGTTTACCTGTTGCTTGTTTTGTTGTTGAAGCTGGGCGTTTGTCTTCTTTCTTCTTCTATTCTGGTTCCAGAGATCTTCACTTCTTTCTATTAAATAAAAACTCCTAATTCTCTTTTCTACAACTGTGCATCTTTTTTGACCTTGTTTATCATGCATGGGAAAAGTAAGTCTTGGCAAATGTTTAACCTAAATTTGTAGTTGCATGCGAAACTATACTCAATAAGAACTTTAGGGCTTTTGTTGGCCCAAACGCCACAATATCAAGAAAATCTCGTTCAATTTTAATGAAAAAAAATGTATAGACCCCATTTGGGTTGAAGTGAAATTTTGCACATTGTGAAATCGTTTCGGACTGAGTGTATCTAATGAAGAACTTGCTTAGTTAACATTATCACCTAATTTGTTTTTGGTTTTTCACTATAATGATCTCAGTTTATGACGGCACCGTCTATAATGAATCATATACTCGTATAATAAAGACCGCATTGCCTATAATGTGCGTGTATTATGGATCCGGTTGTAATGAAGAGAAAAAAACGGACCTTCCTAGTCTTATGAGAATTCAATGTTGATATCGATCATCGATAAGAACTTTCATTCAACCTTCTATTGGATATAACGAACGAAAAGTTCCTGCAGATGTTGTCTTGTTTCTTGTGAATGTTGAACGTACGAGTACCTCATATTATTAGCTAACGGATGACATTCATTCTTACACCAACTCAGTATGTTGTTGATGTTTCTCCAATAATAGCTCTTGATGATGATTGGTTTAACGAGTATGATTCCATTCAACATGTGAATAAACGGGGTACCGGATGGTAAGGTGTCCCATCACCCCTTGTTCAGAGAGATCCAAGGCGTTTATTGTTACCACACATCACTTGAGGTGAGCGTGATGCAATGTGGTGCGGAGGGCTTAAGTGATGGTTAGTTAAATCAAGCTTCAGTACACGGAATCGCACTATAATAGTGTGATTATACTCCTGGTCCTCCACCACGTGCCCGACCGGTATCCTGGGCCTTCTTCGAAGGAATATTCCCCTCGAAGGGAATTCATCTTGTTTTGCTCCGGTAGTTGAGGGAAGTACCTATCAACCGACTCTTCCTTGAATGGATCAATATGCGTTCGAGTGAATGGTGAAATTAAACAGACGATAAGAACTCACCGTCTTCTTTATGTAATCTTTTCTGCAGTCCGTATACATCCCGATGCATCTTCGAAGCTAAAAAGTAGGTACAAACAAAACGTGAGCCCTGAACGAGTATCTCCCCATTCATGATCTCTTGCGAACGCTTGCTATCGCGTAATCAGCAGGCAGCTCATTATGCCCCATCAGACACCGATGTTTGAGAATGACTCTTTTTCCGAGAATTTCTGCAAGTGAAAACTCAGCCGTCAGCGATTTGGGAGTGTTTTCAGGAATTTATTGTTCAAGAAAAAATTGGATACAGAAAATACCGCTCGTGTCCCACTGGTATAAGAAATGTAGATTCCAAAGGTTTATCATTGAATCAATAGAAGAGAAAGAACAGGGAGTATATAGGTGGCTACCGAAATCATCTTCAATGAATGAGCGTATCAACCAGTCAAAACATTATATCACGAGGGTACAGCCGCCAACCGAATCCCAGCATCTTCTCCAGACTAGATGAACAATCCAGTAGCTCCTTCATTCCTTGAGCCTACAACTCGTATCACTTTAACTGGTTTCATTTCCGCTCGTAACAGGTCCATATCTTGCCAAACTCGATAGCAATCGCCGCCGCTGAAAGTAGAAGTTGACTTGGTTCATTAGATGAGGGCATGTTACAAAGCGAACTTGAGCAACCAACTTCCACGCTGTTTCGTGAATTATCCAATTGAGCGCCGAGTCTGTTATCACGGAGAAACTCTCCAACCATCCCAGGCTCCTAGCGCCTCATTTCTCAGTCGATATTTTCCCCTGGCTCTCCCTTCAAGCCCTTAGCGTCATCCAAGTACATTCCAAGCTGTAAGAATCACCTTCCGCAAGCTGTAAGAATCCTGAAAGCCGCAATCTCTCATTATTTGTATTTTCGCCATATTCAGATAAGAAAATTAACGATATTTTCCAACGGAGTCCTTATTCTTAATTTTACACTGTGAAAAAAGAGGGTTTTTTTAATGCGACAATGCCAACTGACACTCAAATGAAGCATCATGCATGTATCAAACAAATAATATGAATTAAATAATTGTTTACAGTTTCAGTCTCAAATAACCGAAGGAATATTTGCAAACTTAAACTGATTCCTCGAGAGTCGCTATAAAACCTGATGAAAATTATCACCCTCCTTCACTTTGGCTGTGAAGAAGCAGCAATCGAGTATCACTCACGGGTTGGATTCCAATAAACAGTTGTTTGTAATATTAAGGATACTGGATTGCACATTTTCTTTGGTAGAAAAATGTGGAATTCGGTCTTTCCAACTTTTGTGAGTCGCTGGAGTGAAATCCGATTATTGTAGCTGGGAAAGCAACGCGGGCAGGTATCGACGGGCGACAGTGTAGTTTTTGAAGCGCGGAAAGCATTTCCAATCGTAACCAGTGGGATGAGCGGGGCCGACCGCAGTGGCAGTGGAGCCAAGCCTGAGCTATGGAACATGCGGAAAGGTCTGTGAGATTTCATTCGAAAATAGGTTGAACGGGGGAGAAAAGGGGATAACAGAATAGAAACGGACCATGGCGATGGTCGTGGCTCGCGGGAAGGGGCCGTCGGAGGGGGCGATTCGTTCAATTAGAACTGTCGTGGAGGTAGTTGGCTGTGTTAATCGGCCCAGCCCACATACGTATAATGAAGGTTCATGCATTATTTAAACAGGGCTCCAGTTTCCCTCTATCGGATCCGCCGTCGCCCCCTTCTCGTCGCTTTCCACGATTCCCAATCATTATGCTAATAGATTTATTTCCTACTCCGACGGAAGATCTTTGAAGAAGGCCGATTTGTCACTCTTTCTCGGCTCTGCTTAGTGTGTGCTCAATGCATAGCAATTTAAATAATGGCAGATGAAACAAGTAATTCTCAATAAATTCCGAAAATTTAAACTGGTAGTAAGTATGTAGTGAGATAAGATCATGCTTACCATAAATAGTTTCAATTTCTATAGATCTTGAAGCGACAATCAGCGGAATATGTGGGTATAATTTATGTCAATTATATGATATAATTTATGTCAATTATATGATATAATTTATGGCAGCTAGAAACAATAGGTATAGGTGGTTTGGCCGGGCTATGAAGCCGGTCCTAGCGAATTTTCGAGAAAATAAGGCTAACACAGTAAATCCAAAAATTTGAATGCCCAAATTTTGAATTTTGCACACTTTTTTATTGAATTTTGAATGCAATCACCAATGTACTAATACCCAATCAACATAGGATTGAGAGGGGATGTCATACCAATGTATGATGTCTACTATGTCTACTATTATTTATTTGCTGTCTACTAGTATTTATTTGAATGTCTACTATTATTTATTTGCTGTCTACTAGTATTTATTTGAATGTCTACTATTATTTATTTGCTGAATACTCACCAGATGTTGAAAAATTCTGTTAGTGATCAATATATTCAATCTTGATAGGTATCTTACAGAAACATAACCCAAGTATTTCTCACACTCCCAGTGCGGAGTACCCTTGGGGTACGGTGAGTAAAAACTCGGGTTATTGGACTGGATTTCCTGGGTAAGTTAGTAATGTTACGGCGAGTGTGTCCAAAGTTATCTACCATTATTACTTTTTATTACGGTACATTAAGCGGGGCCATTGGGACCACCTTCCTCTCCATCCGCACCACTGCTTCATCCTATCCAAATCTGCAGCTGTACACTTAGTTGGTGTGTCTCTCATGGGACTCACCTCATACAAAACTTATATTTTCCCATTCTCCACTCTCGGATAAAGAAAACAAAGAACGCATTCTCAACAAGTAAAAATTATAATACCTGCTACATGTATGGGGAGATTTCTTTTTTCGCACTTTTTTCTTTATTTTGGAGATTTATGCGAGATGTAGCTTTAATTGGAGTTTACTGCCTCATTTATTTCCATTAGGATAGGGTTGAGGGTAACCTTTTGTAATAGAGTGATAAACAGTTACCTTGATGTGGGCTCTCAATTTTAATTCTATTGAACGAGTGGTAGATACGGTGTACCGACACTTTACCTACACCGTTTTCCAACAAGACGTAGAAAACTTTACCTACACCGTACCTACTAATAGTATAAAATTCATCTTCAGAAAGCTTAACCTACAGTAGATTTGACCTACAAAACGATATTCCATACCAAACACGACCTACATTTCACCTAAAACGCTGTGAAATATTACACAACGGTTTATTATTCTTCCATCTAGACAACCCTTCAGTTTTAAACGCTTCCTTTGGGTATTAATATCGTATACCCACGAATTACGGTTCGATTTCGTTTTTTTGTTACCTTCCATGGTTTTTGTAACCATTAATTTGTTGGTTACCGCCTTTGCTTTTCACGACTGCCCTATCGTGATTTTATGTTTGGACTGGGTAGTTTGATAGCGTTTTACAAGATATGGGTTAAATTTGTTAAAATGCTTCTCCGGGTGAAATTTCATGATATATTCGTACATAATATGTTGAGGACGGTAAATTGTTGAACAATTATATAGTATTTCGAGGGGGTTCGAACATTGTCAGCTCACCGAAACCTGATGGATTCCGTTGGCCACCACAACCACGGCCCTCGAAGACCGATTATAATTGTCTCTCATTTCTACGGAGGGGTCGAGCTATCGTTCACAACAGTTCCCGAGGGCTAATTTTTTGAGGCCCCCGACTTAAGGAAGTTGGACATCCTGACCTTATTGGAGAGTGTGAGTACTGAGTGCGCTTTAAAGTGAGAGAGCCGGAGAAATGGGAGGGAACCACATTGGAACCCGTTATCAGTGACCCCAAGACACTGCGATTTTAGAAAATATGATCCTGAGAAGCTCTTGTTGACTTTTTGTGATGTAATCAGGAATCAGGAAGGAGAGAAGTGAATTATTAAATGAGTTATTTTAGTTTTGTGTGCCTTTGAATGGGAGTCGGAGGATCGTTTGAATTACCTTGCATTAATTGAATTGCATCTTATGTACCTCCAGCATCCTTATTCAGTGTTTTCACTGAGCTATACCTACTATATATTTCACCAGCACCAGCCTATCACTAACTCTTACAGGAGGAAACCTCTTCAAGGTTCTTCGAGTAAATCTAATTATCAATCAAGTGAAGTCAATTCAACCCCCAAATTTTAAAGTCCCATCACATCTATTGGCTTCATGGTAACTTTAACCCGATAAGAATGGATAGATATGCATGTCCACTATCCTCGCCCTCCTTTTCCATGTGTTCTTTCCCAAGTTCCTTTCTATTTTTTATTTCTAATCAGGTGATGTCTTCAGTTTTCTTCTTCGTCTCGAGAAATTCGATTCGGCTGAACATTCCGTAATGTGGATTTAGTTATGTTTTCTTACTCATTATTTGAGTTGTCATTGATTCTTGAGTTGTCATCAATATTTCATTTTGCCAGTGTCCTAATACCCTCTGAAATAATTGAGAAGTGACTGGGTATTGTCTTTGGAAATTGGTTTTAAATCTTCTTTGAAGTGGGGCAACTGTGGTGTGGATTCTCTCTCCTTCTTGTTAGATCATAATAATATTGTGTATTTCGTGTAAAGCGAAATGACTTTAGTTTTGAATTACAAGAATTTGAATTTTTTAGAAAAATCTATGACAGATTATATTTTTGGAATTCCATTAGAAAAAACATGATCCAATCACATTACTTGCCTATCTCTGATAATTTATTATCATTCACTTGGTTCTGCTAGTGCCCTTGGTGTCCTTTTCGAGCCATCTGACAGGTCAGGTGTTCGTGAGCGTGGTTTCTGTTTCCTCAGTGCCTTTTGAATCAGTCTTCTCCTCGCGTTGCCTCTCGATGAAATTCCCATAAGCCCAATAAAAAAAGCCCAATATTCCCATAGCTTGTTTTCCGTGAATTCCAAATACTGTATTTTGAACAGTATATATTTATCTTGGTCTTCCTCGATGAAAACAAGAACAATATGATCTCCAAAGTTTCCGAGAGAGGAAAGTAAATAACAAGTCATAACCAGCGTGAACAAGCAAGAAAGAGGAGGTCGAAACAACTAAGAAGTATGTTTCTTGTCAAAAGGTGGTGAGGTGGCTGTGTGATTGAAGGTATAGCCGGTGGGAGGGGAGTGTTAGTAGACGTCGCCCCTGCAAATATTTGACTTGTCCTGTTTGTTGTAGCTCAATCTATTGATGTAGTTGAGATGAGTTGAGCGCCTCGTAATCTTCAGCAAGCACTTTATTCCTATCAAGGTGAGATTTTATTGACGTTTCAAAAACCATCACCCACACACAGAATGAAAGTATGATTGCTGGGGTTTGTAAGTCATAGTTTTCTAGCTCCTGCACAGAAACACTATGTGAGTATTCTCTCGATGGCCTGATAATGATGACCGTACATCGAAATCAGTCACCATCAGTAAAATTGACTTGCTAGTCATGAAGCATTCTCCAATAAGGTATCTTCAAAGTAGGTGCCTGCCTTAATAAACAATAATTGTATTCTTATCACTAGTGTAATGTTTCATTTATATTTTTCCACGGCATATTCCCGAAACTAGGTACCTAAAGGTTTCGCAGTCTGGGGACCATCACTCATGGCGAAAGCACCCACCGAAAATGAAACGATAATACCCCTTAGTGCCCATAGTGCTTGAGAGGCACTAACGAGTGTAAAAACCCATCTTATTGATTTTATATAAGCGATACGCTCAATGACAGGTGATCTAATTAATGTTCACGTCATCGTGTTCGTGATCAAAATGTTAAGAACATTGGTTGCTAAATAACATGCGGATCTGCACATAGGTACCTAGCAGTTTCGAAAGAGGGGAGGATCCGTGTTTAGGTGCTCCCATAATTTAAACGCTTTTATTCGCTCTTCGTTCATAATTCAAGACGAATAATCCCAGACTGAGATAAATTGGAGGGATGATGGCTGTTTGCGCCCAGCCTCCATACAAATGCCCGCTTCTTCAAGAGCATCTCCAGCTGGAGATACGACCCGCACATACGTTACCAGTTTAGTGAGAAGTCCGGCCCCACCATTCCCTCTCAAACCAAATTACCTAAATAACACGGGCAACCAAGGGATGAAAACCTTTTTACAGCTATATCAAGGCTTCTATTGTAACATTTTAAATAATAAATTCACGTCTAAAAACTCTCCTGAATTGTGCTTACATAACTCGCCACCAGATATCGCTGGAGAGCATAAAACAATAGTATAACAATGCTATCTGAAGGGAGGCTCCCGGTTTAGTAAAAAGAGTTCATTCAAGAGCGATATAGTTGGGACAAGGGCTCTCTCCGGTGGGAGTTTGTGAAAGGGATGAAAAAGCCAATGGGAGATGGATTTAAATAAGTGGCCGGGTCGAAAATAACCGTGAGGAGGATGGAGTAGCATCTGTCAAACCGAACCTACTTATAAAGGCCTTTTCTCCTTAGGGCTGTTTACTGTAATGGGGAACTTGCATGGTTAGGAGTTTTGCATTTTTAACCTCAAAAACTGATTCAATGACCTAGGATATGTATATTCATTGAATCAGTTGGCACCATGGTGCCAATTTTCATCTTCAAATCCCGACTTTTTTGTCCAGAAAACGTTTTGAAAAGGAGCGCGTGACGTCATTTAGGTTCCGCAAAAGATGGGAGATGAGGGACCCGCTCAGGTAGGCGGGGCCGGGGGCGGGGGTTGGTGACGTCAGGTCGGTTAAAATTGCAAAACCCAGTTTGGTTATGTTTCAATCGTCGGATACCCCTCATATAGAACCTTTTTGAAAAGCTCTTACTATGATCTCTCATATTACAAAATAAAATTTCAATCGTCGAATACCCCTCATATAGAACCTGTTTGAAAAGCTCTTACCATGATCTCTCAAATTACAAAATAAAAATAACACTGCAAGTTCCCCATTGTCTTATACCAGTCAAAATGACGGGTGATCTGTTTGCAGCATGATTCTTCAAGAAATCATCTTATTCTACCATATTTATGTACCATTCCTAACATTCTGTCATTTTTATTTAGGTACGGGTACATTAACCTAAAATAGATCCTAAAAGATTTCCGTTATCCACCTGTCATCCGTGCATTGTACTGGTCTCCCATCTCTTCAAGTTTCTTCAATGTTTGAATTTGAAAAAAAATTGTAAGGCGTTGTTTTTTCAACTCACTAATGTGTTGTTAATCACCCCATGCAGTTTCTGGAGAGAAAAAATCGATTGACTAGTATGAAAACTCTCAGAAAACGAATTTTCCGGTTATAGCAGTCATTATGACCGGTATTCCTTGTAATGAGGTACAAAAAGATGTTCCGGGCAGAGGGTTAAACAATCACGAAAATTCCCTCTCGCAAAAGAACAAAAAGTTCCCAGCGGTAGGGAGGAGTTCGAGAGTAGCCCTCGATACCACCAACGTCACTGTGATGCGCTAAGTACAGAAATCTATACCCACGAAATCGTCGATATTGGCCTTTCTCAGACTAGGTCGAGCGAACTAACTGACTGTGACGTCCTCTACTTTCTGCAGTACCTACGGTGATTTGAATGTAAACTCAAATATTTGCAGCGCGAATCCGACAACTCGTACATTTTGAGATCTATCTTTTCAGTTTGATCTCAATATTTACTAGTATGGTTAGCATAGGAAAAACTCCGATTTTGTGACTTCCTGAAATATGTAACCACCTTTACCCAATTCCCGACAGTGACATTTGGCCAACCAGACTGCTTGTTGTTAACAAAGAGTCTGAAAAGATCCACATAGAACGTAGGGTTTGGATGTTTCCATTTTCGAAAAGAGATAAACATACTCCATAAAGCCAAAAAGCCAAAAAAAGAAAACAATGACCTTAGGCCGAGGAGGTTGAAGTGAAAGGAGAAAAAATTGTTCTCACACCCAGGATAGAATCAATTAGGTTAATTATAATAGGCCCGAATACCGATTTACCTCAAAAGGCTTGGAAACGTAATGACGTAGTTTGATAACACCTAAAAGGTTTTTGACTCCTTCAAAAAGGTGGTTGAATAGTAGATAGGAGTGGCTACTGGAAGGTGTCAAAATTCACCGTTTGGTATGCTTAATTTTTGAAATTGAGGAGCTTGTATGCTTTTTCCGAAAAAATAACCATGAGTCAATAACCATAATACTGAAGAAGTGTTTAAAATCTTAGGAAATTCATTGAAATGTAGGAGTATAATAAGTATTCTCGTCTCAGTCTCCGCTAACATCAAAATTTTCTCTTCTAATGATGTAACTTTTCCTTCAAGTTTCTAGCCATTTTCTCTATTCCCAAAATGATTATGCAGGATGAGAACTAGGAGTCCTACAACATAGGAAGTATGTCACTATTTATGCAGTAGCGCAAATGTAACGTGCCTGAAACACCAACCTTCCATGATTTTGTCTGATTTTGTTCAACTCAGAGTGTTGTCAGGGATTAATCCTAGTTTGACGAGGGAACTGAATGAAGGAGTTGACTTTGAGCAGTTATTGCATCGCTAATAGAGTATTAGAGAAGGTTTTGAATAATATAGGTTATTGAATATTTTAACCTAATTCAAATTTCGAAATTGCGCGGAGAAATCTGTAATAGTGGGATGGCGTGACCGGAGAATTATTGGAGTTTTGTCGGCAGGACACGCCTCCCCCCTTCTCTCTCATTGCTTAATCGACCATAGCCCGAGGTAAAGAAATAACTTAACATGTAAATGAAGATTTTCTATCAGATCCAATGGTAATTAATTCCGTTCCGCGTAAGTTAAGGCAGCATAGCGATTACAGTTAGCCGACAGACGCCAAAGCATCATCAGCGAGCTGTGTTGGTTCGTACAACCTGTCTTCCACTTCCAAGGCTTTATCGATTCCAGACTTTGTTTTATTTGTGGGAATCATGAGTTTCTGGCCCGACCTGATACCAGAGGTCTAGGATGACCCTAATGATCCTAGAAGAAAAAACTGCTGTCCGATAGCGACCTGAATTGACGAATTATCTCCCCGGCAACAAACGGCCCAGGAGCCGTCCAAGACGAGTTTTGAATTCACAATCGACTCGATCTGTATTCCGCGACCTGCAGGTTCAATCAAACCCAGGAAAATAATTCCAAACACCGTACCAGCTCGAAAATTGTTGATTTTTACATATCTTGTAAATAATTATTTTTCTATTATAACGACTTTTTATTGGGTTCCTTTATTGGGTTTTATTAGAGCGGGTTACGTTTTTTTCCACTTCCTGCCCGAAGACAATTTTCTGAATTACTTCAGGTCCAGACTGCAAGTACACAATATGTCAACAGGGTGAGGAATAGGGTCAAACAGAAGCTCAATAGTCTTCACTAGTCTGCATGCTAGATTTTACGTTTGTCCTTGGGCTGACCATTAGTTCGAACCCCAAGAAATTAAAAGAATTAAAAAAATTAAAAGAATCTCTATTGCACGACAAGTTCTAATATACCTACTATAAATATTTGATTAGGTAGGTACAATTGGACTAATGCTTTGAGAGATGTAGCCGTTTACAGGATTTTGGGTTTGTGCAGGTGCAGACTCCGAAATGAAGCCGATTGCGACGACATTCATGGGGAACAATTTTGAGGGCCGACCCAATAGTAGCTTACATTTCGAAATCGGAAGAAAAGTGTTGAAATAAACGGGTGTTTACTACGGACACACTGACTTTTTGGTTTATTATTTTCAATAATGAACCTTTGGA
>JAEMON010000001.1:49770931-49784746 GCA_030264115.1 Lygus lineolaris | reverse complement strand
ATTGCAATTGCTTCATTTTCTTCGAAAATTCGCTAAAACACGTGATGATACTATACTAGGTATATATGTATACTATACCTATATCTTTGTTCCAACGGTATAGTCAGTTTTATTGTTTAGAGGATACATTTTTGAGAAAATCAAGTTTTTATGCGAAAAAACTAGTGTTTTTGAAGGAAATCAGGTGTTCTAGGGTGTTGACGACCTGACCATGACTTGAGGAGTTAAGTATCGTTTTCCAGGTAATTTTTCACGCCGAATCAAATAGTGACACTCCCGATTCATTTTGACTGATGAAAAATTGATTTTTCGATTAAAATAGTGAATTTTTGGACATACCACTACATCAAAACCATCATCATCTCATCTTTTTTGTTTTTAGTAATGTTTGTGAGCTGATTGAAATTTTCCAAAAGATTGTTGCTCAGATTTACCTCAATTGTTCACAAGCTTAACAAAATATGGTTTTGATATGCTGGTATGTCCAAAAATTCAATATTTTTATCGAAAAATCAATTTTTATTAGTCAAAATGAATCGGGACTTTTCGGGCTCATTTTTCACCCTCAATTTCCCTTCAAAAATTGTTCGAGGCTGAGAAGACGGGAAATTTAACGCTTTTTCTAACGATGTACTCAGATTTAGGTTTACTCTTCATATGAAGGGAGTTATGGCCTTTTCAGTAACCAAAGGTCGAAATTCGAAAAATATCTTAAAAGTGAAAACTCAGGTTTTTAGTGGTTTAAGAGAAAAACGGTAAGGGACACATTTTGTTGGAAATTAACTGTAGAACACGTGGAAGAAGTTTTTCAGATAATAAGTGAGACACCCTGTATACAAATAGATATATGTATATGTACATCTGACTCTGGAATTGAGACAAAAATCCACACAAAAATTCAAAATGTCAATAATATCAGAAGAAAGGATGGCCAGAATTTTTAGAGTACTCCGTGGTCAAAGTTTCAAGATTTAGAATCAAAAATCGCTAAAAAACGAGTTTTTGAGGTTTTTGGTGTAAATTACCATCTTAAACATAGGGATATAATATGGTATATTCGGAATCAGCGTGAAATTCCTTATGAGAACCACCCACCAAATAGGTAGAAATTATTCTTCGAAAATTTGCTTGAATGATAGTGTTTCTTAGACATCATAGTGAGGTTTTTTGGGGGTTCCCGGGTCTTTTCCGACCGTATCAGCAAACGTTCAGGTAGTCGAATTGTCAAAGTGTTGTCTAAGCAGGATATGAATCCAATTTCATAGGGGTTTTATCACCCCCAGCTGGATCAAACCTTCAAGTTGAAAATCATAGTTTTAAAGAAGTTTCTAGGAGTTTTCGAGATTCCCCAGGGACGTTGTTGATGCTGATAATGCTCATAAGTCAATACGCCGTCGTACTAAGTACGCTCAATAATTATATTTTGGAAGGTTTTAGGATTTTTCGGAGGTTCACGGGGAAAATTTATGCTCAAAAGGAGGGAAAAAATGAAAGAAAAATGCAGCTAGTGGTTTGGTGGAAAATGAAGTTTAAACAACTCATTTATTGTCAATGTTTCTCCAATCGTAATCTGGTTGTACAAGAGTTTCTGAGACTGTGTCTGGCAGACGAGGGTCCTCTTAGTATAGTGTTGATGGAGGAATGGGTCGTCCCATATGCCACCCGCCCTTTGTTTGGAGGAGATTAACAAGTGCTAGGCAATGTCACCTGTTTCAACAACTCACTTTGCCAGCCCATCGGGTCACAATTATCATTTCCTTGGTAGCAGTTCTTCTTGTGTTATCAACATGTCATGTCAGCCCGAGATTGCGACCTCCCGTGTCGGCACACCTCTGTTATATTTGGGAGGCCACTGATTTAGCCCGCATGAACATAGTCCAGTCACAGTGAAAATTGAAACAAAAAAGGCAAACATTGCAAACTTGCTGGTATCTCTGATTTTTTCATTATGTTGTGAGGACCCCCAACGGGTAGTATCCGCCCGAATTTGCAACCCTGAAAACTCTGTCCTAACTTCGTAGTGGTTTTCCTGGAAAACTATTATTTCATAAGCAGTAACAATTCGGTGAGTATACGTTCAAGAGTTAGATGAACCGTTCTTTTCCTTAGGAACAGATTACTTGAGAGGAGGCATACCGTAGGGTTTCTCTCCTCGAATCTGGTAGCTTAACGTAGCATTCCGAAAAAGCTATTATCGGATTATCGGTGGCATAAAGATGCTCGCCCATAGGAATAGGGCATGAGTAAGGTCGTGATCAACATGTGTACAAACCAATTGTATTCTTCATTTACGAGTATGATAAGTACCTACCTCTCCAAATCGAGATTAGAGTATTTCATGACGGCACAATATGACATTGGATTATTCATGATTTTTGAAACTACTGCCACACAATCATTGGAACGCACTACCGTACTAGAGAACGTTAGGAGGAAACAAAATTAGCAGTGTGGCGAGATATACCGCCCCATTGAATCAAACATACAGGGATATGGAGTGTTAAAGCCCCAAGTAGCGAAAAATCCTGAATTATGGCGGTGGATATTTAGTGAGAAATTCGCAGCGTTCTGCGAAGAAGGAGGAAAGAAAAAGAAGAGATAAAAGTGTGGGTGTGTGTGTATTGGAGACCATGAGAAGGGAAGGACGGTTGGCTACCATTCCTATGGGGAACAAGATTGGAAAGGTGTGCCACGATTTGTAATAGCAGGTTCCGGCCAGTTGAAAAGAATTGTAAGATGCGAGTATGAGTGCGTGCGTGTTGGCCCGACGCTTTTTTGTGTATGGGCACACAGCCATCCAGCTCGGGATTTATAACGAGGCGAGCAGCGTAAACGCGGTTGTCCTAAGCGAAATCGGTGCGGTGGATAAATAACGACCCCATCTCCGATCAGGACGTTTACAATAAATGTTATATTACATTTATTGCTGTAAAAGATTCGGTTAATAGGCACCTCAGTACTTTCAAACGACATTATATAGCTATTGTGTTCCGTGGTGGTTTACAAGGGAGGAAGAATAAAGAAAGAGAAAAATAAAATAAATTAAGAAGCGAGACGAAATAATGAGAAAGAAGATGATAGATTAATTTGATTGATTCAGTTTTCACTGTTACAACAAGCACATGATTATCGTATACCTACACATGAATATATAGAATTGGCATGTACAAAATGATTGTTGTCAACAAGTTGATGGGCGGGCTCCATCTTATAGCATAACATGAATGCATATTAAATGTTTCTAGTAATAGGAATCCTGAAGGTACTCTCCGTGCCCGATGTGCTAATCTGTATAATCGCTGAAAATATCATTGAAATAGGATAGACACACCGACAGCGGAGTAGGTACAGTCGAAGCTTGTAGGTAGTGAGTGCATATTACCTATACCATATTGAAAGAGCTGATGAAACTCGAATACAGAGCCTCAGCAAATTATTGTAGTAATTCTAGTGTTTTGAGGGGCCAAGAAACTGATGTAATTCGTTTTCCCCATTTTTCTAAGACAAATTTACGACCAATTTTGATGCGGTTTGTGGCATGCTTCATTTTATTCAGTTCTGGATTGGGGGATCAGCTACGAATCATTTTAATTTCGTAATTTTGAATTTTTCACGGCATTTTAAAAATTCAAATTGGCATAAAGGCACCTCATCCGCCTAGAGAATGATAAAATAGGAAGAATGGTGCCAATCGCATCAAAATCCGTTGAAGATTGGATGAGAAAAATTAGAAAAACTGTGTAACGCTAAAATGGATAGGTGAGGCAGGAGGGGGAAGGTCTCCGTTTTTTAAACTTATTGGTTCTAAGCCGTAATACTTTTAAGGTAAGAGTTCCTATAAACTCTTCGGTAGCTGAGATTTCGGCATTTTTAAGAAGATTTTTGGTTCACTCCCTTGGCCCCTTGACTGTCTAGGCCTTCCCATACAGTACGCTATCGGACAAATAATAATTCCAATTAAGGGTGCGCTGGACGCCTGGCTTCGGAAGCGCCTCAACGATGCACCGACGTAGCTCAAAATTCTTTTTATTATTTTTCACGTTTGTGATTATGAAAATTCATCTAATTCCGTATCTTATTCAATCATAATTACAGACTTTACGATGTGAATAATAATTTTAAGTTTATCCAATCCAGAGAAAACTGGAAGAAACCGATGAAAACCTGGTGTTTTGCAGGTTTCTTCCAGTTTTCTCTGGATTGAATAAACTTAAAATTATGATTCACGCAGTAAATTTTGTAATTATGATTGTATAACATAGTACGTAAATCGAAGAATTTTTAAAATCACAAACGTGAAAAATAATAAAAAGGATTTTGAGCTGCGTTGGGGCATCGTTGAGGCTCTTCCCTAGCCGGGCGTCCCGTGCACCCTTAAGCCCCCCCCCCCCCCCCCCCCTCAAATTTCCATTTTTCATCACAGTCAGACCAACTGACAGTCGCACATGGCGACTGATAGATATTGAACCAACTATGTTCGAAGAGCACTGAATACAAAAAGCAAGAAGTTCAATTTTGTAGCACATTATAATACTCTTTCCCGAAGTGACTGAACTTCTAGAACATACGTGTGTACAATTTTTCAAAACCATCTTTAAAATAGAGTAAAAAATTGTCTCCTAACCAGGCCCTAATGACTCGATTCGGTTCTAATGCCGGGTAGTCGGGACTAACCTCATGATAAATTCATCTCGATTGGGCCCGTAATAGAAACTGCAGGGACGCAAATTGGTATTTATTGGTATGAAAGTTACCATAAGTCCACGTAGTGTTATGTGAGGAGGCTATTATACTGTCCGCCCAACTTGGTACCTTTTTGACTTATTGGTCCCCCTTCTTTTGAGAGATACATCTTAATCCGCTCCTGATTATGTTCTTGGTAGGAATGTGAGTTGCTGTTTGTAGTGATTCCACTACACACAATATGCTAACTATGGCGAGTTTTGTCTCATGAGAAGCTGGCTGTGGAATATTATTCGAGTGGGTCGTCGTAGTACGAGTAAAGGATCTTAATTGCATTGGGGTTTACTGTTCTACTGATGAGAGGTCGTGTAGAGGTCTCGGAGAGGCCTATAGCGGATTTTGTAGAAACTCACGGGGTCCTTCTGTTCTTCTTTGGGGCACTCATTTTGCGTTGCTGGAAAGCGGATAAAAATCATTCCTCTCGATACTCCGAAAGGGATTCTTAAAAGAACCAGTGATTGAGGGGGTCCCTAAGTATGATAGGAAACCTGGCGGTGGTGACGTCGAAATAGTGGGTTCTGGGCAGGGTTCCTGAAAAGGACCAGTCCCCCACTCTTCTTGCAATACAAGTTGAAGTGCGTGGGGATCCGTCGTCCATTTTGTTTTATTTATCCGTTTTATTAAGGACTCTTTTTATTGTGGTTATTTGTAATAAATACGCACACAGACACACTAACAGACATCAGTTGCACATTTTTTGGTTTCTAGGTTGTTAGGAATTTGCGAATAAAACATTCATTCGTGTTCTGTTATTCAGAGTTTCTTTGTTAGCTTATCTTAATCATATTATAGCTCGTACCTTATGGTTCACATCATATGGTGACCCCAAATTAAGATTGAACATTTCGACCAACAGGCTCAGTGCTAAACCCAAGCGCCGTATATGGCTTACAAGACGTTAAAGTACCTAGACCAAAAGAAGAGTTGGAAAGGCAGATTGCTAAGCTGATCAGTCAGATAGCCGCCTCACAGACACAATTTGAGCGGCAGAGGGAGCAGGACAAGCTGAACAAAACAGGGTGTTGCCTCCTCGATAGGAGGTTTCAGAAAAAAGCATACAGATGGGTAGCTCCATGCACATTTCCAAAAAAACTCCTAGGGGGGCTGTTTCTATTAGGAGGCAGCTACAAAAATGCAATCTTCCCGACGCCACATGAAAGATAACGGCTTGAAAATTAATTTCCTCATTGACACTGGGGCTGAGGTATCTGTATTGCCCAAGAAGTACAGAGAAATTTCAAGACAAACAGGACTTATAGGGACGATAGGAGGAAGCACAAATCCAACCTATGGGACAAAGAAATTGACTTTTGACTTGAAGGGGGAATTTCCTTTCTCATGGGATTTTACAGTCGCAGATGTTGTGGAGCCGGTGATTGGGGTAGATTCCTTGTGTCACCATAGGCTTCAGCCAGAGTTGGTAGGAGAAATGCTGATTCCGCTGCCCACCAATGCTGCCTCATCAGAAAGATGTCCATACAGGGCAATATTGAAGGAATTCCTTGATTTAACGGGTGTAATCAGATTGCCTGGAGTGGCAAAACATACCGTGCAGCACGTGATTAAAACGAATGGAATTTGCGGGGATGAAAAAGGACAAGATTTGTCAGAGATCAGACAGCCCTTTGGGTGATCCCTTCGCATATGGTACCCAAAAAGAATGGAGAGTGGAGGCCATGTGGAGATTATCGGGAGTAGAATAAAGTGACTATACCTGATCGTTATCCATTACCTCATGTCACGGATTTTGCGCAGACTCTACATGGTACCTCAATATTTTCCACAATACACCTCAAGAGAGCCTATCATTAGATCCCCGTGGCAAGGGAGGACGTTCAGAAAACAGCCATCACCACTCCATTTGGCTTGTTTCAATTTCCGGCTGTGCCATTTCGTTTGCGACATGCAGCACAAACATTTCTGAGGCTGGACTTCTGTTTTGTTTACCTTGATTACGTGCTGGTATCGTCAGCAGGACTGGAGCAATATCAGCAAGACTTGCGGGAAGTATTTCGGCGTTTTTCGGACTTTGGACTGAATACAAATGAAGAAAAGTCTGTTTTTGGGCAGCCTAAATACAATTTTTGGGACATGAAATAGACAAAAATGGTTTTCGACCAGCACCAGCTAAAGTAGAGGATATTGATAGCTTTCAGATCCGGAAAACAGTTAACCAACTGCAAAGGTTTCAGTAAATGATAAACTTCTACTGTTGTTTCATTCCCCAGGCAGTTTAGAGACAGGTGAGGTTGCGAAATTGGATTCCGGGGAATAAAAAGATGGATAATTCGCAATTAGTTTGGAACCTGGCTGCAAATAGGATTTCGAGAAATGTAAACTGTTTCTTAGTAATGCCACTACTCTCAGCTATCTGGTGGTGAATAATGCAAGGTTGGTTCAGCGGTGGAAGCTTCGAACACTGCGATTGGGGCTGCATTGCAGCAGGAGATGCAGAAGGGGCTGAAGCCATTACCTTTCTTCTCAAAAAACGTAGTGAAGCTCAAACCAAGTACAGCACATACGATCGGGAGCTGTTAGCCATATATGGGGCGATAAGAAACTTTAGGCATGAGATTGAGGGCTTACCCACAAAAATCGTGACTGACCATAGGTATGCCTCTGTCTTTTGCCTTTAACCAGAATTTAGAGAAGGCGACCCCTTTCCAACGACCGTAATTGCATTACACATCCCAATTCAGCACCGACATACAGCAGGTCAGCAAAATTTGTGGCTGCACTTTCAAGGGTGGACGCATTAGATTTCCCGGCAGACATCTCAGAAGGGGAGTTGGGAGCAGTGCAGGAAAGGGACCAGGAGTTGCAGCAGATCCTGGCAAAACAACGAATCATCCCTCAAGCCGGTGAAATTGCTGATACATTCAAAGGCGATCTACGGAGAGATGCGAGGTGGCAGAATTTAGCCATTCCTCCTCACCGAATTCCGTAGGAAGACCTTCGACAGGATCCACAATATGGCTCTCATCCAGGAGCAAAGGGATATTTGAAGTTGAAACAGGAGCGAGCAGTATGGCGGGGATGAGAACGGATATTAGGAGCTGGCTCAAAGAGTGCATGGACTGCCAGTTCAGTAAGATATTGAGACATACAAAGAGTCTGATGGGTAAATTTTGTGAGCCAAGTGGCAATTTCAGCCACATTCACATCGACATAGTAGGCCCCTTGTCACCTGCACGAGGAAAGTGGTTCTGTGTTACGTTCATAGATAGGTTCACACGCTGGCCAGAAGCTGTTGCAGTGGCCAACATTCCGGCAGAGAAGATAGCAAAATTGGATCCCCAGGTTCAATCCAGCAAAATTGGATCCCCAGGTATGGCACCCCACTAACCGTAACGACCGATCAGGGGCCACAGTTTGAGAGCCAGCTGATGTCAGAACTTCGGGCGAAGATGAGAACGAAACGGATCAACACAACAGCTTACCACCCGCAAGCTGATGGGCTACTGGACTGGCACCGGACTCTAAAAGAAAGGATAAAGAGCCTGAACAACAAGAATTGGGTAGATATAATTCCAAAGATCTATTTAGGACTAAGGACTTTTGGAGCTTCGCCGGCCGATTTAGTCTACGGATCCCCAATAAGGCTCCCAGGGTATTTTTTTTTTTTTTTTTTTTTTTTGAAGAGGCTGGGCGTATGGGGCCATCAACCAATGGGCAGCTGCTCAAAAGTCAGGTGGGAAGACAAGTGATGCCTCCAATGAGAATTGAATCATCCCATATTTACGTTCAGAGAGATCTCGTATCAGCTGGCCATGTATTCTTGAGGATTGACAGGCCAAAGCCATCACTACAGCGACCGTATGAAGGACCGTATCTCTATCGATAGGTTGAAACCACCTATCTTGCAGCAGTATGAGGGGGAATCCTGCAGTGTTTTCACTACATGCTATATTACTAACAAATTAGCATTTTTTGGTTTCTAGGTTGTTAGGGATTAGCGAATAAAACATTCATTCAAGTTCTGTGGTTCAGGGTTTCTTCGTTAGCTTATCTTAAACATATTAAGCTCTTACCTCATAGTTCACGACACTGTTGGTTTCCTTGTTCGACTTTATTAACTTATATAGCTCCTGTTCAAGTGAATTATATTAGATTAATTCGGCCCATCATTCGAAATAATACGAAAATGGCTATCTGCTATCCGCTCGGTACCATCTAGGTTATCGACACTCAGACTACTCGAGAAAGATATTGTTCAGAAATTTACTTCCCCATTTAAAAACGTCATTATCTACTACTGAGGAACATGGCTTCCTTCAAGGGCTACCACTAATATTTCGAAGTTTACAGAGTACCTACCTACCTACAATCTTGCAAAATTTGAAAAATTATAATAAAATATAACCCCCGAAAACACACAACACACACGTTAAATAAAATACACAAGCCAGAGGTAGAATAAATGTACACACACACACACACACACACACACATTAACACACATACATTACATATACTTCAGTAGAGTCAGAAGCGAAAAAGAAGATACAAAGAAATTTTGTGTTAGTTGAGAGTTGATATTGTTCACTAATTTTATGAACCATTGATTTTGTAAACGTCATTGATGAACCATGACCCGTTTTTAGTTCTCCAGAGCAGTCATGTTGGTATTTCCCTCTTGATTATGGTGATGAACATTGTCACGAAGGCCTCCCAAAGTCTCCCATATATTTTTGCTGATGATGTAGGTAGGTAGTATCATAAGGTGCTGCAAAACCCCTTGAATTTGATTGGAGAAAAACTACATTTGACTGGGGAAAAAACTACATTTTGCTGAAAAACAACTAACTTAGTTTTGAGAAAAAAAATTGGTTGGGAAAAAACTATATCTATGTGACTGGGAAAAAACTAAATTTGGTTAGGTAGTAAAAAAATGAATTTGCCTGGAAATAGCTAAAGTAAGCCATCAGTACAGCCATCCAACCCATCCAGTTCCATTGAACCCATTAGCTTCATTCAAGGTTGCAGCTAGCACAAATCAGGACATGCGGGAGTGTTCAATGTTCTTGGAGTAATATATGTAGTCATTCATACTTGAAGTATAAATGCACAGCTGAACTTTCCTGTTTCCGAGTTCAACAATTTTTATGGATAGACGATCCATCAATTCCTACCTGAGGATAATCTCAATCTGAACGTAGCGAAAAGACTCGGTTGAAGGCGCCGGGCGATTACAATGTAACAGGGAAGTCAACTACGAGTAGATGGACGTTCGACATTCAGCGGCGCTAAAGGGACTTGGGGAGGTCCCATGTGACATTGATGGAGTGTTTAGAAGGGTGTCGTGACGGAAAGTTTTGGTTTGTCAACTCAAAGGAGTTTACTTCCCCTTCCACATGTCTTCGAAACTACTCAACTGTAATAAACACAATGTTTCCAAGACTTTTCTTGTTAAGTTTCAGAAGGATTTTCTTTGTTGTACAACATCAATAAGAATTGTGCATTCTGTGAGGGAAATTTAAATGTATCCAAACATAACCTATACCACTGTTAAAAAGTTTCAGCGAATTTTCAGGGAAGATAGATTGAGCTAATATAACCAGTCCAAACATTCTGGTTGGTGAACTGTTGAATACTTTCCATTATTGAAAAACTTGAATTTTATACTACAGGGTAATTTATAAGACGACTGGTAATTTATGCAGACACTCCCACTGGCAAGGTTTATGTAACTGAAAAGCAATTGGTAACAGAGAAGTATCAATTTGAATCATTTGAATCAATTTGATACAATTCTAGGTATTGTATTCAGGAAAATTCAATTTCTAACGTCACCATTCGATTGAGGAGACATTTCCTGCAACAAGGAAAGGTTGGAAACTGCAAAACAAAAACCTAAGTATATCTCAGGAATGCAGAGCGGACACGACTAACAGAGGACCTACCTAACCCATGCCATATCTACTATCTGCTCAACAATTAAGCTATCCACAAAGCTAAGAAACGTGCTGAGAACTGATGTACAAGTCCCCAACACTACCCCTGAACCAACTATACCTATACCTAAATCGACATTATTAATAATAATTGAAGAATAAGCATAATCACCCGACATGACAACCTATAAAAGAGAATGGATAAGGTTTGTAGTTAGTACTAATGTTTACACCAATAGTAGGTACATACTTATCTCAAACTTTCGCTTTAACATGACTAACAACAATTTTTTGAGAACTAAGTAGCCGTATGTATTGTGTTCACTCGGGAAATGGGCGCAGTCATTTTTCAACGTGTTTCCCGTTGAGTGTATTGTTATATTTTCCATCGCCCCACAACTCTCTGATGCAGGCCTCCAACGAACAAAAGATCATTACAAAACTAAGTTTCGAGTTCTCTGATTGGTTTAAAAAGTTTGAGAAGGGACAATGCCGCTGCGCCAACGGTACAGTACCTCAGGCAAAATACATTTTTCCTAAGCTGAATCTCCAGGGGTTTGGGGAGACGCGCAACATGCCAACTTGGGTAAATTTACTGTTATGGAGGGGCATTAGAATTACAAGTACCATTTCCCGTCCAGAGAAAGGCCTCTTACCATTCCTTGTCTTTTTAACCTCACCAACTACTGGGAGGTTCTTTGTCCTACTTACCGCAGGTACCTATAGCGTCTAACCATTGTAAACATAATCTGCAACCACCATCGTGAGACCATATTCAGTTTTTTTGAGCCGAAAACCCTCTCTTCTAAAACGCACAGAAATATAATTTGATTACATTGTGAATTAAGATCGAATGGTTGTACAGTATGAAGTTCTTTATACAAATGTAAATTAACAATTCTCATAGGTTCAATGTTGATTGCACTTTAATGGATATCAATTCATTTGTTGATATTATTTTGGAGCTTTTATTTCAACGTTGTTGAATGAAATAACCCACCTATACTCTTGGATGTCGTTGCGTAGCTGTACATAAAAGTTTCACACAGTGTGAATAATAATTTTCTGTAGAATGATTTACAACTCCAATTTTTGACACAATTGAATTATGCACCCACTTAAGTATTTGTATCACAACTGTTTCAACGCTGCACCATCTGTTTTGCCAGTTAAGCTGGGCTACCGAGCACAATCTTAAGAATGGTTTTCTACTTATCGATAAAGGTGAAACATCCCTTAATCTTCAGCCATTTAAATTTATCTTACCTACCTGTCTACTTCATGGGTTGGGATGGATATCAACATTATCAAACAATAATATAAAATCCTTGTGGGCGGGCGCGCGGGGGGACGCTTCAATGAGTGGGAATCAATTCAATGTGAAAGTTTGTCAGAGTAACAACCACTCCCTCAATCGCCACGCAGGGTTCTGAGAGTTCACTTCCTTTTGAACGTAGTTATACTTAACGTAGGTAAACTTTATCAACCCGAAATTACCGTTTCATGTTCCTTCAACATCACAGTTCTCTTAAAAGTACTATTTATTTAGGTCCAAGAGTAATTTTTCAACCTTCCGTTAGTTGCGCCCCTTTTCATCCCATTGATAGTCGCTCTGCACCTGATAGGTGCTTTTCAATTTCCTAACTAGCATATCCGCCGCTTTGGTGTTGAAGATGTTGCGTTCAATAAAAGGATTATAACGTACCTATTTATAAAAATTATTTCTGGCCCAGTGTAAAAATCAAGTAGAGGCAATTGTAGATGGGCGATTTTACAGAAATTTACGTTTTGTGCGTACTGATTGCTGTAGCTTTGGAAGATGATCGATTTTTGTCCTTATAGAATGATATCTGGAGCAGTCTGGCATTAAGCTTTATTTTAGAAATTCCCATAATTTCCATTCCCACGTTTAAACCATTCCTACTTTCCCACGTTTAAACCACCAAACTGTAACTCGCCGTTCATGTACCCAAGCCAGTTCATTAAATTAGAAAGGACCGACGTCAAACGCACGATAAAAAAAATTATTCCAGTCTTATTTGGACATGTTAGGATGTGGAATTTCGGAGGTGGGTAGGTAAGTTAGTTATTCTGGGGCATAATTATAACATTTCTAGTCGCGTACTCGAGTTTCGTCACCTTTGTACCACTGGTGTTGTTCTTCACTTAGTCGTCGCTAACTCATCCCACGTTTTCGCATTCCTCTATGTCGCCATGTATGTTTTCGCACATGTCGCCAGGATGTGACATGTTTTTGGTAAATCAGCAGTGTTTGCTGGGCCCTAATTTTAGTTTTTCAGAAAACTGAAAAGGTTAGTTTGTTTTGAGGTCTATTACAAAAATAGAGTTAGGAACGAAAAAAGATATTTCACGTACAAATGTTGGTTGAGCGTGCTTATTGTTAGTCGTAAACACAATGGGTGGCTCGTAACCCAGGTAAGAATGTGCCCTTGGGCTTTTATGAAAAATGTGCCCAAGGTCGGGCAGGTATACGAAAAAGTGACCTTACAACCAAGGTCGTGTCAGAGGGACACAATGTCAATGTCCTATAGCCTGAGGCTTCTTATAGGTACACTAACCTCAACAAGTAAATCGTGCCTAGGGGCACAAATCGAATGTCCTATCGCCCGGGGCGCCTACAGGAAATAAGATTAATATGAAAGAAATTGTGCCAGAGGGGCACGAGTCTCCAACGTATCACCTGTGGCGCCTAAAGGATGCAGACTGCAAAAAGAAGGGCCTGAAGGGCGCGGCTACTAAAATCACAGCGTGTATAGAGAACAGATCACAACCTAATTTCATTGGCCAATGAACATATAACTAGAATCACGTGGTCGAAGCCCAATGGTAGTCCTTGCACGTGAGGGCGCAGATATAGGGGGCACGGAGGAGGGCACATCACTTGAGTCATTTAGCTCGATGGCGAGTAGGGGCACTGGGATATGGATACAACGTTCCTTGGTAACTGGAGGACGAGGGAAAAAACAGTATGAAAGCTTTACGAACAGTTTGGGGGACGCGCACGAAGCTGGTGGCCACCGAATCACTGACACCACCACCTCCAACTGCCTTAAAGTCTTAGGCCTCATGTTGCAAAGGGATCACTACTGGGGAGAGCACTTAACAAGGCGAAAGCTGAAGCATGGAAGAAACAGAAGGAAGTTCCACTCAATGTAAA
>JAEMON010000001.1:49754592-49769931 GCA_030264115.1 Lygus lineolaris | reverse complement strand
ATTTTACATTGAGTGGACCTTCCTTCTCCTTCTTCCATGGGAAACAGCTCAGTGAGCCCTGAGGACTCACTAATGCCTCTTCAGATGCCTCAGACTCAAACAGCTGCACCTTCACATCAAGATCGAAAACCTGCTGCGTCTCCCTCTCTGCCTGCGCGAACGCTGCCGTGAACTAGTCGACATCACCCGACTTGCTCTTTTCTTGGAACGCATTGCACTAGATCGTGAACATCCGCCGACGAACCGTTCTCTCTGATGTTGCAATGACCGTGGTTACTTGAAGGGATACCAGTTGAAACGACTGAAAACCGCCTAGCTCCCTTCCTATATCCAAAAGTCAAGTATTCAATCGCAAGTCTTTTATTGTAACGTAAATTCAACACAGTGCAATGCAAAACCAATCCGCTTCATCCACAATCCCGTTCGCACTCATCTGCTGCGTCCATGGGGTTGAAAGCCGCTGGACTAGCACAAAAATATTATTATCATAACAATTATTATTAGTTCGTTGGCAAGCATTTTCGGAGAATTCTAAGGGATCAACTTTCAATATTTAAGAGTCTAAAACTTTTTCGAAAACAATTTTCTGAGGATCATAGTGAAGAATATTCATTAATAGTATCTTTTACTAGCCTGAAATGAACTAGTGGTGATGCGGGAAAAATAGGGAATTAGAATCTGTAAGACCAAGACGTGACTGACATAAATCCTATGCTGTATGCTCCCATACAGTTTCTTTAGGAGAGTGTAGCACGTACGCCTAGGGACTCCCGGAGAGGTCTTTGATGTCAGTTTAATTCCAACCTTCAAAAACGAATTTCACGTACCTACAAATCGAAAGCGAACGCACCTTGTAGAAACCGCGTAACCAAAGAAAAACAATCTTGAGGGCGGTAAGTCGGATCAAACTCAATTTTTGTTGGAACGGTCGAACCTGTTAGGGGTTTTTGATCAGTATAGGTGAGGAAGGAGCAGGAAGTTTGACGGGGGTGTCAAAGTAATGCCTAGAGAGGGAAATCGGGAGGCCTGAGTGCGACGGTGGTGTATTATGAAAATATGGAGAGGGGAAGCTGTTTAGCCATGTATTAGGGGCTCCAGGGAGACAAATTGGTTGGAAACCAACATGGCGCGGAAGGGCTGTTAACCTTCATGTACACCTACCTACTCTTTCACCAATGCTATTTTCAACAGAATAGCAGTTTTTCAAAATCATTTATAATTTGTCCATACGAATAGGTTGTACTCTTGTCAGATGTTAACTCGAATAAATATTTCATCAACTAACTTCCTCATAGTACGAACCTATTCACCGATGGTTTTGCTTCCAAATATTTTCGAACGGGAATATTGAAACACTACTATCTCTCCGACGTTGTTTAAGCGAATATTCGAAGGAATGGCTTCAAAATTTTAGTTATGCATATTCCTGGGAATTTCCTTCATGGAAATCCATTTCAAACCATTCTAGAACGATCCCTGAAGTTGAACACTTTTTCCTAAAATAAGTTCATAAGTATGTGTAACTCCTTGAAAATGTCTAACTTTGAAAATGTAGTTTTAGTTTTCATGATTGAGGACTATGTAGCAAACCAAAGATTTCCCAGCCTTTACCGCCACAAATTCCACTTTTCCTATTCAAGCAAAATGTGTGTCTGTCTTACCCAGTAATTATTGTCAACTATTCCAATATTCGAATAAAACTAATCATTCAATCAATAATATAATATATGACAGTAAAATCATTCATAAGAACATTTTTATGAAATTCAGGACCTTTTTTGTAAATTGTACTTAGTCCGTTTTGCCAGACAGACACATACTTGTAATGAATTACTGCTCGTCAGACCACCAATGGTCGCCCGCCGACACACTTGGAATGAAGTGCTAGCTTTCAGACCACCAGAGTTTTGTATAAATATTTACTTAGGTACTGGACTTCAAATGATGAAAGGTCAAGGGGTGTTTCCTCTGGCCACCTTTTGAAGAGTGAGTAACTGAAGATTGAAGACCGTTTACAGCGGGTGCCTAAAAGTTGAGAAGGAAACGTGTTGGGAAATTTAAAAAAAAGCTAAGCGGCAAACAAAACCACCGAAGATCTAGTCGCAATCTTAGTTACGCAAACGAGTGAAACCGCTGTCACAAAATCTCCTAGATATGCTTTATCTTTAAAAGTAGGTAGGTATTTGGATAATGTTCATATTCGAACCCATGGCAGAGCCATGAATCCATGGTAACCATCAGGACTTCCTTAGTTGTACTGCAAATAGGCGTCACTGTCCAGTTTTCGAGGTATTAACTGCCCTTCTTGCTTCTTGTTACTGTTTCAGTTCCTTCTGACTATTGACGTTTATCGGGTTCTATTGTTGTAAGGATTTGGGTCTTCTGCCGTCCTTTGCCAGCAGATTGGCTCTTTTTTGTATGAACTTGGAAGTAAAGGACAATTGCCTACTTCGATATCGTTTATGTTTCTGTGAGAATGGTCGTTTATGTTTCTGTGAGAATGTTCGATGAGATTTATACTCTTTTTCAGGCAGTAAATTGTCTTATTTTCTGATATATGTTTTCTATGAGTGATTAAAATTTATCGTTTGTTCCAAACTGTGATTCTTCATATTATTTTCCCTACGATCCGGGTGACGTTTCAACAATTATTGTATGTCAAGGTTTTGTTCGATTTGTCAGAGATGGGTGGGGGCGGTTCATGCCGTTAGGTTTGAACTTTGATCAACCATCTTTAGAATCTAAAAAAAAAAAAAAAAAACATTACTAACGTATCAGTGACAACAAAACGGAATGGTTACACCCATTTGCAGTGCAAATAAGAGAACCCCAACTGTTTTTTCTCAAATTCCTATATTCGCACGACAAACTATTCTTGTTGTAGGTAGCCGTCATGCGAAAAAAAATAGGAGGAAGACGGACATTTTATTATTTGAAGAGATTGAACGTTTGGGAAGAAATTCAACGTTTCCTGCCCTTTGGTTTTGCCTTATACGTACGAGGAGAATCTCTTTTCAAGGAGTTTATTTTTAGTTTTAGCACTGTAAGTGCCTATCCAGATTTAACTGGTGTTAAAATTCGGATAGTATCATTCAGTAATTTGTCAGAAAGCTTGGTTATATATTATAATAGTACCTACATCACTCCCCCTATTTACTACAGTGGACAGTGTTTTCATAGGCCCCAATACTTTTTGGTACACGTTCATGTACCCAACATGGTATTTCTTCGCTTGGAAGTTTCTGGCCTGGTAGGCCATGGAGAATCGTAATTTTCAAGGTGAACGCTACGTCCAAACTATGGCAGATTCTGAAAATAGTAGGTATCCTTCACGATGTTATCATGATAATCGGGTAGACATTCAGCTAGGTTACCATGGATAGGTTTCAGTCTTAGTACAATGCCTGGCCCCCACGGACAAACGCATTGTTAGGCGTTTATACGATGTGTGATATAGCAAGCTCAATTAACCGGGGACAATGCTCATGCCCATATCAGCATTATGAGGATAAACAACCATGTTCTAATTAGTTTTGATGTGTGACCTTGGTTGCTACCTAAATCGCAAATATATTGTAGGTCCATTGGGTCAAATCCTAAATTCATCCAAATATAATTGCATGAGACCGCTGAGATGTTCCTTATCATATAATTATTTGTGGTTTTCTCTTCGGTTTAACAAATTCGCCATTCAAGAAGTAGGTAGGTACGGAATTGTTGCAGTGAAACTGCAGAACGGGCCATTGAGCAACGTAGAATAATTTAATTCCAAAGGATGGCTAGTTCAGCAAATCTTGGGGAGTGGATTTATATTCATTGCCTGTATAGGAGAATCTTATACATAGGTAGGTAGGTACGTACCTAGATAATACAACGATAGTGATCGTGAAAATGAATCTTGATCCCAGAGAGCCCAGTTCAGATAATTCTACCAAGAAAATCATTGTAATCGTCGGACATCGGAAGTACTTCTACGATAACGAATCATCCTCATGGTTGATTATCGACTACAGGCTACTCACTTGCCTCAGTCCTGTTCAGCCTGCATTCTCACTAAGTGCATTTGCTCTCTCAACACGAAGGTCCCATTGATATAGGTTGATATATTTGATATCATGGCGTATCAATTATTCTTTCTGTTCATACAGTCCCCCCCCCCCCCGGCATCTCGAGACATCAATACTCTGACACAACTCCCGATACTTGACATAGTAGTAGCCTAGCATCACTATAACCCATAATACACCAATATGCCGAAACTACCCACCGTATTTTAATGGTTTTTGCTCCACCTCGATCCTTGGGCTGTGAAGGAACTTGAGCACTTCGTTTTCTGGATTTGGGCGATACTTGAACAGCTTCTGGAAAATGATCGCAGCACTTCATCTTTGGTGAGATCGTTCTTATGTACTTCACTAGAAGGATGGTGGCAACGATGTCTCCCCCAATTATTTCTGTACCGCCGGTTTACAGAATGTATGTATAGATTCCAACCTCTCACTAATGTATCCTGTGCAACGCTCGGGAGAACACGGGTAGTTAAAGACAGAACATTTTGAGAGGGTCAAAAGTCGGATGTGAATTGTACTTCTCTGAAATTCCTCTATCCTTTCATCATCTGGCATACATTCGTATATTTCAAAGTAACCCCCATTTCTGCGGTTAAGGCCGTGAGCTTGACTCTTGTTTTTGTCATATTTATTTATTCGACTCCTTACTTAATAGTACGCCGGGCTTTTTGATGTTCTTTCGTGAAAGGGACTTGCTTATGAACTCAAGACGTTAGCGATTCCGGTGAACACACAAAGGGAAACGATACGACTTCTAGCTCTTCTATTCCTGATTCTCTTAGATCGTCACGAAATAATTCGACCGAACATCCAAACTCAGGGCAAAACTTTGAAGATTGGTGTTGAAGAACTCCGTTCGAGTAACTACGACGGAACGGTTTCACTGCGCATTTAGGAGTTAACCTGTGCCAATGCAATGAATAGTAGTTATCACTTGTTATTATTATTTTTTTTTTTTAACTTAACGATAGAAATTGCGTTCTCTGCATTCACTCACACATTTCGTGTTCAGGAAATCCCCCTTCCTAGGGGCAGGCAAATATTTCGGACATCATTTTAGTGTAATACCTAGTTCTCAATTCTCAGCTGATTTGTGTAGTTCATTTGGTTCAATATTTGTTCAATATAAATAAATTTATTTTCAATCGAACATCAAAAATACTTACTGAACGTTTCCTCCACCATCTTCCACATTCTCACCAGTTTTACAAAGATGTAACGCATAGGATTTTTACATAATTTTACCCAGGTATCACAGGCATAATAATTAAGGAGAGCCTATAATAAAATAAATCAGGAGAAGAGAGTTGAAAAAGAAGACAAAAAAATGTACCAGAATGAATGGGGTTGTCGGACACGGTCTCATTGACTATTGTCTTATTTTTGTTACATCATTATCGTATGGTTATTTCCCGAAAATTCTACAACATAGAACGTCAGCTAGTCCCTGGAAAGGTTTATGAACTTACATAAGGAAATGTTATTAGTGAAATCATCATATATTATCAGTCATACTAGTTGTTAAATTTAATTTAATTTATTGTAGTGATATGCCAACAGACATCAAATAACATAAATGTATTAGGTATTATCATAATGTTGAATGTTTGTGTTCACATTTTCCGAGACCTAATGAATAGGTCAAGCTTTGAAAAGCGGACTGAGTGACTCAAGAGCTTGAGAGAGCAGTTCTCAGTTTGAGAAAGTTGTCTGTGGTGGGAAACGAACCGCTGAGTTGTTTCTGTTACTCGGGGGTGACATAGTTTTCCCAAAGATAAAATAAATCGGTTGAAAAAGAGAAAATAGTGAAGCAAAGGATCCCAACTCGCATTGGGATGAAGGGAACACCGGCGCAACGTTCCACCTTCCCGCAACGCTGGTGCTCAACCAAACCCCTCCATAGCGGGTCATCTAGATGCCCCTCCGAAGTGAACTCTATAGGGTCCAATACAATCCAGGTCCAACTCTATTTGAAGACTTCTTCCATGTTCTTGCTGCGGAAAGCGGGAAGTTGCGGACGCGAGGATGAGGCGACCAAGAAGTGTATCATTCATTATTCTTACCCATGTCATTACGATTAGGCAACAATATCACGGAGAAGTAAAAGGTTTCCTCGAACAGTAACAGATTAGTCGATATCGGTGATGATATTGCTGTTCGAAATGTTAGGGTAGGTTTCTAGTAGACGTTACAGCTAATACGAGGTATGTAACTCGATAGGTAGCATCAAGAAATAAACTACGAAAATCGAGAACGTGGGTATTCCCATTCGTCAGCTCCTAAGATGGCTTGTCCAGAGTGAGCTGTTGTAAGGCATTCTTTAGGTCCAGCTTCGTGAACCAACATGCACCACCGAAATTGGAGCAGATGTAATCTGGTCGTGGCAGGTTATTATCAATCTCAGATAACAGAGGCTTGATGGCTATACGGTAATAGCCACAGACCCTTACACTACGATTCTTCACTACCCGTGAATGGGTGTAGCCCATCTGGAACATTCCAGTTCTACTGGTGTTATAACCAAATTCACCAAACGGTTCAACTCCGATTCAACTTTTTCCTTGAGGGCGATAGGAAGGGTCATAAACGATTCGGTGGGCTTTAATCTTGGTCAAATCCACGCTTCCTTCAAATGCCAGTAAGTTCTCGTTAGGTTGAGAGTACTTGGGCGACCACCTCAATTGGGTAAGTCCCTCACGACCAAGTAGTGGTGGGCCACCCCCGTCAATCACATAGAATGTCAGTGGACGATTGAAATGTTTACAAGCCACCGAGACCGAAATTTTTTCTTTAGGTATGATGGAGGTAGCAAAATAATCCTTCAAATCCTCCAAACCAACGTCATTTTTTATTAAAGCCATATTTTCAAAATTTTGAGCATAAAAGTTTGTCAAACATTACATTAAATTTGGATCCAGTGTCAATCAGTTGATCGTAACGGGAATTTGATATGAAGCTGTCGCATATACTGCTTCGTTTGATATCAAACAGAAGAAGGTGTCACTTAGCCCAACATCTTCCTCCCCGCTTCACTATGCTCGTCTAGATACCTGTGCTGCGTCTTGTTCAACTTCTTTGAAGGACATACGGGTACTGTAACTCGAAAAGTAGATTCAAGAAATAAACTACGAAAATCGCGTTTAACTTTTTAATATGAAAAAGAAACGTGTCACTGAGAAAAAGAAAATCATAAATATGGATAATTTTTCCAAGCATGGATAATTTATGTTGTAGGTAGTATCTTACGAACCAGGTAGGTAATTTTTTTTAAATTTTTTGTATATATTTTTTTTAAAGAATAGTACGAGGACAATATAAGCTACTACATAATGCTACTATATTTATTTGAATGGGTTCCCGTGTTCACCTGGCAAGGTATCAGCCAGAGGATTGGCTACAAAACGCAATACTTAATATTCTATTCACATAATTATTCATGTACTGTTTATGCTCATTCAATAATTCAATAAATCGTAGAACAGTACATAGTGTCCCGTCACTACATATGTGTATATCAGTATGATTTTCCCCATTTTGTGTCATTGTGTTGTTTAAATGAGTGTATGCAATACGAAAATCAAAGGTTTAGTTTCTATATATCTTTTACATTAATTTACACCTTAAGCAGTCTGTGTTCTGTCTGTTTGTATGTTCATGCGTCAATCACAATAAAAAGACTACTAACACCAATTTTGATGAAGTTTTTCCCGACGATGCCACACTTCCCCGCCGAGTAAGTCTCGTGCACCCTCTTTCCTCATCGTGAATATGGTGAGATTGATTGAATACAAACGATTGTGAAAAATACGGAACGTTCGTGCAATTTCCCAACTTTTCACGTAAAATTTGGATGTGATGCAATTCAGCGATTTTTTCCTAGATTCCAAACGATTCCTGAACGATTTCTTTGAATTTAGTCGTTCTAATTTCACTAATTTGGATATAAATTGTCAAAACTGTGTATAAAAAAACAAAAAAAAAAAACACTGTAATATTCTCTAAGCGGGAACATTGGTTTCTCAGTTGGAAATCGCTTGTTCACATTGTTGGATATGATTGACTAATAAATAATTTATAAATAATTATAAATAAGTTAATACATAATTATTTTATTCATTGGTAGTAAGGTGGATGAAGTAATCAAATTGGTATTTAATTATAGATACATTGGTTGAACCGATTTGGCTCAGTTGTTAGGAGATTGAAAACCTCTCGAGTCTCTAACTACGCTCTATCTGTTGGCTCGTTCCAGTTGAGGTGGTTATACAAGAAAAATGTATCTTAACAAGATAGCGTGTGGAATGAAATCGATCATAGCATTCTTTGCCAAACGCAAGTAAGGCTCCAATGTTTTTACAGCTATTAGGCTATTTTAGGGATTTATCAAAAGTTCCATTCATGAAGCATGAGTTGGTGAGCGAATTTTCAAAGAATAATTTGAACCGATTTGGTGGGTGATTCTTATGGAAAATTTCACGCTGATTCCGAATATACCTACCATACGTTCCTATTGTGAGGTGACGACTTCTAGGGGTAGCGTGGCGTCGTCGAGGGTTTCTAAAAGCTATTACAAGAATAGAAATGTAAATGTGAACAAAATATTTATAATTTGCGCTTATTGGCCGTTTCAAGGATAATACACTTGTCAACTAATATAACAAAATCTTAACTATTTTACTCAATATGACTATGCGTTTTTCTACGAGGTTCGGGCGAAAGTAGGAGCTTTTGTGCTGTTCTGCTGTAGCCAGTTGAATCCTCAAAATACTTCTTCTTTTCTCAATGCGGCCGGAGAGACTTTACCGGCAAAAGGGTTAGCTCTTGATCCCGTGTTTCTAGGGCATCAAGCACAGGATACTTCTTCTGAATGCGTGGTCTTGAGTGTGTGGCCAACAGAGGGGTAAACCAATCGTCAGTGGTTGCAGTACCCGGGGCCGAAAACGTGGACACTACTGCTTCTCAAGGACGCGAGGTTCCCACTACTAGAGCCTGGATAGGTAATTCGTCGTAGGGGTGTTGCCGTTGCTCCGGTGAGAGCCGGTGTGCTAAAGGTAGGGTTCGAATTTCCGATATTTCGGTAGATTGAAGAGTCCCACTCAGTAGCGCCTCAATATAAGGGGGGTTCAAATAATGAAAAAGCCCCACAAGATAGAGACAACCCGCCGTATCTGAAAATATACTGGAGGAGGAAGGGCCGTTGCCTCTGAAAATAGGCCGGTCGATGTCTTCTCACAAGGAGGTATTATAGAAGGTCGATGAGGGAAGCCGCTGCCTTAGTATAGGTCAGTAGATGATGGGACCAGGGTCCCAACCCTGGTGAGGGTCTCGAAGTCAGCCGTTGCTCCAGAGAGCCGGGAAGAGGTTCCTGGGCGGGGTAGGGCCCTTCAGGTGACCAGGTCAAACCTTGGGGCTGGTTCCTACTCCAAGATAGGTTGCTGCCACAATGAAGGGGGGCTGAAGAGAAGATTTGCCGCCGCAATGAAGGGAATGGCGAAACCTCGACCACTAAGGGAGGACGATGATGGCCTCAACCACTAAGGGAGGGTGAAGATGATGAGCCGTTGCCTCCAATAGGCCGGTAGAAGGTGGTCTTGATCCTGGAATCTTCGACCGGGAGAGGTAGGAGGACACGCAGAAGGTACACAGGAGGGGCTTGCCCAGCTACACTGTGTAGGTTTGACTCCTAAACCCCTTCCGGGTTTCCAACTCGCAGTGAAGGTCTTCTGCCGTTGACTCAACCACAAAGGGAGGACGAAGATGGTAGTCCGTTGCCTGTAAAAGGCCGGAGGATAACGGTCCAAGTCTTCAAGAAGGTCTTGATGCCGACCGTTGCTCCTGGGAGCCGGGCTGATGAAGCCTCTACCACAAGGGGAGGAACGAAGATAACCTCAACCTGGAAGGGAGGACTGCAACAAATCTCGACCGCAAGGGGAGAGTAGAGGTGCCGTTGCCACTTGAAGGCCGGGAAGAGCTGCTGTAGATCCTTGTAACCCAAGAGGAGGGCTTCTCCAGTTCGGAGTTCGTCGAATGACGCTCTGAGCTGTTGGTATTCGCCTTATATACACCAAATTTCCCCAAAATTTGGAAGAAGGGGCGATTTTCCTGGGTGGGGTGCTCTCTTTCCCGATGGTGCTGCTTTAGGCGGTCGTCGTAATCAACTTTTGCCCCCTTCCTCGACTTAGATTGCTCCTATTGGCTGGGAGCCGCCTGGAGGTGGTTGCCTCCTCCCCCGATGGTGCTACCGTGCGGCGGGAGTGGAGGGCAAACGGTGCCCCCTTCCCCCTCGATGGTAGCGAACCTGTGGGCCGGCGTCCGCATCTATTACCTCACCACCCTGATGAAGGGTAGGGGAAACCCCCTGGGGGTGGACATACCCCCCGCCGAAGGCGCTCCTGTGGGTAGGTTTCTGCATTTCCTACCCCCTATCATGATTTTAGCACTGCCCTCTACAGAATTTCAATAAAAAGATGAAAGTTTCCCAGTTCCACACCAGAGGTTGTTAGAAAAATAAGAGTTTTCCCTTTGGTCTGAAACTGGAATGACAGAATTTTAAATTGTTAGGTTTATCCGAAAATATTTGATAAAGTCGGTGAAGTGAATCGGAACCTCTGTGCGTCGTACCTCCGCCTCCAATCTACTCGCCTCGCTCCAACCCTGCATTACGTGAGGCGTTGGCCTGTAGACCAACTAGTTAATTAGAGCATTACAACAGACGACGGGCTTGTATCGACCGGTATTAACTAGTGGTCATCGTTGGAGAGGCTTTGCAAACACGAGTCTAATCTGGAGTAAACCATCAGCGGAAAGCTGTTCTCGGCCCCCAATGTCCCTTATGAATCCCCATATACACCCGCGTAGGGTACATTACTGCACATTAACACCGGTAATCTGTGAGAGTACCTTCAGTTTAAGCTCATGTTTGTAGAGTTTAGAAATCAACTTACTTGTCTAACACAAAGTTGGTTTCAGTTTATCATTTTCAATAATGAACTTGGGAATTGAGCATGAACAAAAATTCTAAACCCTCTCGAAATATGATGAAGATACGTAAAGTTTGTAAATCGGTATTGAATAATATGTCCTCCAGAATATTGTTGATCTGAGTCCTTAAAAAACGGATAGAGATAGATTTAGAATTCTTGTAAGGTGTTACTTACCTAGTCTATGCATGACAAGGAAAGGGGAACAGACGTGAATTTATTCATTCAAATTGAAGGACTACCCAAGAGCATTCACAAGAATGCAATGTGTAAGGGTGGAAACGAATGGAAGTGGGAGAAAAGGAGGAAGGAAAATCTCGTGACGTCATCAGTCAAACGTGTCCCTTTTTCACGTCACGCTTTTTTTTTTTTCATTAGCTCAATCCCACCAAACTAATCAGATATGTAAGCTTTAAATTCGGATACGGGGGTTTTCGGGGGTGGTGAATTCTGAGTGACCCACGTCCGTTCCCCAATGCACAGAACAAAGATCGTGACGCCAACATAATTATCGATTTCTTGAACTTATTTATGGGAAGATAGTTACGTTTGACGGATCTAGAAAAAAAACCGTATCATCATTTGTCAAGTTCGTACAGAGGTCCTTTGACAGCCCAATTCAAGAATATCGACGAGTCTGTCACCTTTTTTTGAATAATAAATCATCGGGCATCCATCATTGCTTTATGCAATGACAATAGATGGCGCGGGGTATGTTTTGAACAGCGGGAGAAGAAATGAATCGGTAGCCATTAATGGAATGTGATGAGGTGGCGAAGGGTTGATAACCGACTCTGCTGTAACCTCATCGAAAATTGAGTTCATTGTGATTATTTCCGATTTTTATCGGTGATTTAATATTACTAGGAACATACATAGGCCTTAGGCATCCCAGTGTTCAATGTTAGAGAAACGTTTATTAATCAGCAGTTTCTTGTACCTACGCTGTAATGATATTTGCCTCTCAAGCGCTCAGCAAAGAGAACGTCGCTTCGTCAGACCTCACATATATTATATTATGTACTTAAATTCCTTCATGGTTTTGGGAATATAGCTTTTGAATTACCACTTTGGAAATTTGGTTTATGAACATTCGTACAAAATAAAACCCCAGCCAACTTGACAGACTTTTTCCTACATGATGCTTGGACATTTTCATAACCCAAATTCAAGAAAATTTAATCTGGACAGTGTCGAAAAAATATACATATAACTGTGTACATGAATGAATGGTTGAGTGGCGTCTCCAGGTATTATTGTTACAATAAAATCATATGGACGTCCGAGAAACGAGAACGCAGAAGTGATTTTCTCGTTGAATGTTGATTTTTACAGTTTCAGCTATTTGTTCTCCAAATTACTCTTATGATTAATGTATCCAATTGCAAGTGTGTCCTAAGCTATACACTGTCTCGTTACAATATGTAAATAGTCGGTTAATTCATGCCCAGACGAGCATACTATTTTAAAGAACGAGATCCATCGAAATAGAAGATCAATTTCAATATTTTTTGTATTGTTCAAACCGTTTGGCATACCGTTGGCATCCAGAGGATGTAATATTGTGCGCGAACAGCTCCTTTCAATGTTCCAAGAAGTGAATGAATGTGAATCATGGTGTGGTGTGGTGTGTGTGTGTGAATCATGGTCCTTCCATCCCGAAATAACTTGAGCATGTTGATGGCACGATAAGGCGCCTATAGGAGCCATGTTCAGGTGCACTGGTTTCATCCTATCAGAGAGAACTACTGTGCTGTTCCCATCGGTTTTGACGATTATGAAGGGGCCTGAGATGGTGGGCAATCGAACGGAAGCTTGTTTTTGGAAGAAAGTAAGTAGATCCCTAACTGGAGGTTCAACATGATTTTGCTTAGTGACTATACAAAGATCCTACACTGTTACCGTACTTGAGCGTTTGATTCGTTTCATCCCAATTGAAGGTTCCTAACCTTAATCATGCGGTTACTGTGATTAAACATACTTAATGAAGTCTGGACTGATATTAACACAGAATGTGTTTTTACAGTGGGTTATCTGGTTTGAAGGCGTCTGTTCAGTAATATTATATCAGTTTGTCGGGTATCGACCCCCAAATGAAACAATTCAAATTATTTCATTATTATTTTTTTAATTAAATGTTAACGTTTCGAGCGCCCTACGCTCGTCTTCAGAACAGTACATTCATGTACGTACACCTTTTGTGATTCAATAACCATATATGTAACAGCAGTAAACAATAGTCAAACAAAACAAATTCAACAGTTGAAATTTAAAAGAGAACTGAAAATCAACAATAAATTAAAACTCAGTAAGAGGGTTCAGTAAGATCCCCCTGAACCCCACCCCTCTCTCGTACGAGCTGCTACCCCCACCGAGCGTCCGCTCCTACTTCCTTCGCCTTCCTTCACTTCCATAGTATTTGATTTACCAAACACTTTGCCAGGGGGGTGGGCTGTATAATGTCAATTCAAGGTGATGGCTGCCAGGGTGGTGGGCAGTGTACTATAGGTAGGTATTTTATTAGTTACCTGCCAAGTGGAGGGACAGTATAGTATTTGGTTTATTAGTTACCTGCCAAGTGGAGGGACAGTATAGTAAATGATTTACCTATTTCCATGGATAGGTCCATGCCTAACATGCTTAACGACTTTTTTAACTTACTGCTCCCATTTTATTGAAAATTAGTAAACAGACGATAGTTAGATTGCTTAACGACTCACCTGAGAATCCATGCTTCTATTCGTCTCTGGAACTCATAAGTTCACACCACAATTGGTCACAGGGTTGCCACCTTATAAAACGTTAATATCCCCGGGTAGGGTAGGTCAACAATCCAAGGCGCTGGATTCCAAGAACGCGGTATGAACTTCGGCCGAACTTACCAGAATGCCACCAGCCCTCCGGGGAATCCCCGAATTACACATTCTGTGTTTCATTGGTTTGATCCTTGATCCTAACATTAACAATCCGGGGGTCTGGGGGTGTCCCCCAGATTTCATTTTACAATAAATGTACCATCATGAACACAAACCACTGGCGGCTAGACACCCCCGACGGCAACGTTTTTCATTCCTCAATACCAAAATCACAATGGGGAACTTGCATGGGTAGGAATTTTGCATTTTGAACCTCAGAATCTTATTGAGTGCCAAATAGAACCCCCTACAAAAAACGCTGGTGCCAATTTTCAGCATGGAATTACGACAGGTTTGACCAGAAAACGGGTTGGAAGGGAGCGCGTGACGTCATCCAGGTTCCACAAAGATGGGAACAGAGGGACAGACAGACAGGGGGTCGGTGACGTCAGTTAGGTTAAAATTACAAAACCCATTTTTGGTTAGTTTCAATCGTCGGACGCCCCTCATATAGCACCTTTTTGGAATGCCCTCACTATGATCTTTCAAATTACAAAAACATCTGGTGTGAGGCTTTACACTACTTTCCTCACCAAAAGAAACATGAAAAACGTCGTTTTTAGCACATTGTTTCTAGCTTTCCTCGCAAACTGCACTAACGATTTTGATGAAATTCGCGGGGATCGCTCTTCTTTCAAGTAAAGTGACCGTTAGCTCAATTTTTGAATCGGCTGATCTGTAAGATCTATTTTCGACTCTGATGACCAGGGAGCTCAATTTTCGACTCAGCCAATTTGTGAGCAGGGTTTTCATCAAATATTTGGTCCATGTTAGCCAATCAAAATGAGGCACATGGACGGATTAAATTTGATTTTCATATTCTAAATACGTCTCACATAACTAAATCGAAATTTGGAACACCAAATTTTGAGGTAGAGATTAAAAGGAATCATGGTTGATACATATGATTGAAAATTATAAACCAAAAGGAAGCATAATCTGGTAATGGGCCACCTGTCCCAAATTGCTTATAAACGTGGACTCCAAACGAGAATTACTCTCACATGATTTGGAATTTTTGGAAAACCAAAGTACCTACCATGAAAACCAAAGTGTTTAATCAGTACCTATTTAATTTATTGGAATTGAAAAAGGCTGCAAATTATTACACAACGGTTTATTATTTTCTGTATAGATCGCCATTCTACAAAGATCCTATTGACATAAAATACCCACCTACCGTGAGGTTCACGATCATCTCTTGACGACAACGAGTAGCTACCTTCTTGTAATTATTATTATCGGTGAGTTCTATCATTCATTCTTAATGAAATTCAGTAACTAAGGAAGATTCTGAAAGTAAACAACAAACTTGGTTCGGAGGAATCGGAAGAACAGCTGATATTTGAACGGAGATTTTGCCAACTCGGGAAG
>JAEMON010000001.1:49690612-49702665 GCA_030264115.1 Lygus lineolaris | reverse complement strand
GCTAGTTAACTCCCAAATGTTATTCCCTACTTCATCCATGGATGAACTCTGAGAGTTACCGCGTGTGTCGTTGTTTTTTGTTCGCTTTTCTAGTGATATCCGATAATAGCTGTCAGTTTTTGGCCATATTGTTTATTTGTGAATTATACGAATTCCGCGTTTTCGGTTTCTTGTTTATTTGTGAATTATACGAATTCCTCGTAAATTGTCGAGAATGGCGTTTGGTAGAACACTCTAGGATGACGACATGAACTGGAGATGATCATCTGGCTGCAATGACGACCGCGGATCTTCAAACAGAGAGTCAATTATGTGGCAGAGTACGGCGATCTCGATTGTACAGACCAATTTCGGCTGTCGGAAGCAACCCTCACAATTTTCTTGGAAATGATTGGAAGAGAAATTACGCCGCCTTGTTATATAGGAACCTGTGATACATGAATTCAGCGAAGCTTTGGACAAATGTAAGCTTCATTCACTTTTTTTTCTGTTATTGAAATATAGGTATATATTTGGATTAAGTAAGTTAATGATTGCTTTTTGACTATGTTTTCCGTTTGTTTGTTTTTTTTAAATATTGTATTGAATAACACTGTGGAATCTTGTTTCATAGCATTTATCCTTGAAAAATAATCTGTAACATTTAGTACCTATTTATTTGAATTTAATTCAATTAAAAGCGAATATTTTACAGTAACGTTGCTTTGGTGAAATTTACATTTTGTTTCTTTTTTGCCTCTCCATCGCAAAAACTCGCTTGCAGAACTTAATTGAAACTCGACGGTACTAGACGGACAAAACAAAACAAGGCGTGTTACCTTTGTTATCTGCGTTGTCATGGGGATAACACTTCTATTGCCACCCATTGCGAAGCTAACGTAAGACTAACTAACTCCCACCTTTGTAGCAATGGTGAAACGGACGGAGTCTAACTCGGAGATTCCCTTGGTTTGCACTTTTACTCTAACTTGGTGAAATCCACCATAAGAATATCAGCCCTCCAGGTCAATTATAAGGGGGAGAAAATATTCCAAATAGGTGAAAAAACGTCGTTTTTAGCCCATTTTTTAGCTTTTCTCTTAAACTGCTCTAACGATTTTGATGAAATTCACAGGACTTACTCTTCCAACAAGTAAAAACATGTTCCAATACCCCTCATCACCACAAAAATAGATTGAGGGTCAAATACAGCAGTCGGCATTCCTCTCCCTCCTCTTCTTTCTCTTCCTCATACCCCTCTTCGTTGTCCACTGCCCAACAGAGCCAATGAGCGAGCCTTCACCACGAAGTCTGGCCTCAGACTCCACGTCAGACGGAAGCATCGTGTGGCGGCCAATGATGCAATTGTTGTAGAAGGGAGCGGCCCAGGTATGCTTCCGAGGATTTACGGAGAATGGCGGCAGAGGAGGCAGGGGCTGTGCGCAATGGGGTACATTGAATAAATTTCTACTTGAAAGAACGTTTTCCCACGCGCACGCTTTCTGCATTCCAATCTCTTTGCCTGAGGCCCCACTATAAGCAGCTTGTCCGGGAAGCAAAAGCTGTCCTGGCAAATAGCAGTGGGGCCTCCCCCGCATCTCCCAATGCTGACGTGGAGCAGCATCCCGCTGTCCAGCAATCCTCCCCCGTGACCTCTGGTCTTCTCTCCGACTTGAAGACTGAAGTTCTGAGGCTCAGGGAGCAGGTAGGCCGTATTGGCGGGTATGAAAGCGCCTAACTGCAGGCGCTGGTGAGGCGGGCTGTTGAGGGGCTGGATCACTTGGAGGACGAAGTCGTGGCCTATGTAGCTAAAATCTTCCCGCAGGTTGAGGGAGCGACCGTGGCGCGGCATCGGAGAGGTTCTCCTCCCACAGTGGTGCCGCATGGAGGTCGCAGAGCAGCTAGGCAAGTGAGGAGGAGGGAGTACCAGCGGGTTCAGAGGTTGTGGAGGAAGCATCTGGCCCGTGTAGCTGCGGAGGTACTGGAGGAGGCTGGGGATGAGCAAGTTCAACCCCCTCTCCAGGAGTTTGTTGATTACCGGGAACCACTTTTAAGTGCTCCCAGCCACAATCCTGGAGAGCCGGTGGTTCCCCCAGCCACTGCCAGGGATTCCTCGCGTGGTGTCATGAGCGTGCTGGTGCTTCATGAGGAGGCGCATGAGTGCCGTGTCAAAAACTCTACCTCCGCTGGACCCGATGATATTTCCGCCCGTCGCTTGAATAAAGCTCCTAAGACAGTGAAGCTGCTAGTCCTCAACCTGCTTCTCCTTGCAGGAAGACCCCCGAAAGCATTGACCCCCGCCTGGACAGTATCTATCCCCAAGAAAGGAGGAAGTGGGCCTGGAGGCTACTGACCGATCTCAGTGTCATCGGTGGTCTTCCGCCACTTCCAAAAGATTCTGGCATCTCGCTTCCAGGTGGCTGGTGTCATTGGTGATGTCCACAGAGCGTTTTGACCAGCGGAAGGCTCTTCAACCTGGTGGTGGATACGGCCTTGGGTAAGCTTCCAGCTGAAATAGGGTTCAATCTCGCCCCTGGGGTTCGAGTAGGAGCACTGGCGTTTGCCAACGATGTTATCCTACTCGCAGAAACCCGCGAGGGCATGCAGATCGCCCTCAATGAATTTTCTGAGCAGCTAGCCAGGTGTGGACTGGTGATCAACCCCGATAAGTGTGGGTCACATGGTGAAGGTAGTGAATGGGGGATTTGTCGTTGGAAAGTCTCCCATCCCTGCTCGAACCGTCCTGGAGGTTTGGCGGTACCTTGGAGTCGACTTCATGGAGGTGGCTACCATTGCTGCAAGCCGTGTAGACCTTGGTAGAGCGTTGAAACGCGTTACCAAGGCTCCATTGAAGCCACAGCAGAAGCTGCTTCTCCTTCGCACGTACTTACTGCCAAAGCTGACCTACTGGTTGGTCTTTGGTATGCTTACTGCGGGGAGGCTGAGAATTAGATCGTGAGATACGCTCTGCTGTGCGCTCTTGGCTGCAATTTCCACCCGATATCCTAAGTGCCTACATCCACACACCGGTTAAATCCGGTGGGCTCGGCATTGTCTCTCTCTCTCTTTGCTAGTATATCATCACTCCGCTGCAGGTGCCAGCTAGTCCTTCGGGGATCGAGCTGGGAGGTCGCCCATGCTGCTGCTGATCTGGATTTCGTCCGGTAGCAGTTAGCGTGGTGCGACCGAGCAACACCAACTGCTCCAAAACCCAGCTCGGCTGCTGAGTTTGCAGCTGCACTCCATGAATCAGTTTTTATTTAGTTATTTTGTTAATGGCGTGCCCCGAGCAATTAAAAAAAAACGTATGCATGTATATGTATGAACAAGATTGTGGCCCCTACGAAAAAGATTTAAAAAATCCCAATTTCTAGGATTGGTTTCTACATGTCTGAGAATGAGACTTTAAGAATTTCAGCCCTCCAGGCCAATTATTAGGGGGAGAAAATATTCCAAATAGGTGAAAAAACGTCGTTTTTAGCCCAACTTTTCTCCAAAACTGCTGTAACGATTTTGATGAAATTCACAGGATTTACTCTTACATCAAGCAGAAACAAGTTACAATATCCGTCATCTCCACAAAAATAGATTGAGGGTCAAAAGCAGCGTTAAAATCCGCAAAAATAGCAATTTTTCAGGTTTTTACGGGTGAGGAAAGTAGTGTGAAGCCTCACACATGATGTTTTCACTTAGAACAAATTCGAATTTTTTCGCGCTCTGGACAACTCGTTTTTAAGTCCAAATACCCTCCTAACTTTTGGGAAATCGCGTAAAGATGGTTACTTGTAAGTTGTGTAACAGTCATCTGAACGTATTAGTTTTATATCTCAAGGGTCTATGGCACTCAAATAGTAACTAACACGTGCTACACCAAATTACTTCGTTACTCTTTATTTTCGACCAACATGCTTACATTTGTCAAATTCCTTCCTCACACACACCCACAAGTAATCCAAGAACGCTGCAAATTATTACACAACGGTTTATTATTTTCTGTATAGATCGCCCATCTACAAAGATCCTACTGACATAAAATACCCACCTACCGCGAGGTTCACAATCATCTCTTGGCGACAATGAGTAGGTACCTTCTTGTAAAATTATTATCGGAGAGTTGCATCATTCATTCCTAATGAAATTTAGTAACTGAAGAAGCTTCTGAAAGTAAACAACAAACATGGTTCGGTGGAATCGAAAGCAAGTTGCAGTTGAACAGCTGATATTTGAACAGAGATTTTGCCTACTCGGGAAGAATTGCGATTCACACTCGTGTTTCTGATCTTTTTTCGTTCAACCCTCAAGTCCTTACAGGGAGCGAACGGTTGGTCCTAAAACGCTCCGCAAGGTCTCATTCGACGCTAAAAATTGTGTTCTATTTTAAATCGATGGAAAAAATATACCTTCCTGTTTGAAATTTTCGAGCTAGGCCGTTTTGAAAATTTCATCCCTTATTTTCTACACCTTAGAGAAGACTAACGGTAACGCCAAGCTTCGCGGCACAACTAGACCCCGAATGGGGCCGGTATTCCAAATTTCATTAATTTTGGTCCATGGTAACTAAGGAAAGTGCCGCGTACGGCGGACGGACGGATTTTTTTAATTCGATTTTTGGATTCTACGTATCTTGAAACGTAAAACGTCAAATTTTGAGGGGGGGTTAAAATTTTGTTTTGTGCTTGATTCCAAAGATTCATTATTGAAAATAATGAACCAAAATGCTGGCCAACGAACTCATCCTTCCTTTTTAGTCCAATCTAACTAATATTTCATTAAGGAACGATTCGGGTAGTTCCAATTTTTTCGGGAATGTGTAGGGGGGAGGCAACTCGGGGAGACTCCCGCGGTGAACCATTTCGGTTCCGAAGCTCTGGAACATAAATAGCAAGTGGAAATTTTGATATTATAGGACAAATACACAACGTAGGTATACCATGCGTTCATTATGAACAATGGCCGAGCCACGTTATCCATGGATTACGGCAGACCAGTGGTGCTTGTTCGCAATTTGTTCAGTGTACGACCCACTCGAGTTGCAACTGGATTTTTACAACATCCCCTTTCGATCTCCAACATCCCATTCCTCACCTGAACCGGCCAGATTTCCAATTAAATCGCTCAAGTCTAAAGGGTGGAGCGGGTACAGGTAGGCTGTGATGGGGAACTGGGAGAGGGGTTGGCATGAGTGATTAAAACACGCGCTATCCACTCCTCCGTTTTCCACAACACGAGTTTTCAAATATTTGATTAGTTTCTCTTCGGGTCATCGTATTCGGCACAGGAATATCGTCTGATGTCATTCTTATGTTTAAATTGCTGGGCTTGATTGGCACTGGACTTGACTGCTGCTGAACAAACATCGTCATGGGACAGGGAGGGGCGCAGATATGAAACCGGGTCGGTATGGATGGGGGTGCAGGATCAGACCACCAAATCTGTTTAGCAGTACTAGGTAACTAACCGAATGTATAGTAGGCATCTACACCATATCACCCCCCCTCCCACCGCAAGAAAGGATCCAAAAGAGTATATTTGTTTATCTCACGAAAATCTCAGCATAGCCTCCATGATCCATAGACTTAGGTACAATGACGCAAGGTGAACCATAATGAGACGTGGAGAGCCTTATACTTCCCTATCAATTTTACGGGCTGTTATAGTGTGAGATTTCTCAATTTACCATGTGGGTGCATATGCACCCATCTGAGAAATTCTAAATTGCAGAGATACACCTTATTTATATGAGACATACTAATCCTCACTCACCCTCATTCATATCATTTCTGGGATTACACCATTGGCTGTGAGAAACTGAGAACATACAGTAGGTACCTATCTGAAATACAGTCAGGAATTACAATTGCCTCCAAAAATGCATGACAAGAAAGAGATCATACAACATAACCATCAGCATCAACAACAACAATCATCATTGGTAACATAACCACAGCTTCATGGGAGACTTGAAAAGCTTAGGTACTTGAAAAGCATACAGCTTTGGTCCGTCTATGATGGGGGAGGGGGGGGGGGGGGGGGGGGGGGGGGGGGGGGGGGGTTCATAAGCTCCGAATCGGTTTAATCCCTATTTAATGACCGTTCATAAGCACCAGCTGTGGTCAGGAAGCTCATTGGCGAACCGTTCATAAGCGCCAGGTCCTGGTCCGAGAAACATTTTGACCGATCAGTATTATAGTAATACCCTATGGTTTTCGTTTCGAGCTATCCTATTCCAGGTAGTGGAAGTGGGTACTTCAATCCGAATGGATTAGATGCGTTCAAGGTGACAGCCCAATAAAAGGGATGCACAAAGTTCTTGATGGTGAAAGGCCTTATTATAGGATTATACGTACCTTGAAACGTTAGACATAAAATTTTGAGGGTAATGGGAGGGGTGTATGTGCGCGTGTCCAAAGGTTCAGTAGGTATTGCAAAAAATAAACCAAAAAACGGCCTTTTTTTAGCATATTTTGAAAGCTAATACCTACCTATTAATTTTTCGCGAAAAACCTTCCTTATTCAACATATAAACCTTCCTTTTGTAAAATACTAAACTGATTCAGTAGGCAGGTGCCTATCACAGTTTTCAAATTTGACCAGTTTCATTATCACCTGTTGTATAAAACTGTGTTTTAGGTAGAGAAAACCTAACTATTCAATTTGTGTCATACATGCTAAAGATGTTTTGCGGCCACTCAGAGAACTTTCTTCTCCCGTCATTCGTATAGAAACTCAAATCAAGTGATAGGTAATAAATTAATTTCGCCTCGCACTCAAGCCTGTAACTACCTAGGTCGAAGAGAGTTGGATATGGTCGAAACTCAAATGACTCGGAGTGCCACCTCAGGGGGAATTTCTACCTGAATCTCAGAATGTACCCCTCTCGGGATACCCTTACTAAACAATCATGCCTCTGTGCGATTTCGTAAATTCTAATATTTCGTTTATGATGGTGGGCTTTTTTCAAAATTCTGCTTTGTTTGCGAGTTAATTTGATTACCCTATCTAAAAATACCATCAATTGTTAGAAAAGTTGGATGAAACACGATTACCTTACATTCTAGGCCTACTGCCTTTCTGAGGTAGAATCAGCAAACATTATGCAAATATTCCATGCCATTGCTGAATGTTGAGTAAATTACAGCGCTGCCATCTAGCAAAAAAAAAAAGTCTGCCAAGATGGGTGTGACACATAGCTTCCTCGTATCCATAACATGATTGTATACATAACAGATATATAAAAAAAGAATCATCAAAGGGATCACTACCTGCACAATCCCTGAAAAGTCTATCGAAATCGGATGAAAATTGTCGAAGTTATGAGAGTTTCACGTTTGCGCATGCGCAGTGGGTACCACTTATCCGATCTTGATGAAACGTGTAGGGCATTATTGAATTTCCTATCCTTTCAATTTTCTATCGGACCATTAGGTCACGAGAAATTGAAGTTTCAAGGATTTAAAGTTTACGCATGCACAGAGGCTACCGTTTGTCGGCTGGTAATAAATTTCATAGGGGGCCATCTGGGGCCTAACCCGCGAAATCCCTGAAAATTTCATCCTAAATCGGATGGCAATTGTGGAAGTTATGCCTGTTGCAAGGATTCCCGGACAGAAAGACAGACAGACAGACAGACAGACACGAAACCAAAATTGTTCAGGAAGGTCTAAAACGTAAAACGCGAGTTGAAATTTTGATTTTGTAGATGAAAAACTTTTCGCATCCCAAAAGTGAAAACAATGCTTCCGCTACCTTGGTAGACCCGGAAGCAAAATCTTACTAAAATCGCCAGTTTAGTTGTAAAATTCGCCACCACGTAGGCAGCATCTTGAAATGATCAAGTTTTACTTAATAATTTTCTCTTGAACGGGAACCCGGATTTGAAATCCGTGAACGACATTCTGTTGGTTATGTTAGTATAAAATAAGGTAATTACTTGAAATTTTTTTGACTTTTTTTGTCAATATTGAGACACATAACATTTCAATTATTTTAAAAAATCAGGGTTTTGTCTCGAAATTTGGAAGAACCCGTCAAATAGCGCCCTGAGGAGAGGTAGGTATGAAAATAATCATGTGCTCATCAAAGTTTAAAAGTTGTTAAAAGTTAAAATTTGGTTACAATCTCATCAGCTTTCGGAATTTACGCACTCCACTAATTAGCTAGTAAGTAGAGAAGGTGTCCACCTCATATGGCAGTCCTATACAGAGGGTGGAATATGGGTTTGCAGGTAGAAGGGGATTGAGACAGAATGAGTGACCCCAAAACCTGTCTAGCACCTCACCTCCAGGCATTCAGACTATAATAATAATATGGTATGGAACGTGCTACCAGGAATGATTTCCAAGCCACAGCAAAAAATTGAGCTTCATAGAGTCTAATGGAGGACGATCGTGTATTGATTTTTTTTTTTTTTTTTTTCGTGTAGAATATGGTATATTTCTTGGATTGAAACATCTTCTATCACTATGGAAAGTGGCGGTATCTGGCACCCAAATGACCTCTTCGGTAAAAGTGATTCCACACGGGCATCTAGTATATCTAGCAACCTACCCACTGATAAGTCTTATTTACCCCTGTCACCACTATATTGTTACGTGTGTCGAATGAAAAATATCGGCTCAGTTGAAAACATCGTTGTCTGAAAACTCCTGTTTATTGTGAATTTGAATAGCCTTCCTATCATGATTACGCGGTATACAGTAGTTTGTGAATCGAAGCAACAGATTTCGAAATCGAACGTATTTTGACTGAATCGGATTATATACATGTCGGCGACGAACATTGACAAAAAAGAAGTTACCTACTACATTATATTACGTATTATATTATATTACTACATTAAAACTGCTATTCATGTCTAAATGAAAAAGTTCCATTCATGCAGCATGAGTTGGTCAGCGAATTTTCAAAGAATAATTTTAACCGATTTGGTGGGTGATTCTTATAGGAAATTTCACGCTGATTCCGAATATACCTTATGTTCCTATGTTTAAGATGGTAAGTCACACCAAAAACCTCAAAAAACACGTTTTTTGACTCTAAAGTTTCAAACTTTGACCCCTTGGAGTACTCCAAAAATTCTGGCCAACGAACTCATCCTTTCTTTTTATATTATTGACATTTTATAAATTTTTTGGATTTTTATCTCGATTCCTCGGTCAGATATCGTCTGGAATGGTATATATATATATATATATATATATAAATGTCAAATTTCAGGAATCGTTTTAGAATGGTCTGAAACGGATTTCCATGAAGAAAATTTTCAAAAATTTGCATTATCTAAATTTTGAAGCCATTGCAATAGCTTCATTTTCTTCGAAAATTCGCTAAAAATTGGACTCGCTGATAATATCGGAAACTCTAGTTACTCTCGAATTATAGCTCGTAGTTTTTTAAGAATGACTGCTTGTCTCAGGCGTCCGCGTCTTAAGGGTGCACGGGACCCCCGGCTCGGGAAGCGCCTCAACAATGCCCCAACACAGCACAAAATCCTTCATTTTTCACGTTTGTGATTTTGAAAATGCATCGATTTACGTATGTTATACAATTATAATTACATGCTTTACGATGTGGACCATAATTATAAGTTTATCCCATCCAGAGAAAACTGGAAGAAACCGATGAAAACCTGGTTTTTCATAGGTTTCTTCCAGTTTTCTCAGGATAGAATAAACTTAAAACTATGATTCACACCGTAAAGTATGCAATTATTATTGTATTACATAAGTAAATCGATGAATTTTCGAAACCACTAACGTGAAAAATACTAAATCGTATTTTGAGCTGCATTGGGGCATGGTTGGGACCCTTCTCGAGCCCGTCGTCCCGCGCACCCTTAATAACAGGTGTGTTCGATCTTCTCAAGTTTCTCTACCGGTTGTTTTTCCGCTCGTATTATGATGTAGTAGGTAACATCTTTGTTGTCAATGTCTGTCGCCGACAATATACATAAATAACCAGATAGGTACTGTCGTATACCTAGGTACCGAAATTTAGTGCCCACCACCTCAGGGGGAAACATGAATGACAAACGATCGGGGCTTTGATCACTCTCGAACTGGAAAATAGTGTTTGTGACGTTATTGAATGACTTTATTATCAAAAACGACTGAAACCTTGTCAGTCACCTACTCACCTAATTCTGTAGGATAACAATAAAAATAATGAAACCGAGTGATCAGGAAAATCTGTGGCTCTCCCTCCTTCCAATTCTCGACGTCACACGACAAGTTCAACGGAGGAACGCACCTCCGGATTAGACCAATGACAAAATGTTTCAAACTTTCCCTGTTGCTCACCCAATCAGAGCTGTTTTATCTTTTTTGTATTCCTCAACTTATATACTACCTGTTAAACATCCGGGTCTGAAACATTTTGTACAGCTCGAGTTAGTAACCGCAGGGCTGAACCAATCAGGTAACAACTAGTTGACTCTTTTGGGGAATGTTTCACGCTTGGAAGTTGTAACTGGTCAACTCAGTAACCAACCATCGAGACTATTCACTGTAACTGTTTTTCGCCTCTTGTTCAAAAAAGTAATTAAAGGTAGTTTTACTACTCGATTATGTTTTACTACTCACTCACTTTTACTAGCTCACCATACAGTTTGTGAGCTGGTAAAAAAAAACCAAATTGCGTGATTAAGACTAGAATCACGAAGATAGAACTCACCTGCTCCCTAGTTCGTATTTCCTGACCTCCTGCTTAGTCTTCTAGTAAACCTACACACGCCATAAACTTATTGATATCAACCAAAAAGTAAATGATGGAGCGCTGACGATAATTCACCACTTTTTCGCCAGCGTAGCGTGTTTGTTTCGCGGAAAAGAAGAGTAGAACTTCCAAACTGTTTATCAGTGAGCAGCGCTTCAAATCCGGAGTCCACGATAAAGTTGTGAACGCTCCGTGAAGGCGTTTATGAGACAACACGCTAGACCAAGTTAAGGAACTCCGTATGAAATACGAGTCCAGTGGTTCAGGAAAAATTCCAAGTTGCCTCGCTGTCAGGAGAGCCTCTTTCTGGGTTTCTCAATACAAAGCTCTTTGCTTTTATGGTCGGTCACGAAACGTTAAATGTGAGAAGCCAAGCAACGTGAGGATCTGAGTGAGTAAAAGCTGACATCATGCTGATAAGAATGACGAAGTGGAAACAACGATGAATATTATTGGTCAGATACGCGGTGAGCAACAGCTAGTCGAAATTTCGTTGGTAATTTGATCAGTATGACTGATCCATCAGGAGGAGAAAGTTGTTCGAGTACGCCCTGATAAAACGTCTACTAAGTTGGGTGGATAGTATAGTTTCCTCACTTATGTAACATGGACTTATAGAATCAGTAGGTGAACATTTCAGCGGAATTGGTAGATAAGTTCCGGGTTTATCCCTATCATTATAAATTTCAAGTTTACGCATGTGCAGTAGTCATGACTCATCCAACTGTGGTGAAATTCATAGATTATTGATTTGGAGTCAGCCCTCAACTAAACTCCGAATTTCAGCGGAAACGGTAAATTAGGAATTGAGAAATCGTAGTTTCAGGAAATTCATGTTTTCGCAAAATACTGGTGGTCGGGTGACTATGAAATTGATAGCACTCATACAATTATTGAGACGGATAAGTGAAGAAAATTTGACGATTATAACTAGTAGGTATATTGGCAAGTGCTACAGATATTCTCGAAAAAATTCGTGAGGGACACCTAAGAAATCTGTCAGCACTTTACATTTCCTATTTTCTTCAGTTTACAAAGGCTCAATCATTTTCAACCTTCTATTTACCAAAGTGCTCCCGATCTTCATACAGTATTACAACTTAGGCCTACTATTACTCCAACACAAGTCAATCGTAAAAAAGATTCAACTGCCCCCCAGCAAAATACCTACTGCACCCAATGAGGATACTAGGAAGGTAATGAATTTGTCATCCCGCGTTTTTACTGACGATGAACTAGCTGTGGTCAGTAGAGGTCTTTCATATTGTCCAGCCCCCAGAGTGAATCAAGTAGAATTGTCAAAAGATGTCGTGGATTTCTGTCGGAAACTTCGTTGGAAGGCACATTTTGCAGACCACCCT